>CM076583.1:712021933-712536066 GCA_034641835.2 Pinus albicaulis | reverse complement strand
ATTTACCAAAGAACAAAGGTCAAAGCTGTCAAATTAACAAAGGAGACAACAGAGAATTGCAGAGCACAACGGAACTACATACATATTGAAAGGAGAAATGTATTTATACAAGTCAGAAACAGTTATGCATAAACTGAATCTGGAAACTGATTGTTAACTAATCTAGAACTACTTCTAAACTAACCGAATGATTAATTCTTTAACACCCCCTCTTAATCTTGAGGGTTACATTATTTTATTCCTAACTTTTGACATTGAAATTCATTCTATATTTCCGAAGTCAGAGAGAAGTCTCTTGACTTTCAACTAGATTTGACTTTCTTCTTCTTTTCTTCCAAATTCTGTAGCCTCTAAATTGTTTCCTCATATTCGTCTTATTGTATTGTTCAAACTTCAGACTTTTAAGAGTTTTCATTTGTTGGTGCAGGTATTTTACTCTTCCAGGTTGTCTAAGCATGTCCTGGACATCTTCAAGAAATGTGGGCTGCTGCCACATATTTGCTTCCGTATTATGGTTTTCATGATCAATCTGCTGCAACATAATACTATAATAATGTCTTATTTCTTCAAAACTCCAATGCATGAAAATTTCATTGACATGTACATCATGCATGTCACCTTCAACATTCATTTCTACATCTTCTGTGTATATCTCATCGAGACATGGTGTTGCAAGCCATGTTTCAATAAACTTTAACTCTTCTTCATAATCATTTTGTGTACCTGCACATTGGAAATCAATATCAGAATCCAAAATATTTTCAGAACGACATTGGTTCTGGTCTTTCTACTCTGCAATGAGAGATTTCTCCTGTTGTGATTCTTTCTCTATTTTTGTCTCTATCTCTGTTTCCTTCTGCTCTGCAGTGACAGCTTTCTGCTGTTGTGCTTCCTTCTCTGCTTCTACATCCTTCTCTGTTTCTGCTTTTTCTTTGCAGACTTCTTTCTTTGCTTCTATCTCTGTCTCTTTTCCACTAACCTGTAATGATGCGAACAGATTTTTTTCCACTAACTGCAGTGAGGAAATCTCACCAAATAACATCACGTCAATATCATATTTTTGTTGCATCATCTGCAACCAGTCATCATTAGTCAAAAATTCATGATCAAAGTTAACATCAACCATCAAATTTTCATCAGCAAGTTGCATTGCTGGATTCACCATCTCATCATCAGCAAGATGTGTTGCTGGAATCAACAAGTCATCATCAGAAAACTGTGTCGCTGGTTTCATCAAACTTTTGTCAGCAAGCTCTGTTGCTGGAATCACCAAACTTTCGTCAGCAAGCTCTCTTGTTGGAATCACCAAATCTTCATCAGCAATCCATGTTGCTGGTATCAACAAATCTTCGTCCACTTGTAACTGTGTACAGTGGGGTTCACAAACATCTCTGTGCTCTCTCTCTGCCGCTTCTGCACTTTCTTCGCATACATCATCCACTCATGACTGAACACAGTGGGATTCAACAAACTCTTCATCTCGTTCTACACTTTCTTCGCAGACATCATCCACCTGTGACTGAGCACAGTGGGATTCAACAAACTCTGCATCTTGTTTTAGATCTATTGCTATAGATCCATCTTCATCTTTAACTTCACCAAAACATCTCTCAAGGGTATCCCAAGCCTCCTTGGCTGTCTTGGCATCTAAAATCAAGGGAAGTATACTTTCATCCACTGATTCTTTTATGCATTTTAATGCATAAGCGTCTTTTTGCCTATTTACTTCCAGATCTAAAAAGGTTTGGAACATCTTCTGTTTTTACTTTAGCCTCTTGGCTTTTCCCATGACCTGGTTGCTTGACTTCCACAAACAAACAAGCCTACATATGCATCAAATACCTTGCTTCCAAAAACTTCAACGACTTCCACAAACAAACGAGTCTACATATGCATCAAATACTCTACTTCCAAAAACTTCAACATTTATGTACTAAGACAATACTTTGAGAAGACTTTCACACTTTCCCTTTCTCATAATTTAAGTTTTTTTCTTTTTTTTCTCTTTCACCATACAAATCAATAAATTTTGCAAATATCTCGAGACCATATAACTGAATTTCACACTACTCGTGTTCTTTTACATTGAAAGAGTACGATATAACAACCAGTATTTTCCATGGAATATAACATGTACAACTCCACAAAAAATCTAATTCACATGCTACTAATTGTTCAAAGTTTTAATTTGTAGCATCAAATAACTGCTACAAATAATCGCCTCTGATTTTACAACTAGTCTTACTCTTGATCTTTCTGTCATTGCCATTCATACCACTTGACGAAAACTGAATCTACCACAGGAAATTTCACCTTTCAATGAAACATAAATCTCCCTGCAAACTCAAAACTGAACCTGCAAACCCAAATTTGTGTCAAATTGCATATTCCTAATACCCAATATTTCGATCCTGAAACCTGTGGTCAAGGTCCACTCTACTTACGCTGCACCAACTGGTACCCACATTCTCTTTTTCTTTTGTGCATATAAAAATCCCTGCTCCAAATCATTGCCAAATAACGTAAATTTATACTTAAACTTGGCAAACTCTAAAATGATATGAAAGAACTTTTCTGCCAATCTGGTGGTTATTAAAACCATGCAACCAGATTATAATTTCTCACGCGGAAGCTTCTACAATTTATGGTTTAAAACCATACAACACATATCGAATGCTCTTCACATTTAAACCCAAATCAACTTCAATTCTAAGATTTATAAGTCGAATGATCCATAGAATTACTCACGGTGATAATTTCTCATTCCAACTGCAAATCACAATATTTCAAGATTTAGCTCAACCAAATAGAGTTCGACCGTCAAAGCTTTGTTCACCAGCGTTCAAATATGCTTACCTCTGTCACGGGTTTCACAAAATAGGAGACAGGTTCGAACGCAAAATTCTCAACAACAAGACCGCTCCAGCAGTTCCGCTTTCGCCCAAGACTAAAAATATGCGTGTTTCTTTTACTCCAGCGTGCAGAGGGTTTTTCAGTCTAGCGTGCAGAGGCGGCAGATAGTTTCACAGCCTAACTGTGGCTCGGCTATGTACAACGAGCGGCTCAATTTCCGAACAGTCTCTAGACTGCTACTCCATCAACAGCAAACAATCATGCATTCTCTATAATTGTCGGCCATCTTTCAACGGTTTTCTTCAACCGGTCAAACGCCTCTTCACTTGACGTATTTAATTGCAGTCACTGGCAATCTGCAAACAAATTTTCTCCCTCTCAAACTGGAATTCGACTTGACTAGCCACGTTCCCTCAAGTAACTATACCAACAAAACAACTGAAAAAGGAAAATTAACAAAAGGCAACAGGCTCTACTCAAAATGGCTCCTTTTCTTTTATCTCAAGCAAAGTGATAGAGTCGGGGTGGACACGATGGGCACATCCAACAACAGACCTCTCTGGCGGCGACGACAGAACTGCTTAACCAGCATCAACAACAAACATGAACGGAATGCGCGATGGCAGGGCTCCTTTCTCTCTGGCGGCTCTGCTCGTCCTCTTCTGGTTGGCATTCACTCCAGCATTGTATAGGAAAACTGCGTCCCTATTCTTTCATCCATACGACATCCAAAACTCTGGGGAAATAATGCTCAATATGTTGCCCACATTTAGGAGCATGTTAACCTTTGCCTGTATTTCCCAAATGCTGCGACAACAAGAAAATACGTTGTCCACAAGCTGAAGACTCGTTCTGCTGGGAGAATGACCCCCACAACGACCCTCACATCAGACTCTGTCGACAAAGCGATTTTCCCAACTACTCTCTGCCGCCCAACGATCAAACAGAAAACAAATTCATAAAGAAGATCGACAAGATCGACTCTTAGCTCTGATACCATGTCAAATTAACAAAGGAGACAATAGAGAATTGCAGAGCACAACGGAACTACATACATATTGAAAGGAGAAATGTATTTATACAAGTCAGAAACAGTTATGCATAAACTGAATCTGGAAACTGATTGTTAACTAATCTAGAACTACTTCTAAACTAACCGAATGATTAATTTTCTTAACAAAGTAGAGTATGAAATCGTATGGTTTTAGGTTTGGCCTTCGTCATGTGTTTTTCATTCCTTTTGTTTACAATAGAAATGACACTACGAACAATTTTAATTACGAATACAATTAAAAAATAAGATATACGTATCGACCTAGTAATATTTTACAACAAAACACGCCAAGGCAAGTTATTTTATGTTTGTGTATATGCACATAGTTAGTCTTAATTAGAGTCAATTTCACTCTATTTATCACATGTAATGTGGTGATCTTGGCTTAGTTAATCGTTCATGCTTGTATGTGATGAGCCCATAGTAGGTTTGAAGATCGCAGCATTGGAAATTATTCGCAAATTTTTTGCATCGGAATACAAAGAATTGTTGGCCTGTTGGGCCGCAACCACAAAGGGAAAGAATAGAATTCCCCAACTTCCAACATTCTCACTCCTTATAATTACTATTAATGGAAGCCAATGATTTTGCTTCACCTTAGGAGCAAAGGCTTGTACCAAATAGTCATGGGAATTCGACATAGAACCAATGTCGAGGATGAGAAGTCGATTGGCTTGGTCAGATATACACGACATATGGAAGATTGTGTCTATATGTGCCTTGTGATATTTTTTATGAGATCAGAAATATTGAATCCCCACATGAAATCTAGACTACATTGAAAGGATTATATGGTGATGAAAATGATCTAGAAGAACGCCATTTGGAGGCCTAGAGTTCAAGTTATTATAATAGTCATGAAACTCGTGAAAACTCAAATAATGTGGAGAAATATTTCTAAGACAAAGGTAGAACAAGAAGACTCTTATTTTTCTCGTTGTTAATGAGCCTATTGTAGATGAGAATTTTATCTTTTGTCCAATAAAGAAGACATCGCACATGAGGAAATATCTTCATCTTACCAGTGATGAAGACATTTATCCAGAAAACATAGAAGAGGACTTTGATTCCTCTACTATTTAAGATGTTGATAACGAGGTCTCAATTTAATGATGCCTCACATGCACTCTCACCGTAGATCTATGCATGGCCATGCACGCATCTGAAGGAGGAATTTATAACACCATGTATGTGCATGCATGCATCCAAAAAGACATCTCTAAAGCCACACATGCACATGCATGCATCCCTAGGGACAACCATTCCCATGCATGCAAATACTGCATATGAATCAGATCGTCAAATGCACACGTGTTGTAGGGAATCCATATTGGCATGCAATCATGTATAAGGAAATTCAAATATTGATCCAAACATGGGAGTTGATACCTCTAATTCAAAAAATGAAGCTTTTATTCCTCCATATCCATGATGGATCATCGATCTTCAATAATGTCCGAGTTATGAGCGTACCATCGATATATTCACCAAGACTTTCACCGAGCGAAAGTTTCATTTTCTACGAGATTCCCTTCCGGGTGATGACATGACCGCCTAGCAGCTTGTCTTTTCTTACTTTTTTCTTATTATATTTTGGAGGGGTTTCCTTCCCAATGGGTTTTCCTTCTTTTCATGCATTATATATCGGTACCCAAAATGCTCCTTTGTTAACGGGACTCATTCATTTTGCATCACACACAGCTGTTATGTTTAAGGGTGGTGTTGGTGCATATGCACATAGTTAGCCTTAATTAGCTTCACCACCTAATTATTGCATGATGTGCACTAATGGATTTAGTTAGTTAACTCGGTGCTTGCATGTGGTGCATGAGCACATTTTCATCACACTCACCAAATTTATGCTTAAGGGTGGTGTTATGTACATGCACATAGTTAGCCTTAATTAGCTTCAATTCCACTCGTTATTGCATGTAATGTGCACTTGCCTTTAGTTAGTTAATTTCGGTGCTTGTATGTGGTGGTATGCATACATTAATAGAACATAAAACACACTTAGCTTCAGCTTTTTGAAGGCTTTAATTATCCATAGTTATTGCATGTACAATTAAGCTTAAATTAGTTTTTCCGTATTGATTCTCAAACAATATTGAAAAATAAAATTTATTCTCAATTCTATTTTTTCTTTCAACTCATGAAAGTTTGTGTAATTATTTTTCTTAAACTATATTTGTATTCGTGCTCTAATAATTTTACATCTTGCTTTATTACTCCATGTGCACGGTGATCAAAGTGAGAATATTTGTGCCTAATGATTATAAATTCCCAAACACTTGGAATTCCACTATCGAGGAAAGTAATTTTTCCTCCATTCCATGTCATAACTCAGCTTTATGCGCAATGCTTTGATATTCCCCAAATATATTTTTCCAAGACGTAAAAGGCTAATAAAAGAATCTCAAACTTGTACAAAGATTTTTCATGGTGTGTACCATTTTATGAAGGATGCAGAGGCCTGATCGTATCTATAATTTCTACGATGCACACCATCTCTTCTTAATTCACTTTTTTTCGCACACCCACACAAGAAATTTTCTTTCAAATTTTCTAGGACTCTTCCTTCGTCTTCTGGCCAAGAAATATGTCAACCAACCCATATAATGTCATTTATATTATTATAAGTAGTGTTATTATTTCATAATCGTAAAATATTCCACCCACTTTACAAAGAATCATATTTGGATATTCTTCTATTCGACATGGATCTTAGTGGAAAGTAGAGTATGAAATCGTATGGCTTTAGGTTTGGGCCTCATGGTCATGTTTTTCTTTTCCTTTTTGTTTATATACAATAGATATGACACGCAGGCACACATTAATTACCCCATGTAATTAAAAATATATGCGTATTTGACCTCGTAGTTTTTACCACAGAACAAAGCAATGCAATACCTGTAAGCAGGCATGTGCACATAGCTAGCCTTAATTAGCTTCAGCTCCACTCTAGTTATTTCATGTGATATGCATTTGGCTTAGTTACTTAAATTATCATGCCTCGCATGTGGTGCATGTGTAGATTAACATAATATAAAAGTTCAGTTAGCTTTAATTATCCATATTGCATGTACAACTAAGCTTAACTTAGTTTCTTTTTATGTATGGATTAGTAAACCAACATTGAAAATCAAATTCATATTCTCAATTTAATTTTTCTTTTCAACTCTCAAATTCCAGCAATTATTCTTCAACTAGATGTGTGTATTTGTGACGAATAATTTCACATGTATTAGAGTTACAAGGGCTTAGAGAAGTTGCATGAATAAATTTTTACATGTTTTAAGACTCTAGGTCATTGGAAATTGGGAGATTCGATTTGTAGATCAAAATATTAAAGAATTGTTGAAATTGTTGCTACAACCACAAAGTGAAAGAATGTAATTCTAACTTCCACCATTCCGACTCCATACAATTACTATGCAATGGAAGCCAATGATTTTTTCTTCATATTAGAGCAAATACTTGTATCAAATAGTGATGTAATTTATTTAACCAATGTCATAGGATGAGAAGTCATATTGGCTTAACAGTCCGATATGGCTTATGGTAGATTATGTCTATCCGTGTTTCATGATATTCTTTATCAAATCAGAAATATTGAACCATATGAAATCGATCACATTCAAAAGATTATGGTGATGAAAATATCTAGAAGAACACCATTTGGAGGCAAAGAGTCTAATTTATTACAACAATCATGAGACTCCAATAATGCGGAGAAACATTTTCAAGACATTGTTGAACAAGAAGACTCTAATTCTTCTCTTCTTAATGAGCCTATTGCAGATGAGAATTTAATGTTGTCCACAATCTAAGACATCACACATGAGGAACATATTCTCATGCTGCTGATGAAGACACTACTTTAAAAAAATAGAAGAGGTCTTTGATTCCCTCTACTATCAAGGATGTTGATGATGCGTATCCGATGATGTCTCAATTTAATGATGCCTCACAGCACTCTCAATCACGAGCCATGCATGCATCTAAGGAGGAATTTATAACACCATGTACGTGCATGCACATCCAAAAAGGTATCTCTAAAGCCACACATGGACATACAGAACTTCCCTAGAGACAACCATTCCCATGCATGCACATAGGTACTTTGAATCAGATTGTCAAATGCATGACGGTTGTAGGGAATCCATATTGGCATGCAACAATGTATAAGGAAATTTAGACCTTGTCCAAACATGTAAGTTGATACCTCTACTTCCTAAAATGAAGTTTATTCTCCGCATCCATGATGAGGTCATCGATCTCTTCGCATTATCCTAGGCTCCTGTTGCATCGGTCGATATCTTCACCAAGAACCTACCCCTACAGAAGTTTCCGATTTCCTCGTAAGATCGGGCCAGGGTGAAGGACACAATTGCTTAGTAGTTGTCTTTTTCTCTTCTAATTTTTGCATTATATTTTGAAGGGGTTTTATTCTTCCACTAGGTTTTCCCTCTTGCCTCTTTTCATGCATTGTATATACACCTAAAATTTCTTTGTTGTTGGGACTCATTCATTTTTCATTACACTCAACTAAGTTATGCTTAAGGTGGGGTAAGCAGTACATGCATGTTAGTTACCTTAATTCACTCTTGGCTTCCCTCTATATTTATTTAATGATGTGCACCTGTGTAATACCCCGATTTGGTACTATTATGTTTATATAAATAGGATAAATACTATGTGGACCTATGGAAAAATTATGTTGTTCACGAAATACTTTAATTAATAATTATTCATGAAAATGGTATCAATTTTGTAAAGATGGAGTAATATAGAGATCCTGAAATTCTTAACCATGAGGATAGATAAAATTTCATACTTTCCCAAATTATCCAAAAAAATCCTTTGGAGAGAAATAAAAATAAAAATTAAATTAGATAGAAGAAAACATTTTAAGAAATCCCTAGTAAAGAGGAATGTTACGCAGGAAGCGGTAAGAAGAAACAATGTGCGTAGTGCTAAGAAAGTTTTAAAGAAAATTTTGTGGAAAACAAAATTAAATCATAGGCTATGGGAAACAACAACCCAAAATAATGGTACGGCTCAAGGGAGAGCTCGAGGAGAAGCTCATGGCTGGGAGTAAAATCATCTTTACAAGTTGGTATGCGCATGTAGAAAGAATTATATTCAAATTCTTGTCTAAATTTAATAGACAAAAGTTGCTTTGCAATAAGTAATGAATGCTATATTAGCCAAGGGTGGAATGCTTATGTATGTTATTCTCTCTTTATGCTCGCCTAATATTTTATTATGTACAACAGAATAGTTTGTTATGTAAGCAATATTTTAATGTACTATAGATATATACATATACATTATGTCTAAGTATAAACCCACATAGGTTTATAAAAAAAAATGTAAACTCTGTATATTCATATATGAACAAGTAAAAAATAATATAGCCCTTAGAAGCTAAGCTAAAAAAAATCTATTGCTTGAATGAATAGAAAAAACTTGAAAACTTAGAGACTATTGTAGGACAAATCTAGCATTGAAAAAATAATATTATTTCAATTTTCTCGAAATAATTAAACAAAAATGAACTCGCTACTTCTAGCTACTGCATAACAGAAGGAAGTTAATACATGATACGTATAGAATAAGTTGTGTGGTTTCATTTCGGGTATCAGCCACGTATTTACTTAACATTTATTAGAAAGCTAAACCATTAGATCGATTATTATCAAATATAATTATGAAGCATTCAAAATTAGTAAAGACAACAAATGATATCAAAGAACAAAGAACTGCGATAACATCTAGAGGTATTCCAAGACATATGGAACTAATAATTTCATTAAAAACAAAAAAGAGAGTTCCGATTCAAAGTGCATACGCATCCATCACAAAACGATGATGAAATATAAATCATATTTACATATACTGTTATCGAGATAAGAAAATTATTATACATCCTTAATTTTACATACGTTCATCTATGTAATACTGGCATAAATTAGAAAACATATTACAAATGTTTATCAATCTCGTAGCTAAGGACAGCATTGACACTAGAAACTAACAACATGTACTCACTTGCCTAATCAAATTAAACATCAAAATCTTGTCGTAAGGAGAGCCATGGTGGAATAGTTGGTAGGAAGGCTTCGTAGGAACTGCAATTTTAGTGCAAACCCAAAAATTAGATTCATATCCGTAAGAATAAGAAATGCGAAAAATTAGAAAGAGCAAAAAAGGGAAAATTATTAAATCCAAAAACATTAATGGTGGTAAGGGGCATAGAGGTACTACCTAAGCACGTTGTCATGATGTGTTTTCTTCTTTACATGTATATAAAATAAATAACGTTGTGAATGAAGGAATACTCCACAAGTAAATATGAAAAATAACAAATTAGAAACTACAGATTGCATGTTGCATCTAAATTATTCAAGGAGGTATGCGAGGATAAAATGTCATCTTCATCATACCCAATTCTCGATCCGGACAAGGTCAACCTAGGTGGCACAAACCCAACAATATAAACTCGTAAACTAAACCAAAACATTTACGCACAAAGGAAATGTCTACTTCCACTAAATGAACACCAAGACCAAAATGATAAACATAACAGAGGTAAGAGTGTTGTACAAAAACTTGAATTAAAAACCAAGATTTGCTTTATGCATTACCATGAATAGTATGAGGAGAAAGTAAGTACCGCAGGGTCGTTATGTGCATGTTCATGGAACAAACAGAAAACCCATTGTCAAATACATCTATGAGCATAACGAAATTTCGATGTACATAACCCAAAAATTAATTAAAAAGAGGTTCAAATAAAATGTAAAAACTTATAAGTTAATGGAATAGAGAATAAAGAATACCCCACATAATATCTGTGAGGAATTAAACACAAAATCGCAAGGGAAAAGAAGAGAGTATCCTAAGCCCTAGTAAATATATCGAATACAAATGTAACCAGAACCATAAATCAAATGTAAAACCTTGAATTTAATGAGACAAAGGATAGCCAATACTTTGTCTAATGTGTATTTCATTCAAAGATAATTAACCCAGAAAATTAAAAGGATAGAACTGAGGCTATCCCATGTTAATGGTTAAGATATCCAAATACCTACTAATCTAGCTTAGAATAAAATGGGTAGAGTGGCACCTAAGAAAAAGGAACTATTTAATGGCTAGTGACCCACCAATAATTTCATGGGTGGATATATGTAAACCTTAAACTAAAATGTTATACAAATTAACACAAAACTTGAAAGCGTAAATGAGAAATTAATTTCGTGTTGCAGAAAAGGGGCTGTGAGGTTTTCCCAATTGAACAAAATGATTTGTCACATTAAAACTTTGATATGAAGATTATTACCCTAGTGGCCACAAAGCAAAACCGAAAATTCTTCCCTACATAAAGATAAAACCACATAGTGAGATGGGTATTTAAACCCAAATTTAAAAAAAATATATATACAAAAGAGAGCATAAAAATGACAGACATTACATGATTCAAGTGTTGAGGCGGACCTAACCATGATTTTTTCGTAATGAAAAAAAAATGAAAAATTAGGAGCCAATTTGCAAGATTTATGAACCAAAGTAACCATACAACATACACAGTAAACAATGAAAATTCATAGTAAAACCCCTTACCTATGATTCAAATGGTGAATAAATGATATACGTGCCTACATACTCCCCATAACCAACATTCCATTGACACAGAGAGATGACATCGTGGTGGGTTCAAGCTATCATGGAACCAAGAAATCAATTTACATGTCTCGACAATTGGCACTAGCTCCCTCAAGCTCCGACTACCGCTTACTCTCAAGAGTGAAATGGTCGAAAATGAGAAAATATACAGTATGTAAAACTCCTTAGGGCTGCATAATGCCTATGAACCACAGATCTCCTCATCGATCTCATCATCCTCCATGGCACGAAATGGTGAAGGCATGAGGAGGACATGCTAGCACATGGTCGTGGACAAATGGCCGGCTCAGGTGAAACACGCTAAGAGGGGAGGGGGACCATACCATGTGTGTTAGACTCATAAGGCAGCCAGCCTTCGTATCAAACATATCAATACTATACATATATTTTGAATAATTAGAGTTGAGGTTATATATAAGTGACTGCTAATGGTATAATGTATGTAAGGGTATGTAAAGAAGTATTAACCTATAGGTAATAAGTATGTAACCAATAAAGGTTTATAATTCATTCCAAATTATAAGTATTAAAAGAGCTAAGGCACTATAGGTAAGGACAACAATTATATGTGTGATGGTTATGGAGCCATTGTAAATCGAATGTATATCAAATTATCTAGGAGATATAAGTTCTCCAAATTTAATTAAACATAAAATTTAGTTAATATTTTAATATGGTGGAGTAGGATGGACAATCATTAAATGAGAATAATGACATGGGAAAAAAAAACCGTACATGACAATTGGTATTAGATTTCCAAGTTAAAACACTAGGATTAAGGTAGTAATCTAACATCGAAGATTCTCCTATAAGGAAATTTTAATTGTATAGTTAAAATTTGTTTTACAAAATTATGAGTTGAATATTATGGTTTATTAGTTATAGTGGTTTAACATGCATTATAAGGTAACATAACATAAGTATTTTCATGTCAAACAGAAGAGTTGTACATGGAACAGGGGGAGAGGATATCCCTTCCGCATTCCAACACCCATATGTTGGAAATTATCAAAAAAATTTAGCAGAAATGGTTCGCTAAGGAGTATAATCAACGTTATCGCAAGCTAGCAATGCAATAGAGGTTGATAAGAGAGTTAACTCTAAATCCAAATAATAAGAGAGAGAACAAGAAAAATTGAAAATAAAAGAAACAAAAAAAAATCTCAAAGAAGTATGAGAGAGGGTAAGAGTATGGAAAGCATACTCTAAATCCAAAAGGGAGGAAGGAAAGCAGCAAGAGATAATTCCTAAGATAAAGCTTCCACCTTTGATGGAGAAAAGGAACAGATGCGAGTTCCTGCTCCTCGAATATGGTAAAATATTTTAAAGTATATGAGTATGGAAGGAATCAAGGGCAAGGCTAGTGTACTTACCAATTGCAATGTAAAGCCACACTCTAGTGGAAAGTACCAAAATTATACACTTTTGGATGAAAGTACAAGCCTTCATGGGAAGAATTCCAACAGAATTTTTAAATCCCGATACCTCAATGAAAGGTATTATGATGATAAAGTTACTTAACTTCAAGGAGATAAGGCTAGTAGTTTGACTATAGATGAATTTGTGATGAAGTTCACAATTTAATTTGTTATGTACCATACATAAGAGAAGAAAAAAATGAAGGGATAAATATTTTTTAATTTTTAATCACGATATACCAAGAGAGAATTGAGTTTGATAACCCGAAGACCATGGAAAAATATTTTAGAAATCTCAATTGTGTTATCAAGTAATTTTAGGCTGAAATAAGAACTTGAAAACTAGATGAATAAGGAAAATGGAGGGCTAAAACAAATTAAAAAAGACCCAAGAAATCACATTCGAAAAATATTGGTAGAAACCACCAAACTAAAAATATTCAGTATGGGTGGGGAAAATTAGCAAACCCATTTCACACATGATCAAATCCCAAGGAAGGAACAAAAAAACCATATGCAAGAAACCTAAGCAGCCACCTAAGTGTTGGATATGTGGGAGAACCTCACATGGTGGAACTTCCCATAGAACTCGTGTTATTAAAAAATTCTCAAGAAGTAACACAGCCCACGATGCACGATGTCGCCAAAAGTATTCCCCCCTTTAATCAGCGCCGCATGAATACCGACAGCTTTAACCTCAATAAACCATGATTGAAATTGAAGGTATCATTTTCAACCAACTTATATCTTTTTTAATTGATCTCGAGTTATTCTGTTATATTATGCCCCACACATATAAATTATAGATAGAAAATTTTAAACAATTTATTAAATAAATTAATACTAACACTAAACGTAAAGTATAATCACAAATCAAAGAAAATCTCTTTGTAAATGTTGTTTCACACAATATTAGTCTTAATGTCCTCCTTGTATCTCATGAATAAATTGCCTAATAGTATTTAATGGAATAGTACAAAACAAGAAAACTTTAGAAAAATAGTAAACTATACAAATGCATTAGGAAATTCAATTGTAGTGAGAGGGAAACCAAATACAAGTCCGTTATAAAATTTCTACATGACAATGGAAGGCAAATGAGGAAGGGTTGTCTAGTATGAAGTACAAATTGAATATTGGGACAGCATAAATAGAAAATTATATATTAAAATAATGAAACACAAACATAAAAACACAAGCACACAAAAAACATAAAAACCGTAGAGACACAGATATACATGTTTCACCCAATTTGGGCTACATCCACCCCGAACAACCAAATTCTTCCTTTCTATTATCCAACAAAATGAAGAGACACAACCCACGTTAGGACCACCGTAATATCCTTTGTTCTCTCTCACAAGAGATCCCTATATGTTTCTCGCTCTAAGAATACACACACAATACGCAATTTAAATATAATACCCTCATACAAGGGAGGTTGCCTTTAGGGCAAGAAACCATAAACTAAACATAACTTCTACCGTTATATCATCTCGCCTAATGAACGACCTAGATTGACTAGAAATTACCATACTTTTACAAGGCAATTTTACATATGTTTTAAGTCAGGGGCGTTGCTCCCGAAAACCCCCCTCAATAGGGTGCTCCATAAAGTCGGCAAGACCCCCCCCCACCCCAAGGCAATATTTAATTACGTGCGGTGTTTCCACCCCATTAAGGTATAGGGGTAAAACGCCGTGATACAAAAATAAACAAGATAATCAAAGCTCCACACCAACACAACAAGCATAAAAATGATTCAGGAAAATTTACATGTAATTAGGGACTTTCGGGATGTGCTCGAATAAATCCGCGTCTTCCCCTCAAAGAGATATTGATTTCCCTATTGCGCTAGTACCAGAGCCACCCGAGTTTCCCAAGCCCCGTATAGAATGAGTAATAATCGGAACTCGTTAGATTTAAACTTTAGTTACAAGAACTACTAAACAAACTTGCCATGGGAGCCCTAGTTTTATTCATCAAGTTATGTTGATGGTACCCTTTATGATGTTTATATACTGCGTAAAATTAAATAAGTTGACCGTCAAAATTTGCTACCCCCTCACCATGAATAGATGACTTCTTCGATCAAGTAAGGAGAAACCGTATTTTCAAAATTGATTTGTGAACTAGCTATCACTAGCTTCGCATAAAAGATGAAGACATCCAAAAAAATCTTTCAAAATCGGTCTCGTACTTTCGAGTTGCTATTCCTACCTTTTAGACTCACTAACGCCCCTAGTACCTTCATGTGTCTCATCAACATTTTCCTACACAAATATTTTGGATAAATTTATGCCAGTTTTCATGAGATACTTTGCAGTGTACTTAACAATCGAGAGGAACACCAGGAACACATATGAATAGTGTTGAAAACAATAAGAGAACACCATCTATATGAAAATCATCAAGTTTGAGTTTTACAAACCAAAGGTTCAGTATATATGTCATGTTATTTCCAAATAGTTGGCGTAGACCCAGAAAAAGTACAAGCAATTTTGAATTGGCATGTACCTACCAGATGTATCACACTTTTTTCATTCATGGAAAATTATTGAATATTATCACATATTTGTGGAGGGATTTTCTCGCATTATCTATCTCATTAACTTTGGCATAAAAAAAAGGTGTGAAGTTTGAGTGGAAAACCAAATTTCTCAAAGAAATCTTGAGAAGTTGAAACAAAATCAAGCACGTTCAATCTGAAAATTGATGGTCCAACAATAACTTTACTATGTGCAATCGATGCTTACATAGAAGGAATGTGAGGGGTATTACCATAAGGCAAATGCGGTGAGCGTTGTGAGTTCATAAAACTGAAAAACATGAGCATAATTGCTATTTTACGTCTTAGAATTAGCTGTTATTACACATGCATTAAAAATGTGGTGACATTATCTATTGGGTAAGAATTTTTGTTAATGAATGATCATATTAGTCTAAAATCTCTCTTTAGTCGCCATATTTGAATGCAAGGAAAGTGAGATGGTTAGCTTTCTCTTAGGGATTTTGATGGAAATCAAACATATTAAAGGAAAACAAAATTGAATCGTTGATGCCTTAAGTATACACTCTCATATGTTTTTTCCTTACATGTAGCAACAGTAAAAACCAATTTGGAAGAACAAAGTTCAATAAGTTCTCAATGCACAAGACCCCCAAATATTTGGATTTGTAGAAAAAAATATAGCAATCCGTGCATTCCAAGATATCCCATGAATCTGGAATGATTAATCATTTATAAACAAATGTTGTATATTCCTAACATACCTACTTTGAAGCAAATGATTTTGGATGAATACCATACGATCGTATTCAGTCATCCAAAGTTACCCAAAGATGGTGACAAAAAAAAAAAAAATTGGACCGTAATGAAGAAAGAAATGGTTTATTACCCGGCAAGATGTTTAGAGTACCAACAACTCAATGTAGATCATCAACACCGAATAGAAAGTTGTTAAACCCCTTCCGATTCTGCACGGAAGTGGGAAGTGATTTCCATGGATTTCATAACAAAAGATCACTCTCTTACCAAGTACGTACACCCATTATGGTAGTGGTAGACACGCTAAAAATTTCCTATATATTTTATTCCAAAGGCAATCCACCTTTAAAAGACAAGTCGATAATGTGTTTACGAAGCAAATTTTTAAACTTCATGGGATACCAAATATGATCATATCTGATAGGGATGAAAAGTCTACATAAACATTTTGGAAGACACTGCTTAGAGGGATGGGAACAAAACTGAATTTCAAACACATCTTATCATCCTCGTACCGATGGGCAAAATAAAAGGAAAAATCAAATACTATAAGACATGATTCGCATATATGTACGCATATACACATCAAAAAGGGAGTGATTTTATACATTTAGCAAAGATATTTTCACACAACAACAATTCATCAAACATCTATTAAGATGAGTCACCAAGGATTTATATGGAAGAAATGCCATACTCCGCTTTAATGAGTCAACCAAAGGACAACCGGGTACTTGGACCGAAGGAATTACATGAAATGGAACAAAAAGTACAAAAAATTCAACATAAAATCAAAGCAACTCAAGAACGACAGAGGAGTTATGCATATAAGAAAAGAATACATAAAGATTTTAAGGTTGTGGATCATGTTTACGTGAGGATCAAACCTACCAATAGCAATCTTCACACCGATGGTTGTGCTAAGATATCACTCTAACACTGGGTGGTCCCTTCGACAGCCAGAACGTGTAGGCCCGATAAAGATAAACCGGCTCTACCTAGTCATGTTAGAGTTCATAATTTTATTCATGTTTAATTACCGAAAAAATATGTTCATGATCCCTTCTCACTTGGTTTCATCAGATTTCCTTTGACATAGGTGGAAACATAAGGGGACTTTCTTCCAACTACTCATATATTGGGACAAGAAGAAACCATGTTGGGAATAATAGTAGCTTGAGGAAAGGCAAGCACTTTAAACCCGAAGAGGCCAAGGAGTGAGACAGTGCCATGAAAGAAGCTTTCCAACGTTTTTCAAATAATAACAAGACTAACACCGAGGATGTTTTTTGTTTCAGTAATACCCCTAATTTACATCTAGTATGTTTATGTAAATAGGACAACAGCCTATGTGGACCTATGGAACAATTATGTTGTTGGAGTAAATAATTTAATTAATAATTACCGATGAAAATGGTATCAATTTTGTAAAGACAAGAGTAACATAGAGATCTAGAAATTCTTATCCATTGGCATAGGATAGAATTTTCATACTTTCATAAAATTATCCAAAAAAATCCTTTGGAGAGAAATACAAATAAAAATTAAATTAGATAGAAGAAAATATTCAAGAAATCCCTAGTAAAGAGGAAAGTCATCGGAAGAGGTAAGAAAAACAACATTGAGGAAAGGGAGTTTTAAAGCAAATTTTGTGGAAAACAAAAAGTAAAGCCTAGGCTTTATGTGAGAATCAACAACCTAATAAGGGGGCGTTGTTATGAAACTGGGAAATATTGGTTTAAAAGTGCCATCATTAGTGATAAAATAAGTTGTCAACACCGGGGAAAATAACTTTTCTTTTGGGAAGAGCTCGAGGAGAAGCTCGTGGTTGGGAGGAAAATCATCTTTTACAAGTTGGTATGCAACATGTAGAAAGAATTATATTCAATTTTTTGTGTTTTAGAAATGAGTAGATGCAACAAATTGTCTAAGTTTAATAGAAAAATATTCTTTAATGGTAATGAATGTTATTTTGAACAAGGGTGGAATGGTTAGTGTCTATCAGTCTCTTATGCTTTGTCAATACTATGTTATAAAGTAGATTAATTTAATTTAGACATATACATATAATAATATGTTTAATTATAAACCCGCATCAAGCTTATGAACAGAGAGTAAACTCATTATATATTCATATATGAACAAAATTAAACATATGATAGCTTAGAAGTTAAGATAAACAAATCTATTGTCAGAAGGAATAGAAAATTCTTGAAAACTTAGAGTCTATGCAAAGACTAATCTAGCATTGGAAAATAATATTATTTCAATTCTCTAGAAAGAATTAACAAATCTAAACGTGTTACTTCTAGCTACTATGGAAATGTAGAAGGAAGTGAATGCATGATATAGTATAGAAGAGGTTACGAGTTGCATTTAAGAATAAGCTAACAAATTCATTTAACATTTATTAGAAAGCTAAACTAATAGACTACTATCAAAGATAATTCTAAAGCATTCAAAATTAGTAAAGACGAAAAACTATATCAAAGAAGAGTAAATCACATGACATCTCAAGGTATTCCAACATATATGAAAAGGGATAGTTTCATTAGAATAATATGAGAGTCCTGTTCAAAGTGCATACTCATCCATCACAAAAAATGAGGAAATGTAATTCAGATTTCATATATATATCAAGATGTCCATATACGCAAAAATAATAATATACATCCTTAATTTTACACGGTCATGTGTGTAACACTGGTATAAATTAAGAAAAGCATATTACAAATGTTTATCAACAAGCCAGCAGGCTACATGGCACCGAAGGCTCTAAACTAACAACCACAATAGCACTTTCATAATCAATGGAAACTCAAAACTCAAGCGAAAGGAGAGCCATGGCGAAACAACGTACTACAAACCTCAGAAAGGAAGTAGTTGGTAAGTATAGGCAACGCAGGGAACCATGAGTTTAACGCACACCCAAAAACACTAGAGTCACAGTAAGAATAAGAAAATGAAAATTAGAAAGAGAAAAAGGAAAATTACAAAAATCCAAAAATATTGTGTATGGACAGAGATATACCAATAAAGAACGTTGTCACAATGTGGTGTTCTCCACTCCGTGCATATAAAATAAATAATGTTGTGAATGAAGGAGTACTCAGCAATTAAATATGTGGAAAAAGACAAATTACAAACTTAGAAATCGCACAAGGTCTCAAAATTACCGCTAAGGAGGTGTGCAAGGATAAAATATCATCTTCATCATGTGTCCAATTATGGATTTTGATAAAGGTCAATTTGGGTGGGTACAAACCCAACAACATAAACCTGTAACCAAAACCAAAACGTTTATTCTAAGGGGAAAATGTACTCCTAATTAGATGAACAACAAGTCAAAAATGATAAACATAACAAAGGTAAGAGTGTTGTACAAAACCTTGAATTAAAAACCCGCATTTTCTTTACGCATTACCATGAATAGTATGAGGAGAAAAAAACCTGTAGGGATATTGTCATGTTCTTGAATAGTAATGGAAAAACCCCATTTTCAAATACTTCTACGAGCATAACAAAATTCGGGAAGTATATAACCCGTAAATTAATTAAAGAGAGGTTTGAAATAAAAAGTAATATCGAGAGTGAATTAAAACCCGCAATCAAAGGGGTAAAGCAAGAATATCCAAATCCCTATTAGATATACCAGACACAAATATAACCGTAACCAAGAATCAAATGTAAAACCTCTAATTTAATGAGACAGTAGGATAGCCATTACTCCGTTCAATGTATTTCATTCGGTGAGAATTTAACCTAGAAAATTAAAAGGATAGAATGGGGACTATGCCATTCTTTGGTTAGCATATCCAAATACCCACAAATCAAATCCAAGAATTGTATGGGCACAAAGAGTGGCACATAACACAAAGAAACTATTCAAATTCATAATGACCCACCCCAAATTTCACTGTGGACATATGTAGACCCATAACATGAATGCTATACAAATTAAGTAAACACATAACTTGAAATATTAAATGAGAAATTACCCTCGTGTTGAAGGAAAAGGCCACGACTTTTTCCACATTCAACCAAATGATTTGTCACTATAACATTGTAAGAAGGGTGGAGAGTATTACCCATGTCCAAACAAAAACTCCGAGAACTCTTTTCCCTATGTAGGACAAACACACAAAGGAGATGGGTATTTACAACCCAAAAAAAACAAAGATATACAAAACATAGTATAAACAAGTGATAGAGATTACATGATTTGAGTGTTGTGGTTTACCTAGCCATGATTTTTCTCTCAAATAATAAAAAAACGAAAATTAAGAGCCAATTCACAATATTTATGAACCAAAATAACCATATAATGCATGCCAACACTAAACAAAGGAGAGAATTCATAGTAAAATCCCCTTACCTATGAGTCAAATGCCTAAGAAATTCCCTATGCAAATGTACATACTCCCACAACCAACATTACATTGACACAAAGAGAAGAAATTATGGTGGGTTCAAGCTATCATGGCATGAGGAACATATTTACAAAAAGGCTTGAGGGGTCCCGACCCAAGTTCGGAGTTGAGGTTAACCAACAAAACCTCTTACCACCTGCCCTTTCGCAAAGGGTTGCTTGCACAAGTAAAAGTCTCACCCGAAGTTGTATGGGGGGTGATGGAACTAGCATTTCACACCCCCCCCCCCCAAAACAGAATTAAATGATGTGGTTTCCTCTTAGATCTAAAAACAATCATGAACAAACCTCATATGAATAAGCTCCTAACCAAAAGACCCCAACACAAATATTTAGGTCAATTATGCTATTATCTTACACGCAATAACCGCAGTCCAAAATCCGTGTAATTAACCCTTAAAAGATAGTATTAAAGTCCAATAGTAACAACCATTCAATAACCATTAATCAAAAGTCAGAAGTAGTTGCGTAATCGACCAAACACAGAGCACCCAGAATCAGAAATAACATGCATAATTGATCATAAAGTAAATAATGTATGTAATTCAAACATAGATACAAGGAACAACACTTCTTCATTCATTCATAGTTCAGATATCGCTTACAAACCTTCATTTCACTCACACACACACTAGCTATTCACACATAGTCGTGCACATAATAACCTGTGGTTCGTAATGTCAAAATACAAGAGCCTTTACCCAGAAAATTCCACAGGTCTCAAAATACAATCACATCTATCATTAATCATTCACTTATCTCTATCGACCAATCTAGACTCCTAATTATACTTTTATCCTACAAGCTCATCTAAGGTTCCAAACCATGTCAGTGCCTCTCAGTTCTACCTTTTTTACCCATTACAACTAATGAGGGGCTTTGATCTACCCTGCAATCCCTTGACTTGTGCTACGCACACCTAAAATTACATAAAAATATTTTACAAAAATATATCAAACAAGTCTCAAAGTTAGTCCTAGAATCCCCGCTCCACCCGGCCCCCAATGACAATCATGACTCTGGCCCCGAGTCACACCGGTATTGATTCTTCATCTTATTTTGGAGCTCTTCAATGGCAATAACAAGGGTCCTGGTGACGTTCGCACTTTCTTGATCCAATGTGTGTTGCACGGTCTCTTCTCCACTGTGAAGTTGACCCTTCTACGGCCACATTAACACTCTGTTGCAGTTCCGATTCAAGGTCTTAACCTAAAGATTCAAATACCGAGACAACCTCATTGCCTCATCTCGCCATGGCTTGATATGGTTAGTGACAACTCGTATTCTTTCACAGCTCCTCAACTTCTGGCCCCGTAGCATCCGACCGGTCCGAAGGGTGGGACATGCACCGGGTTGGAATGAACATAGGTAAGGCCTCTTGTAGATCATTGAACACCGCTCCTCGGGGGCGCAACTCCCAATTAATATTCTCGATGAGTGGATATGTTTTCAAAGAGGTCCACATTCCCATGGAGGTTTCTAGTAGCTCGAGCCCTTGTCAAAATTGGTTGAAATTCTCGCATATGCCTTGACTTGGGCAACCTTATTGTCCATGCACCTACGGAAAGTATCAAAATACCGTAGCTTAGCGTGCAATGCGCACCGTTCAAATTTCGCTCATTTTCATATATTTCGCCTTTGGGAAGCCTCGAGGTAGCAATCAAAGCCAATCTTAACTTTTGTGCGGGGCAGACAATGATGACCACTTTGCTAGTCACCATCGCACAATATGTCTATCGTAGTTCGCCAATTCCGCATATCGAGCCATGGCCACCTGGCTTACATTGTTTCAGGTTGAATAAATTCTATTGCTGCTGTGGCTATTGTCTTCTCGACTTCACTTAATTACTATTGCACGTGCACCATGCTTTCTCATTGTAGCTCGGAAATATTTGGAGAGTGTGTAGCTTTCCACTTCACAAACCTTTACTATATCAATTCTCTCACCTCAAAGGCAGGTTTTCACCGCACGCACATCTCTAGTTGTTCCGCTATTATGGCCGCGCCCCTAGAAGGGGCAACCACTATCAATTTTTGTGGTGATTATGGCTATCGCTGGCCTCACTCTTTATTGGCCTCAATTTATCCATGCTCGCTTGCAAAATTGTCCGTCTTCACCGTAAACTCGCAACTTAATTGCAAGGCCTCCTTCGAGGCCTTGTACCGCTCCTCCATAGTAGTCCATTGGTCCTCGTACGTAAGTGACTTCATCCATGGTTTGACAAGGTCCTCTTCTATCAAAGACTCTCTAATCCCCTCCGGCTTTGGACCCTTCCGCTTTTTGTACGTGCCTTTTGAAGATTCTATGCCTCTCTTAGTGTCGCACAAAGATTCGCACCATCCCCGTCTAGCCCATATAAACTCTTGGGGTCCACATCGCCCCCACCTTCAATATCATGCTTTGTATCCTTCTATATTTTAGGCTCCTCCACTTCTACCTTCGCAGTCCTTTCCTCCGTTCTCTCGGCGTTCGTTTCAACCTTCTTTCTTAGTGCACGCCGATTCCTTTCTGTCCTTCGGAGCCGTCTCTTTTCCGATGTAGAGGTATAATGGGTCGTGTGAGCCGAGCCCGAATTTCCATGCTTTCATCCAAGCTTCCATGACCTAGTCAACTTCTTTCTTATGTTACCATGAACGGCAAGTTATACCATGCAGTATCTCAGCACTTAACTGCACATTGTGTGCATTGTTACCTAGAACTCCTGATGCCTTTATATTTCTCTATATACTCCGGTGAGATTTTTGGTCATGAATGGATGGGATGTTGTACCATCATGCCTTCAAATAGTACCCAAAATATCTTGTTTACATTGATGTGCTTGGGATTAGGGAATCCCACAAATTGGTGTAGCATGCCCTTCGCATACACCTCACTCTACTTCGGGAGGACCGTATTTGCCCGAGTGTCCCATGCTAATAGCACAATGAGAAATAGCACCTAAGATTAGAAGAACTATTTATCTAGCTCATGTGCCTCATGCACATTATTCAAAAGTTATTCACAATGGTACTAGGACCGTTTATAATCGAACCCATTCTCACATTGCCCCACCAAAGCAATGAGTGCGTCGAGACCGTCTTTCCCTTTGCCTAAATTTTCTCATTAAATATCAAACTAAGCACAAGAGTTCCCTGGTGCACACTCCTTGTGGAGTGATGGTTTGGACAAGAATCCATTTTGTCCTCTTCCACATTTGACTTCTTCTTTACATCCGTTGTAACCTTGAGCTCATTGATTTTTCTGAAACTCGCTGTCAACAGCCCTTCGGGGCGCGGTGCTGTCGGCTGATCCGATGGATCAATGCGGTGTCAATCAAAATTTCTTTGAATCCATAGGCACTATTGTAGGACTAAGGCTAGGCGCCTGGCGACGCAAATGCTAGCGATTGGGTACTTCCAAAATGAGGAACTTTCAATAGATTTAGGATTTTTCGGCATTGTTTCAACCCGTACACCCAAGGTATTGGTTCAACTCTTCAAGACCTTCTTTGTAGAGTACTTTCTCCAAATATTTATTTGGTACTAGCGAGGGAACATGTCTTTGTTTTCCAAATCATGGTAATCAAACTTGATATTTGGGATTCGCCGAACATATAATGACAAATAAAAAATTTGAGTTCGGGCCTCACAAGGAGAGCTGTCTCTATTGGAGCTCTCCGTCAACATTTCTTTTTGAATTAATTCAGTTCAATTTCAACGTAGTCTCTCAACTTTTTGTAATTTTATTTATCAATTTCCGGAGAAATTGAAAAATAAATACATTCAGCAAACTTTTGGAATTTCAAATGTATCCCCGAACCTTAATTCTCTCGTCGAACCTTATACTAAGGTTGTCACCCCTTGATATCTTATATAAACAACCCGGAGTTTTTTTAAATAAACAACTTTAGGCCTTGGACCCACCATACAATACGGATTTAACAGTTTTTAACGCCATGCTTTGGCTTATCTCCCGAGCATATCCAAGTGGCGACTGTCACCGATAGCCAACCCTCAGACGGATTTTATTATCGCGGACATCGTGTCGACCAACCGTCGATCGTTAAAGTGACAAGAGCGGGGTTTTGGAAACCCGCCTTTATGCCACGGTCGGCCCATTCTACGGATCGCTCTCCAAATTCTCGAATATAGCTTATCTCGCAAAGGCGGTGCGATCAAACCGCTCCGGCTCACTAACTCGTGTTCACCCCGGATAGCATTCTCGCTCACAACCAACCGAACCACCTCGTAAGCGGGTTTTCACTAGCACAAGACGTAGCTCAACGACCACAACCATACACAAACTCTTCCACGAGTGGAATTTTCAAGAAATTCATGGGCAGATACTCATAAACTCACAATGTAAGTCTCACATAAGGTGGAATGCATTCAATTATGGCTTCTTCTAGGATTTAATTCACTGAGCTTGTTCGAATGATTCAAGAGAAAACAATGGAGCCGCAGATATGTGGAGATTATACAACAACTCTATTTAACACCCTATAGGATGGTGTTCCAATCATCTCACAATTAAACAAATTCTCTCACAAAGATCAATTCAAGACAAATAGATAATCAATTCAGGCACTAAGATTTATTCAACAAAGAAGCAATTGCTTCACACCAAATACCCTACGGAAATCTCCTCCCTTTTTCAACACATCCAAGGGATACAACTTATATGCATTACAATGTGTCTTTTTGATTCCTCAGTGAGGACCATTTATCTTCTAACAAAACTTAATTACATTATTCGAATAACTAAACATGACAAGATGGACCGAACCAAACTATTCGACTTCTACCAACTCTAAATCGATATAAATGCAATAGATAGCTAAGGTATTGACACCTTTCGTTATAACTTCAAATGATTTTGAACCCTCCTAGCCACAACATGTGGACAAAAATCCTACATTGCTGGCTAGTGTCTAATGCCCCCGCATCAGACTCCCGAGGGGAATGTTCTTCATGGACTCTTGTCCATGAGCTCCTCCACTCCATCTTCCTATCTTCCGCAACATTCCTTCTCGCTCATCCAAGTGGCGTTTCCTCCTGCCAGTCCTTCCATTTGATTAAGTACTAAAAGTACTCTTGTCCTTTGGTCTTCCTAAACACTCTTTTTCCAATATCTTCTTTGGTTGCAATGGTTGTGCTAGAGGTAGTCGTCTCACTCAATCCGTTCCTGTCCGTCGGTCCCTCTTCTACACCATCCTTTTCATACTTTTAAAATATGCAACATTAAAAATGGGATATATTCCAACATTAGGAGGCAACTAACTATAATAAGCATTTGCAAAAAACTTTCTAAGTATCTTGCATGGCCCAATCTTTTTGAACTTCAAATATTTTTTTACATCGTCTTTGGGAATCCCTCCTTTCGAAGTGCGCCAAAACTAGATCTCCACTAAAATGGACTTATTTTCTGCTCAAATTGGCTCGCCTTTGCATTTGATGTCGCTACCTTGTAGTTTTTGTTTCACTTGTTCATGTATGTACTGATCTCTCTCAAGAAGCAAATTCCTCACCATCAAAGACTTTTCACTCTCCTCGCTTCTCGTATTTTTTAACTCGATATTCCTTCGGGGTGCATTCCATAAAATAATATGGAATGGACTATGCCCTATGCGCTCGTTGTTAAGTCATTATATGCATATTCTCGCTCGGGAAAATATGGTCCCACCGTTGGGATGCTCTCCAAGACTTATCAACAAATTTCCTAGACTCCTTTCACTACCTCAATTTTTCCATCAGCCTCGAGGATGAGAAGTCGAGTCGAAACTCATTTTTGGTACCAAGTTTCTTCCACGTTGTCCTCCAAAAATGGCCCACAACTGTGTCTCCGTTCTAAACAATACTTTTGGGCAACCCATGCAACCGAACAATCTCTTTGAAAAACAAGTTAGTAACATGGCATTACTAGTTTTATAACATGGAATAAAATGTGCTATTTGGAAAATATGTCTCATAAACAAAACGGCAAAAGACTCTCTATGAGTCTGCAATCCTGCACTAAAATCCATACTCACCATGTCCCAAGGCCTATCCGGAATAGGCAAGGGAGGTACAATCCCGCATTTCGGCTCCTTCCTTGGCATATTGACAAATTTTGGCAATTTTTTACAAACTTTTCCACTTCGCTCCTATCTTGGGCCAATAATAGAAGTGACTCTGCCATTTCATAAGACTTATCAATACCAGTGCCCAAAGAACCACCACTATGCTTCTCCTTGATCAAATTTTCTCTCATGGAACATTTTTATGCACACATACTTGGTTTCTTCTAAATAGTAGGTCCCCTCCTCGCAAGAAATAATCCGGCCCACCGGGCTTCTATCTATTAGAACAAGTTACAACACAGTCTTCAAATGCTTCCCTAAAATCAATCTGTTTATACAATTCTTTGAGAAAATCAAATCCCACAACTTCAAAATTGGTTTCTTGAATAAGGATGTGCCTCCTAGTCAAAGCATCACCTACTTTATTTACTTGGCCACTTATATGTTTCAAAACAAAGTTAAAAATTTGGAGATACTCAACCCATTTGGGATGCTTATGATTTAACTTGGGCCGATGTACAACACACTACAAAGCCCGATTAATGTATTTATAATACAAATTCTTTGGACATCAAATAACGCCTCCACTTTTTCAATGCCCTCGAACAACTCAGACAGAATTCCTTCTCATATGAGGAATACTTCCTTCTAGTGTCATTCATCTTTACACTCGAAATAAGCTACGTGCCCATATCATCCCGACTCAACACAACTCAATGGCTTCTCCACCGGCATCACACTTCACTTGAAATGGTTTAGCAAAAATCAAAATAATCAAACAGATTTTCGGCTTATCTTTTGTTTCAAAAGTTTAAAGTTTCTCTTGCTTCAGTCAGCCCACTTAAATGGTTGCTTTTATTTTTTATTGTCTCAATGATGGGTGCATTAATCTTACCGAATTTTCTTATAAATTTCCCCGTAAAACCGGCAAGTCCATGGAAACTTCTTGCCTCAAAAAAATACTGGGTGAAGGCCACTCCCACAATTGCCTTAACCTTTTCTAGTCCATCTTCAATCCTCTCCGCAGAGGACAAAGCCCAACACACCAAATATTCCTTCATGAATGAGCATTGCTTTGAGTTAATCAACAGCTTTCTTCAGTGCCTTCTTCAAGACATAATTAAGATGCCTTAAATGTTATTCTTTAGTTTTGCTTTAAAACTAATATATATCATCCGTATACAATTATCACAAATTTATCAATGAATTCTCTTTCAATACTTCATTCATAATTTTCATGAAAGTGCTAGGCATTTGACAACCCAAAAGGCATTACCATCCATTCATACAAATTCTTCATTTGTTTTAAAGGTAGTTTTCCTACTCATCACCCTCTTTTTATTCTAATCCGATGATATCCACTTTTTAAATCTATCTTGAAAAATATTTAGCACAACTCAAAAATCCATTAAATCCTCAACTCGGGCAAGGGGAATTGGTACCGATTGCTATATTATTACCGGGAATCAAAGATAAATCCTCCACCCCTCCATATTCTTCTTCGGGCCCAATACCGCCGGTACCGCACATGGACTCAAACTTGTCCGATCATCCCCTTGTCCACCAATTCCGTACTTGTTTCCCTCGATTTCTCATTTGTGGGAGTCATTCTATAGGCCGCCTTATTTGGAAAATTTGAACAAAGGATAAAATCTATCTCGATGGCCGATCTTCTCACATGTGGTAGCTTACCGGTAATTCATCCACAACAATGTCACAATACCATCTAACATCTCTTGGATTTATATTGGCAAATCGTAACATGTGTAGAAGTAAGAATCGCCTTAGTTTACAAACTAAAGAAAATTCACTCTTTCTTCTCAACTGCAGATATTCCTTCCTCGCTCAAAGAACAAGGTTCTTTGGATCAACCACTCGCCGGATGGCTCTTCTTCCATGGGTATCACCGCATGATGTATCCCATCCTTGAAGAACTCGTTGCTCTTCTTGCCATCATACTGCCACTGGCCAAACCTCCAAGGTCCACCCAACAAGATAGACACACATCCATGGGCATCACATTGGGCTAAAAGAGACTTTGTCTTTGTATTTGCCCATTTCCACTCTATCTCACCGTTCTTTTACAATCGCCTAGTGCCATTTATGCGGTACCAGACACCCCCGTAGAGTTGGATGCCCTCGTCTTCACCAACTTACCTCGCGGGAAACCGATTGTCCGTGTCGCCACTATCAATGACTAGCCGGAAGCATTTCCGGACTTTGCCATGCTCCTAAACAAAGTCTCCTTGTGCAGTTTCAAAGACCTCTTTGGCTTGTTTCTTAACAGACCTTATTAACCACCAAGGACTCTCCTTCCGGTAGAATTTTCTTCAATTGTCGCCTTTCTTCACCGGCAACAACAATATTCCTTGGACCAGCACTCATTCTCTAGTTACTCATAGTGCTTCAGGTCTCACTTGGCGATATCTATAGCACCTCAATTTTCTACCTCCTCGCCGCTCTCCTCTTTCCTCCTCGTAAGAACCTCTTCCGCCTCTTGCATCACCCTCTCCGTAGATGAATTCCGAGGTGAGAAACTATTACCCATCTTTGGGTGTAGTAAGCTTTCCTCTACCACCCCGACTTTCCTTTCCACGGAAAGTACCTCTTCCTTTGCAGACCGTTCTCAGAGTTTCTCCTCGCTTTTCAAGGCCATCTCGACAGGCCTCTTCAACTGTCTTAGGAGACAAAGACCGATTTCATCTTTAGATCTCCGCCTGATACCATTCACATATCCGGCGCTCTTCTTTGGTGTAGCGAAATTTCTCACTCTTATACTTACTCTACAGAATTTCTTTCCGTATATTCTTTCATCGTCAACAACCTCTGCTCTGTGTTCTCGCATTTGCCTAAACAATGTTAGCCGACAATCACTAGGCAAGAATTTACTCAAACTTAGCCATCATTTTGGTCCAAATTTTGACAGTCACACAATTTCTCCTTCTTTCTCGCTTGCACTCCATCCCACCAAAGTGCGCATGTCCCTTCCGGCCTTTGTTAATACAAACTTGACCTTCTTATCTTTGCTCATTTCTTCATAGTCAAAGCACTTGTTCATTTCATTAATCCAATCCACCAGCTCCTATGGATTTAGTCCTCCTATAAAACTTAATACTTCAATATTGGGCTTAATCTCCGACCCTAGAATGGGGCCCGAGGAGCCTCATGTCGAGGATCTCAAGAATTTCTATTTTTCCTATCTCGTATTCACTCGATGTCTTCAGGATCTCTCGGGTTTTCTTCGTTTCCATGGCATCTATTCTCGTTTCTGGATCTCGCAAGGTCTCTAACACTTCGCATTGGCAACAAAGTCTCCTTCTCTCAAAGACCTCTACCAACTCGGATTGCCATGTTAATTCTCTACAAAAAAAAAAAACTCAAAATAATTCTCGATACCACAATTGACAAGAATAAATTTGAATTTGGCCCTACAAGGAGAGCTGGTTCTGCTGAGCTCGTCAACATTTCTTTTTGAATTAACTCTACTAATTTCCACATGTCTTCCTCAACTCTTTGTACCTTATTTATCAATTTTTTGGAGAAATTGACAAATAAATACATTCAACAAACTTTGCTAGAATTTCAAATGTATCCCCCAACCTTAATTCTTTCTTGTTTAACCTTATACTAAGGTTACCCTGATATCTTATATTAATAACCCGATGCTTTTTTTTAAATAAACAACTTTAGGCCCTGACCCACCATACAATAAGCGTTGCATTTAACACTTTTTAATGCCATGCCTTTGCTTATCTATCTAGCATATCCGAGGGCAATCGTCGTTCGACAGCCACCTTCCGCATCCGACAAGATACGTGGATATCGCGTTGACTCAACCGTCAATCGTTAGTGCACGATGAGAGCGGTTTTGGAAACCCGCCTTATGCCACGTGTCACCCAAATTATGGGATCGCTCCAAATTATCCAACATGCCTTATCCCACAAAGGCAAAAGGCGATCAAACTTCTCCGGTTCACTAACCTGTGTTCAACTCTCGGATAGCATTCTCGCCCACAACCAACCGAACTAATTCTTTGTAAGGTGGTTTTCACTACTACTGGACAAATATAATCACAACCATACGTACTCTTCTACGAGTGGAATTTTCAACAAAGCTTGCAGCGTATACCTTTACGAACTCACAATGTAAGTCTCGTTAAGGTGGAATTCATTTGGTTATGGCTTCTTCCGGGATTTAATTCAATTGAGCTTGTTCAAACGATTCAAGAGAAAACAATGGACAAAGTTATGCGGAGATTATACGTAAACTCTATTTAACAATTATACATAGGATGGTGTTCCAATCAATTTCGTAATTAAACAAATTCTCACACAAAGATCAATTCAAGACAAATAGATAATCAACGAGCATCGAAAATTATTCAACAAGAAGCAATTGCTTGACACCAACTTTTCCGTGGAAATATCCTCCTTTTCAACACATCCGTGATACAACTTATATGCATTACAATGTGTCTTTTCAGCTTCCTTGGTGAGGACCGTTTATCTTCTAACAAAACTTAATTACATTATTCGAATAACTAAACATGACAGATGGATTGAAAACTATTCAATCCTACTAACTCTAAATCGATCTAAATGCAATAGACAACTAAGGTATTGACACCTTGCTATCACAACTTCAAATTATTTTGAACCTCCTAGCCACAACATGTGAAAAACTCCACATTGTTGGCTAGTGTCTAATGCCCTCGCATAATATCACCAAAGAAGGGGAACACACAGCAAACCAATGGCATCCTAAGGTTTTCCCACATTGAATCTACGTTCTTTCAAGGTGTTTGCATGGAGGGTCTACGTGGCTTGATCTACTATGGTCAGAGATATGGGTCGAACAAACAAAGCCTCCTTTCGCGAAACTCATTGGTCTCTTCGAGGTATCACCCATCGTGGACTAATCTCTAGTGGCCTCGACGGGGGACGTCATAGGCCGTGGAGAGGTGCCGACTTCAATTAATCCCACTTCGACATTTTCCTTTTCCCTTAGTCGATGTGGACCCGACTTCTTTCAACTTTAGGGATCACCTCATGAATGTCACATGATCCTAGCTTTCCGCCTGATGTAGTGAGGAGCGCAGTACTCTTCGTAGGGCTGGTGGCTATCATTCTTGGTGGAAGATAAAATTTGGATTACTTATGTTAGATGGGGTTTTCGCCAAACATACAAGGCTCGTCGTACAACACAACAATAGTAGAAATCATGAATCAATTCAAGGCAATAAATGTACTCGTGTAAATCAAAGGAGCCGATTACGGCCCACACCCTTATTTTTATAAGCAATCCAAGGTGAAAATAGTTGAATTTTCATTAATTTCCACTTACCTTCATAAAAACTACTAAAAAATCCTCCAAGATTGCCTCATTAAATGTGAAAACTCGCGCCATCCAATAGCAAATCATTTCTTCGACCAATTTCATTGTTCAAACAAACCTAGTTTGTTCACTCAAAAGACTTTCACGCTTTTTTTGCACCTATATGCACCTTCCTCTATGATGCACATAAACACCCTTTTTATTTCGTGATCTCGCCATATAGTCATTTTTTCAAAGACCATATTTTCTCTATATGGCTTCGGTATCAAGCCCATTGAAATACCTAGGAATATTTTCAATTGCCACAGAGTGGCCAAGCGCATCTTCCGCACCTTCATTAGTGATTTCCTTCACGGGTGTATGGCCCCACCAACGTTTTCTCTGCCATGAACTTTCCGTGTTTGAACCGACTATCATATAAAAAGACCAAATATTCCTCATTGAATAATTTATGCCTAAAGTTCCTATCATGCCTTTTCACGTGCCTTCTCGCATTTGTTGATAGAAGTTACGATGAACCGATATTCTTCCGAGGCAACCAATTGCACCAATCGTTCTTCCATAATATCAAAGCCCAACCATATTAGTGAAAGTTGCACGTGCGGCCTTTGGGACAATATATTCCATTGGAATGATTGCTTCTTTTTGCAGACCATCCTAAAAGGTGTCTTCCCGTCAACTTCTTGCATGTGGTTCTATAAGCCCATAACATGTATGGATGTGCACATCCCAAACATTGGCATTACGTATATTTGTGAGTGCATTCTCCAATATTTTTTTGGAAGCTTATACCGCACCATTTTCTGGTGGGTGATAAGGGATACTTTGGTGATGGATCTCAAATTATTTTGTTTTTAAGCTCAATGGTTTCATTAACAAATTATGTAATTCTCTATCACTCATCGGTATTTTTGGGAATCCAAATCTGATCAAAATATGTTCAAAAATGAAATGTGCAAACAGATATGACATTCCTTAACTTCCTTAGCTTTGACCCATTCAGTTACATAATAAGTGGCAATGATATATCACACTCATTCTTCCTCCCTAGAGGGTTGATTGGTCCAACAAAATCTATAGCCTCATTTATAAAATGCCCATGCTTCCATCTCATTGCACGATAATTTCATCCCTACATGAGGGCTTCCTATTCTATGACATGCTATAGGCTTGGGCAGAATATGCATTTGCATCCCCATGTTGTTTGGGCCACAATAACCCAGCATGTAACACCTTCGTGCGTTGATTTTCTAGCATAGTGGCCTCCTACCACCCCTCCATAAGCCTCACTAAAGATATCATTCCTTTCATGTTACAACACATATCTCCTCAATAATCTATCCGCTCCCAACTCATACAATTGACCCACCATCAAGGTAAAAATCAGTTGTTTATGCAACCAACCTCTATTTTTCCGTACCGAATATCAGCAGTGGGCTTCCGTGAATGAAATGAATAATATCAAAAAATTTCTCATCAAACACCTTAATAGGAAAGAGCTACACATCGGGTAACCCCTCCTCCAAAGCTGGCTAGCTCTTCCCCATTTTTGATCCGCAATAAAATGACTGTCCAACATTTAATATTCTCGGGGCTTCAATACCCTCAAATTCATAGTCATGAAAGAGTAGCAGCCATCCCAGCTTCCCCCGCAACACATGCTTATTGACCAGTATTTTAAATCAAAGTGGTCGTTGAACATTTTGAAATTCCCTCCTAGCAAGATAGTGCCCGTATTTTTGCAGAAAGTGTACACCATGTCCAATCCTTCCCCTTTCTCGTGGTTGATTAGTTGTGCTCTACACTAGAGAGCTTCCTACATGCAAAAGAAGAGTGGTGATCAATGTCTCCTTCTCCGGCTATGCTAAAATAGCCCCAAGTGCTATACCGTATGCATCCACATGTACACATGAAAATCTTAATTAATTTGGGAACATCAAGATAGATTCAAAGGATCATTTCCCTGCTCGGTTGTACCAAATGTTTCAACATTCCTCATACCACATAAAAATGACACATCATTCTTTAACAACTTTTCCATTGGCGCAAGGATCAAAGGATGCCACTTAATGAACTTCTGTACACCTGTGTCTCGTGATGGAGTGCAACTCGTTTCTATTAGTGGGAACTTCTAGGTTGATGATAACTTTATCTTCGTCGGATCTACCATCAATCATTGCCTCTATATACTATATTCCCTAAAAATCCCAAAAGGCACGCAGAATATACATTTCTTCAAGTTAAGAGAAATATGGTGCTTTTTACAAGTGTCAAGAACCATTTGCAAGTTTGAAAAATGTTTCTTAACCAATCCAAATACTGCCCGTAAATCAAAATATACCTCCAAGAATTTATGCATGAATTCTTTGAACACAACCATGGCCACAAGCGAGAAGAGATCGGCAGTGCATTTTTCAATATGAACGACATGACATTGTATTGAAAGACGCCATCCGTTGTTAAGGTGGTATTTTTGCGTATTCAGACGCAATTTAACCGATGATACCCCGAAAATCCATCAACAAATTAACAAGCTTCTTGGCCTCCCACGTTGTCCATGATTTCATCGAAAAACGCAGTAGGGAAGGGGTCATATAGAGGCATCATTAGCTTGCGTAAATCTACACAAATTCCTTATTTCTCCTTTGGTCTTCTTCTCCAACCACCATGAGGCTTTCACTCCAATCGCATTGTTCTATAGGTTCAATTATGCCTCACCACCATATTCTCTAGTTCCTCTTTTACTTTCTACTTATATTTAAGATTCAATCGGTATGGTCGTTACTTGAGAGGGCGCGCATCTTAGTTTCAACATGATCTTCATAACCCCAGGTCTCCTAAAATTCCCTTGAGTTCGCAGAACTTTGTAGGAAATAGATCCCCGATACTCGCCGCAGGGGCTCCGCAACCTTTCCCTATTGTATCATCATCCCATTAATCGCCAATTTTGTTTTTCGAACAACATGGACCGGCTTTTCTATCCCAATGTTGACTTTCCAATTTCGCAGGTTTATGACATCTACCATCCCTAATGCGGGCTCTGTCAGGAGTCCCTACTTTCTAATATTTTATTAGGACATTTGAATAAATCCTAAAGGGTACAGCGGGACCCCAAAGGAAAACAATTGTGTGGATTTGTTTTATTATTTTAATTTAATAAAATAAAATTAAAGACTATGCAAAGACTAGATTATGATTAGAGATATAGAAACCAAATCCATGAGGGTGGATAAGGTTCATAAGAGTTTCCGAGTTCTTCAAAAATTGTTGGAGGAAATAAATTAAATATTAAAAATTAGATTGAGAAAAAAATCTAAAAAGTCGTGGAAGAGGTGGAATGAAGCTAGAAAGAGGAAAAGCCGCTTAAAGTAATTTTGTGGAAGAAACAAAAGGAAAAAAAAACCCCTACAGTAAAAAGGAAAACATCCTAATTTAACTGGACATAGTTAAGGAAACAAGATGATGGGAAAGGTGCTTTAAATAAGCAGACATTCAAAGATAGACAAGAGGTTTCCTATTTTTGGAGGATTTGATCTCTACTCTGGGGCCGCAGAGAAAGAGCTCAAAGTTTGGGTGGAACCTAGTTCACCTTAAGTGGTATGCACCATTTAATTTCAATTTAACTTAGATATTTAGTATTATTATAATTATTTTCATGAATTAAGACAAAAGATATACATGTATATAAATGTATTTAAGTTACATCTGCTCGAAGAGTAGTATGTACATTTAACAAAGTAGACTATAATAAATATAGTAAATCTCCATGTGGTTGTATAGACAAGAACTCGAAGAGTAAATAACCTCGTAATGCCTAAACCTAGAGGAAGTTGCTTAGGATTCGAGGTTAGGTGACTTTCAAAAATTATTATCGAGTAATATTATTTCATAGTATTATTTTATAAGTCGTAAATCTTGTATTACAATATTGTTATAGAAGAGAAATAAATATGCATGATAAAAAAAAATGTTAAAGTAGTATAATCAAGTAAATTCTTATGCTATATACGACCGTACAAAGTAATATATGCCCTCAGTCAAAAATAAACGGAATGGAAATATCCGTTCCAAATGAACCTAGAAGTTATTACTATAATTGAAATAATAACTTCAATGAAAATCTCTCGCATAAGAGTTCAAATAAGATTTATAAAAGGAGTAATGGAGGTCCGTTCTATATTGCTATAGTTATGTGATTATGAAAATATAAGTCCATAGAGTACACAAATTAAATTAAATCGTAGTACAAGTAACTATACACAATTAGGAAACTATATCCCATATAAGATGAACTGTACATTTAGCAGTAGTTATGTTGAGATAGTACAGCGTAACTTCAAACTAGATTTCTAGACCAAACCTAAAGAGGAAGGACCATGCGTTAAGGTTTGATGTAAAATAAAAATCATGGTATTCAACTCCCGCATATATATGTAATGATTACCTTCTGTTGCACGACAAGCAAGGAATTATTAACGTTTTATTCTTAAACATAAAGGTTTCAAATTAAAAAGGAGTAAGAAATTACCTTAATTATGGCAAAGAAAGGCCAACTCGCAAAAAAGGGACAAGAAATTAATTACATTAAAGGAAGGCTACCGTACAATTTAATAAGAAGTAAAGGATTTACTTAAGTTAATGAAACCCTATTAGTAATATGATGAAAGTGCTGTCCTTGATGGCAACCTACTTGATGAAGATGATGCCAACCTACTTAATGAAGTTGTTCTTGATGCTTGATGAGTTTATTAATGATGTAAATATGATGTTCTACAAGTAGCTCGTAAGTACCGTAGAAAGAAATATCGTAAGGGCCGTAATGATGAAAAGTGTGACACAAAGCACAATGTGGTGGGTTTGTTTAGGGGAGAAGTAGCGTGGCATGCTGAAAGTACGTGCCAAGTCGAGTATGCCCAATTGCGCTCTAAAAGAATAAAACCAGGGGTTGCTACCATGGTATTGACCCATTGTATTGAGCACTGGATTGTCTATGTGATCCCGTCCAGGAATACCATCGAAAATTGTGTGGTTTTGGCTCATGGTATTGTCAAAGGCTAGATCTATTTAAGGAGAAGAAATTCATTGTGCAAGGTATGTGCATGAGTCTGGGTTTGAATGGATACTTCACTCTGAAGTATGTCTGAATGGAAAGGGTAACTGTTGAATGATAGATCTGAATTCATAATGCACCTATGAAGAGAATGATGAAGAAGGGTATCTAGATCTGAAATGTATTTGTATTTTCTAGATCTGTTTATGGAATGTTTAGATCTGAGATGAGGCGAACATGTTTCTGAAGTGAAGAGTAAAATCTGAGCTATGCATCTGTTCTGAAGAATTGTGCTACCCTAAAATGTCTGAAGATCTATACGCTAGTTTGTAGCAGAGGAAGCGCGTATATACGTGGGTTGTATTAAGCGAAAGCATGTATGGGTTGTGAAATTAGTTCTGTAATATGTGCAGATGTATATGCGGGTTTATATGCATGAAAGCGCGTATATACGTTGGATCGGTGAAAGGAAAGCACGTATGAAAACTAGGGTTTCTGAAGTATATGGTATGAAATTTCTGATCTGTTCTGCTGTTTTACTACTATCTGAAAATGATGTATTCATACAGATCTGGGTTGTTTGAATGATGATTATGCTACTAGTTATATTGATGAATGATCAAGTTGTTGATTGACTGGTTGATGAATCAAGGAATAAATTGATGGGGTTATTAGTTTCAGTTTGATGTATGATTGAGCTTAAATGTGTGGAGTGGGTCCAGTCTGAAAATATGATGAAAAGTGGCCTGCAAGTTGTGTTCTATGGAAGCTATTGGATCCAGTATGAAAATTGATGAAACGTGGTCCATGGTGGTGCTAAGGGTTGTAGCCTTCAGTCAGGGGGTTGTAGCTCCCTTCCAGGTGAGGCTGGTAAACGAGAGCAGGGGGTCGTAGCTCCCTTCCAGGTGAGGCTGGTAAACGAGAGCAGGGGGTTGTAGCTCCCTTCCAGGAGAGGCTGGTAAACGAGAGCAGGGAGTTGTAGCTCCCTTCCAGGAGAGGCTAGTAAACGAGAAAAGGTTGTAGCCTTCTGCAGGTGGGTGCCTACGTGTTGGTATGAGTCTGCGCCAGTACATGGTTGTAACATTTTTTCTTTATATAATAAATATTGAAGACTGAGACGACGGCAGTGGTGGTTTTCTCCCGACTTGGGTTTCCACCTTAAATCCTGGTGTTCATGTGTGATGCCTATGTGTGATGGTTTATTCTGTTATTACTGCAAATGCTTACTGTAGACTTAACATCAGATGAATGAATGTTGCAAAGAACTAAGTTAAGAATTATCTGTATAATTAGATCTCTGTTCATACACGAGTTTTATGAAGGATATCCGCGTGTATACGCTAGTTGGCTTCAGAAAAGTAGCGTATGGGTTTTAGTGAATGGAAAAGTAAAAAATTTTGACTAAGTCCTAAATACTGATTCAACCCCCCTCTCAGTATTTTTCCCAACAATTGGTATCAGAGCAGGTCCTTCTGCAGAAGCTTGATCGCTTGAAGGAGATCCGTCGCAATGGGAAGTCATGAAGGGATAATGTCTATAAGGCCACCTCTATTCAATGGAAATAATCTGTTATTCTGGAAGATACGAACAAAAGCATATCGGCAAAGTATTGGTGCAGAAGTATGGGCAATCGTGGAAGGAGGTTATCAGTATCCGGCAAGTATTCCTATTGATGCAGAAAAAAGGAAGAAATATGAAATCAATGCCAAAGAAATCAATGTATTATTAGCAAGCATGTATGAACCAGAATTTGCTAAAGTGATGTAGCTAAATTCAGCAAAAGAAATATAGGACAAAATCATTCTGAGCTATGAAGGAGATACAAAGGTAAAAAGTGCAAAACTCCAAACTCTCATAATTGAATATGAAAATTTAAGGATGCATAGTGATGAGAGTATTGCCAGTTTATTTTTATGTCTAGATGATATTGTAAATCGTATGAGAAGTTTGGGTGAAACCATAACTGATACTACTCTGGTGGAAAAATTCTTAAGATCTTTGACTTCAAATTTTGAGTCAAAAGTATCAGCTATTGAAGAAAGGCAATATCTGCAAACTCTTACTATTGTTCAACTACATGGTATTCTGACTGCTTATGAAATGAGACAAGGAGGTCCCTCTCAAATCAAAGAAGCTGCTTTTAAGGCGTGTGCAAAAGGAAAAGAAAAGGAAGTTTTCAAGGAATCAAGTTATATATCAGAAGAAGAAGAAGCAAATTTTGTAAGGAGACTCCAACCAAGTACTGGAAGATTCAAAGGTAAGCTACCCTTCAAGTGTTTTACTTGTGGGAGAGTTGTTCATTATGCTGCTAAATGTCCTTATGAAGAAAATCATGAAAAAGGGAAACAATTTGAAAAGAGAAAGAGTTATTATACAAATGAAGAGAATGATGAGAATGAAGAAGATTCTGACCAAGATCTACAAGTGCTCATGGAAAAGAAGCAAAAGAAGAAGGCTACTCAAGGAAAGGAAATACCTCAAAAAACATGTGCAGCAGAAAATGGAGAAGATGAAACAGGTATTGATTGTTGTTCTTGTGATTCACTTTCGTGTGCATGCAATGGTGAAGATAGTGAAAGTAACAGTATAAGTCTAGAAGAAAATCTCAAGATCAATGATGAAAGCAATGATTGGAATCAATTTCATAAGAAAGAATCTATCTACAAAGATATGATCTCTAGAATGAATGAACAGAAAGAAATATTGAATGGACAGATAGACAAGTATCAAAAGTTGTATGTTTATGCAACCAATCAAAGTGAAAGACTTGAAGCAGAAATCATCTCTCTCAAAGAAGATTTGGAAAAATCAAATAAGAAGAATGCAGAACCCCTACCATTTGAAAAGGAAGGAATTTAAGCTGAAATCATCTGTCTCAAAGAAGATCTGGGAAAATCAAATAAGAAGAATGAAGAACTACTACAAACATGTGAAGAACAAGAAAATTGGTTGAAGGAAGAAATTTTAAAATTAAATGATCAAGTAGAAGAAGGAAAAAGGGTCGAAGAAAGCATGAAGAAGCAATGCCAAAAATTGGAGGTTGAGGTAAACATTCTCAAAGGTAAATTAGAAGAAAAGGATAAACTTTTGAGGTTTCAAGATAGTACTAAGATTCTGGACAATATTCTTAGTAATCAAAGGTCTCCTGCTATTAAACTTGGTCTTGGTTTTCATGAAACTGTTAAAGGAGAATCTAGTTCACAAGGAAGTGCTAAAGATTCAAAGGATGTCAATGCAAAACCTGAAGAGTTGAAAGAAACAAGAAGTCAATCGACAGTCATGAACACTCAAAGGAAATCATTCAATAATGTTGAATGCTTTAAATGTCATAATTATGGGCATGTTGCAGCCAATTGCAGAAGCAAATTGTTTCAGTCACAAACAAACAGATTCTACACAAAAAGGTACTCTGGTTTCTTCAAGGGATATTGTTTTTCATGTAGCAAGCATGGTCATAAAGCAGCTGATTGCAATAGAAGGAAGAATAGAACAACACATTATGATCCGTATGCTTACTTTTCTGGTCACATACGATGTTATACTTGTAACAAGTATGTACATGTAGAAAAAGAATGCAGGATGAATAGATCTAAAAAATTGGAGAACTTCCAGCACACAACAAGAAAGTTCAAGCAAAGCTGGAAAAAGAAGCAGGACCGGTCAGAAACGTAGGGAATATTGACCCTACTGCAGTCATCTGCTTCTAAAGCTTACTTCTCATAATGACTGCAGGGATGATGTGAGATACATTATATGAATTAGTGATGTATCGTCACAGGGGGAGTGATGTATGGTGATTCCCATGATTGTTTTGGTTATTCTGGTTATGTTTATTTATGACAGAGCATCTGATGTGAAGAAGACAGGTACAGGTGGTACAAACTCAGGGGGAGATGAAGGAATGTGAAGTTTTCAATGTTTCACTTTCCATACGCGGGTTCTGTGAACTAAAGCCGCATATACATGTGAGTTACAATGGAGACAGTTGTGTATGCATTTATGACAAGAAAAATAGTATGACAAGCTAAAGATCAGGAGCACAGGTTCAGGGGGAGCATCAGTCCAACTGCGAATGATTGTACTGTTGACATTGTATCTGGTCATACTCATGCTGATGAAATGAAACATGGTTTCTTGTAATAAGATTATGGATGAGCCCTGTTTGGTTTTTGCTGAAGAATATTATTTTCTTACACACATGGATGAGATGGAAGTCTTATGATTCAGAGATAAGGACATATCATGCAGAGATTGTTGCTGATAACTTGTTGTTGAAAAAGTTTCAGGTTGCACAAGCTAAGGAGGAGCCTTGGTCATATTAAAAGGATGTTTGGATGCACATTTTCAAGGGGAGCATTAGCCTTGCTGAGTATAATGCATTGTTGGCATTATGATGATTCTGAAATAAGATCTCTCTCTCTTGAGGTCTTTCTGGTACTGGTCATAAAAAGTCATATTTATAATTTGATGAAAAGGTCATGTTGAGACCTATGATGTAAAATTGTAATATTTAGTCATGTAAGGACTTGATCAAATATGTAAACCCACTTGGTTGGGTACTTGAGTCAAAATGTGTAAACCCTCTTGGTTGGGTAGTTGAGTCAAATTGTGTAAACCCACTTGGTTGGGTATTTGAAGTCTCATATGCAAATCCACTTGGTTGGATCTTTGAGGTAAGTATGAGTCCTTGGTGATAGGAAGGTCATAGTCATGTACTTCATTGAAAAATATGTTTGAAGATTCAGCATGAACTCAGGGGGAGCATGGTAACTTCAGTGCACATCAGATCTACAGCGCTCTTCTATCTACATGAGGAGAAAACAACCTTGTGTTGGTTTTGATCCGCCCTTTGCCCTTGATTTCAAAGGGGGAGAGTAACATGGTGTTTGAATAGGGGAAGAATATCATTATGCTTAATTTATCTATCTGTTGTGGTGATCAAACACCATCGTGGTTGCCATCAAGTCCAAAGGAGGAGATTGTTGGCAATATGATTTAGAGTGTTGTCCTTGATGGCAACCCACTTGATGAAGATGATGGCATCCTACTTAATCAAGTTATTCTTGATGCTTGATGAGTTTATTAATGATGTAAATCTGAGGTTCTACAAGTAGCTCAGAAGTACCAGAGAAAGAAATATCAATAGGGGCCAGAACAATGATGAAAAGTGTGTGACACAAAGCATACGTGGGTTTGTTTAGGATAAGTAGCGTATGCACGCGGAAAAGTACGCTCTAAGTCGTGTATGCTCAATTACGCTCTAAAAGAATAAAACCAGGGGTTACTACCATGCTATTGACCCATTGTATTGAGCGCTGGATTGTCTATGTGATCCTGTCCAGGAATACCTTCGGAAGTTGTGTGGTTTTGGCTCATGGTATTGTCAAAGGCTAGATCTATTTAAGGAGAAGAAATTCATTGTGCAAAGTGTGTGCAAGATGTCTGGGTTTGAATGAATACTTCTCTTTGAATTATATCTGAATGGAATGGGTAACAGTTGAATGATAGTTCTGAATTCATAATGCACCTATGAAGAGAATGATGAAGAAGGGTATCTAGATCTGAAATGTATTTGTATTTTCTAGATCTGTTTATGGAATGTTTAGATCTGAGATGAGGCGAACATGTTTCTGAAGTGAAGAGTAAAATCTGAGCTATGCATCTGTTCTGAAGAATTGTGCTGCCCTAAAATGTCTGAAGATCTATACGCTAGTTTGTAACAGAGGAAGTGCGTATATACGCGGGTTGTATTAAGCGAAAGCGCATATGGGTTTTGAAATTAGTTCTGTAATATGTGCAGATGTATACGCGGATTTATATGCATGAAAGCGCTATATACGCCGGATCAGTGAAAGGAAAGCGCGTATGAAAACTAGGGTTTGCTGAAGTATATGGTATGAAATGTTTGATCTGTTCCGTTGTTTTACTACTATCTGACAATGATGTATTCATACAGATCTGGGTTGTTTGAATGATGCTTATGCTACTGGTTATATTGATGAATGATCAAGTTGTTGATTGACTGGTTGATGAATCAAGGAATGAATTGATGGGGTTATTAGTTTCAGTTTGATGTATGATTGAGCTTAAATGTGTGGAGTGGGTCCAGTCTGAAAATATGATGAAAAGTGGCTTGCAAGTTGTGTTCTATGGAAGCTATTGGATCCAGTATGAAAATTGATGAAACGTGGTCCATGGTGGTGCTAATGGTTGTAGCCTTTAGTCAGGGGGTTGTAGCTCCCTTTCAGGTGAGGCTGGTAAACGAGTGTAGGGGGTCGTAGCTCCCTTCCAGGTGAGTCTAGTAAACGAGAGCAGGGGGTCATAGTTGCCTTCCAGGAGAGGCTGGTAAATGAGAGCAGGGGGTTGTAGCTCCCTTCTAGGAGAGGCTGGTAAACGAGAGAAGGTTGTAGCCTTCTGCAGGTGGGTGCCTGCGTGCTGGTATGAGTCTGTGCCAGTACATGGTTGTAACATGTTTTCTTTATATAATAAATATTGAAGACTAAGACGATGGCAGCGGTGGTTTTCTCCCGACTTGGGTTTCCACCTTAAATCCTGGTGTTCATGTGTGATGCTTATGTGTGATGGTTTATTCTGCTATTACTGCACATGCTTACTGTTAACTTAACATCAGATGAATGAATGTTGCAAAGAACTAAGTTAAGAATTATTTGTATAATTAGATCTCTGTTCATACGCGAGTTTTATGAAGGATATCCACGTGTATACGCTAGTTGGCTTCAGAAAAGTAGCGTATGGGTTTTAGTGAATGGAAAAGTAAAAAAAAAATAGTAAGTCCTAAATACTGATTCACCCCCCCCCCCCCCCTCTCAGTATTTTTCCCAACAATTGGTATCAGAGCAGGTCCTTCTGCAGAAGCTTGATCACTTGAAGGAGATCCGTCACAGTGGGAAGTCATGAAGGGATAATGTCTATAAGGCCACCTATATTCAATGGAAATAATCTGTTATTCTGGAAGATACGAAGAAAATCATATCTGCAAAGTCTTGGTGCAGAAGTATGGGCAATCGTGGAAGGAGGTTATCAGTATCCGGCAAGTATTCCTATTGATGCAGCAGAAAGGAAGAAATATGAAATCAATGCCAAAGCAGTCAATGTCTTATTAGGAAGCATGTCTGAACCATAATTTGCTAAAGTGAAGCAGCTAAATTCAGCAAAAGAAATATGGGACAAAATCATTTTGAGCTATGAAGGAGATACAAAGGTAAAAAGTGCAAAACTCCAAACTCTCATAATTGAATATGAAAATTTAAGGATGCATAGTGATGAGAGTATTGCCAGTTTCTTTTTACGTCTAGATGATATTGTAAATCGTATGAGAAGTTTGGGTGAAACCATAACCGATACTACTCTGGTGGAAAAAGTCTTAAGATCTTTGACTTCAAATTTTGAGTCAAAAATATCAGCTATTGAAGAAAGGCAAGATCTGCAAACTCTTACTATTGTTCAACTACATGGTATTCTGACTGCTTATGAAATGAGACAAGGAGGTCCCCCTCAAATCAAAGAAGTTGCTTTTAAGGCGTGTGCAAAAGGAAAAGAAAAGGAAGTTGTCAAGGAATCAAGTTATATATCAGAAGAAGAAGAAGCAAATTTTGTAAGGAGACTCCAACCAGGTACTGGAAGATTCAAAGGTAAGCTACCCTTCAAGTGTTTTACTTGTGGGAGAGTTGGTCATTATGATGCTAAATTTCCTTATGAAGAAAATCATGAAAAAGGGAAACAATTTGAAAAGAGAAAGAGTTATTATACAAATGAAGAGAATGATGAGGATGAAGAAGATTCTGACCAAGATCTACAAGTGCTCATGGCAAAGAAGCAAAAGAAGAAGGCTACTCAAGGAAAGGAAATACCTCAGAAAACATGTGCATCAGAAAATGGAGAAGATGAAACAGGTATTATTGTTGTTCTTGTGATTCACTTTCTTGTGCATGAAATGGTGAAGATAGTGAAAGTAACAGTATAAGTCTAGAAGCAAATCTCAAGATCAATGATGAAAGCAATGATTGGAATCAATTTCATAAGAAAGAATCTATCTACAAAGATATGATCTCTAGAATGAATGAACAGAAAGAAATATTGAATGGACAGATATACAAGTATCAAAATTTGTATGTTAATGCAACCAATCGAAGTGAAAGACTTGAAGCAGAAATCATCTCTCTCAAAGAAGATCTGGAAAAATCAAATAAGAAGAATGAAGAACCCCTACCAATTGAAAAGGAAGGACTTGAAGCAGAAATCATCTCTCTCAAAGAAGATCTGGAAAAATAAAATAAGAAGAATGAAGAATTGCTACAAACATGTGAAGAACAAGAAAATTGGTTGAAGGAAGAAATTTTAAAATTGAATGATCAAGTGGAAGAAGGAAAAAGGGTCGAAGAAAGCATGAAGAAGCAATGCCAAAAATTGGAGGTTGAGGTAAACATTCTCAAAGGTAAATTAGAAGAAAAGGATAAACTCTTGAGGTTTCAAGATAGTACTAAGATTCTGGACAATATTCTTAGTAATCAAAGGTCTCCTGCTATTAAACTTGGTCTTGGTTTTCATGAAACTGTTAAAGGAAAATCTAGTTCACAAGGAAGTGCTAAAGATTCAAAGGATGTCAATGCAAAACCTGAAGAGTTGAAAGAAACAAGAAGTCAACCGACAATCATGAACACTCAAAGGAAATCATTCAATAATGTTGAATGCTTTAAATGTAATAATTATGGGCATGTTGCAGCCAATTGCAGAAGCAGATTGTTTCAGTCACAAACAAACAGATTCTACACAGAAAGGTACTCTGGTTTCTTCAAGGGATATTGTTTTTCATGTAGCAAGTATGGTCATAAAGCAGCTGATTGCAATAGAAGGAAGAATAGAACAACACATTATGATCCTTATGCTTACTTTTCTGGTCACATAAGATTCTATACTTGTAACAAGTATGGACATGTAGAAAAATAATGCAGGATGAATAGATCTGAAAAATTGGAGAACTTCCAGCACACAATAAGAAAGTTCAAGCAAAGCTGGAAAAAGAAGGAGGACCGATCAGAAACGTAGGGAATATTGACCCTACTGCAGTCATCTGCTTCTAAAGCTTACTTCTCATAATGACTGCAGGGATGATGTGAGATAGATTATATGGATTAGTGATGTATCATCACGGGGGGAGCAATGTATGGTGATTCCCATGATTGTTTTGGTTATTCTGGTTATGTTTATTTCTGACAGAGCATCTGATGTGAAGAAGACAGGTACAGGTGGTACAAACTCAAGGGGAGATGAAGGAATGTGAATCTTTCAATGTTTCACTTTCCATACGCGGGTTCTGTGAAATAAAGCCGCGTATACATGTGAGTTACAGTGGAGACAGTCGCGTATACACTTATGATAAGAAAATTAGTATGACAGCTGAAGATCAGGAGCACAGGTTCAGGGGGAGCACATTGTAACTCACATGTATACAATGTGCTCTCATATGATCTCTCTCTTGAGGTCTTTCTGGTACTGGTCATAAAAAGTCATATTTGTAATTTGATGAAAAGCTCATGTTGAGACCTATGATGTAAAATTGTAATATTCAGGCATGTAAGGACTTGATCAAATATGTAAACCCACTTGGTTGGGTACTTGAGTCAAAATGTGTAAACCCTCTTGGTTGGGTAGTTGAGTCAAATTGTGTAAACCCACTTGGTTGGGTATTTGAAGTCTCATATGTAAATCCACTTGGTTGGTTCTTTGATGTAAGTATGAGTCCTTGGTGATAGGAAGGTCATAGATTCATGTACTTCATTGAAAAATATGTTTGAAGATTCAGCATGAACTCAGGGGGAGCATGTATCAGGAGCACATTGTATCTGGTTATACTCATGTTGATGAAATGAAACATGGTTTCTTGTAATGAGATTATGGATGATCCCTGTTTCCTTTTTGCTGAAGAGTATTCTTTGCTTTCACACATGGATGAGATGGAAGTCTTATGATTCAGAGATAAGGACAGATCATGCAGAGATTGTTGCTGATAACTTGCTGTTGAAAAAGTTGCAGGTTGCACAAGCTAAGGAGGAGCCTTGGTCATATGGAAAGGATGCTTGGATGCACATTTTCAGGGGCAGCATTAGCCTTACTGAGTATAACGCATTGTTGGCATTATGATGGTTCTGAAATATGATCTCTCTCTTGAGGTCTTTCTGGTACTGGTCATAAAAAGTCATATTTGTAATTTGATGAAAAGCTCATGTTGAGACCTATGATGTAAAATTGTAATATTCAGTCATGTAAGGACTCGATCAAATATGTAAACCCACTTGTTGGGTACTTGAGTCAAAATGTGTAAACCCTCTTTGCCATAGCTTTTTGAGTCAAATTGTGTAAAACCCACTTGGTTGGGTACTGAGTCAAAATGTGTAAACCCTCTTGGTTGGGTAGTTGAGTCAAATTGTGTAAACCCACTTGGCTGGGTATTTGAAGTCTCATATGTAAATCCACTTGGTTGGTTCTTTGATGGGGCATGAGTCCTTGGTGATAGAAGGTCATAGATTCATGTATCATTGAAAAATATGTTTGAAGATTCAAGATGAACTGTGGGGAGCATGGTAACTTCAAAGGCACACGTACTCCATGTCAGCTTTCTTATCTACATGAGGAGAAAACAACCTTGTGTTGGTTTTGATCCGCCCTTTTCCCTTGATGTCAAAGGCGGAGAGTAACATGGTGTTTGAATAGGGGAAGAATATCATTATTCTTAATGTATCTATCTGTTGTGGTGATCAAACACCATCGTGGTTGCCATCAAGTCCAAAGGGGGAGATTGTTGGCAATATGATTTAGAGTGTTGTCCTTGATGGCAACCCACTTGATGAAGATGATGGCATCCTACTTAATGAAGTTATTCTTGATGCTTGATGAGTTTATTAATGATGTAAATCTGATGTTCTACAAGTAACTCAGAAGTACCAGAGATATAAATATCAGTAAGGGCTAGAACAATGATGAAAAGTGTGTGACACAAAGCATACGCAGGTTTGTTTAGGATAAGTAGCGTATGCACGCGGAAAAGTACGTGCCAAGTCGCGTATGCTCAATGGTGCTCTAAAAGAATAAAACCATGGGTTACTACCATGGTATTGACCCATTGTATTGAGCGCTGGATTGTCTATGTGATCTCGTCCAGGAATACCTTCGGAAGTTGTGTGGTTTTGGCTCATGGTATTGTCAAAGGCTAGATCTATTTAAGGAGAAGAAATTCATTGTGCAAAGTGTGTGCAAGATGTCTGGGTTTGAATGAATACTTCTCTTTGAAGTATATCTTAATGGAATGGGTAACAGTTGAATGATAGATCTGAATTTATAATGCACCTATGAAGAGAATGTTGAAGAAGGGTATCTAGATCTGAAATGTATTTGTATTTTCTAGATCTGTTTATGGAATGTTTAGATCTGAGATGAGGCGAACATGTTTCTGAAGTGAAGAGTAAAATCTGAGCTATGCATCTATTCTGAAGAATTGTGCTACCCTAAAATGTCTGAAGATCTATACGCTAGTTTGTAACAGAGGAAGCACGTATATACGCGGGTTGTATTAAGCGAAAGCGTGTATGGGTTGTGAAATTAGTGCAGATGTATACGCGGGTGTATATGCATGAAAGCGCGTATATACGCGAGATCAGTGAAAGGAAAGTGCGTATCAAAACTAGGGTGTGCTGAAGTATATGGTATGGAATGTCTAATTTGTTCTATTGTTTTACTACTATCTGACAATGATGTATTCATATAGATCTGGGTTGTTTGAATGATGATTATGATGCTGGTTATGTTAATTAAAGATCAAGTCGTTGGTTGATTGGTTGATGATTCAATGAATGAATTGATGGGGTTATAAGTTTCAGTTTGATGAATGTTGAGCTTAAATTAGTGGAGTGGGTCTAGTCTGAAAATATGATGAAAAGTGGCCTGCAAGTTGTGTTCTATGGAAGCTATTGGATCCAGTGTGAAAATTGATGAAACGTGGTCCATGGTAGAGCTGAGGGTTGTAGCCTTCTGTCAGGGGGTTGTAGCTCCCTTCCAAGTGAGGCTGGTAAATGAGATTAGGGGTTGTACCTCCCTTCCAGGAGAGGCTGGTAAACGAGAGCAGGGGGTCGTAGCTCCCTTCCAGGAGAGGCTGGTAAACGAGAGCGGGGGGTTGTAGCTCCCTTCCACGAGAGGCTGGTAAACAAGAGAAGGTTGTAGCCTTCTGTAGGTGGGTGCCTGCGTGTTGGTATGAGTCTGTGCCAGTACATGGTTGTAACATGTTTTCTTTATATAATAAATATTGAAGACTGAGACGACGGCAGTGGTGGTTTTCTCCCGACTTGGGTTTCCACCTTAAATCCTGGTGTTCATGTGTGATGCTTATGTGTGATGGTTTATTATGTTATTACTGCACATGCTTACTGTTAACTTAACATCAGATGAATGAATGTTGCAAAGAACTAAGTTAATAATTATCTGTATAATTAGATCTCTGTTCATACGCGAGTTTTATGAAGGATATCCGCGTGTATACGCTAGTTGGCTTCAGCAAAGTAGCGTATGGTTTTTAGTGAATGGAAAAGTAAAAAGTTTTGATTAAGTCCTAAATACTGATTCACCCCCCCCCCCCCCCCCCCCTCTCAGTATTTTTCCCAACAGTATTGTTGTGCGGGACAAAGATCTGTGGAAATAGAACATTGCAAGGAAAAATTTTATGTTCCTTGCTTCATACACCCATTATGTTGCACAACACATCTTCCTCACACACATTAAAGACACTTATTTTAATATTCGATAATAGGTATTTAGTTCACAAATGTAAGATCACAAATTGACATAGTATTCAAAAGTCGTGAATACCGAGATTGGATATTTCTACTTTGATACCATTTTTAAATGATCAAAGCCTTCGAACATAGTAATTCGAAAATTTAATCACCCACCTTATTTCACACCTAGTATAAAAATAAACCAAACTTTCCATGCCCCAAAAATTTAATAAAACAAAACCACTCATTAATTGATTAATATGTATTGTCGTGTGGAACAAGTTTGCGGACAAGAAACGTATACGAAAGATTGGAACATTGCGGAAGAAATTTTATCTTCCTTGCTATGCATACCCACTACCCCGCACAACACTTCTTCTTCACGCGCATTAAAAAGACATGTCATTTAATATTGCATAGTAAGTATTTAAGGTGAAACCATAAATGCACATAGTACTCAAGAACCTTGAATACCAACATTTGGTGTTTCTATTTTTTAAATGATCAGAGTCGTCAAACATATTTTTGAAAATATCACATTGAATCATTGAATCATCTCAGTATCAAGTAAAACAAACCCATGTCAATCTTGTTAGACATTGGATAAACCAACTCTCCCCATGTGTTTCGTGACATGGATTAATCACCTCTCGTGGATCCTTATCTCTAATGATGCGATCGTTAACTAACACCTACGTGTTTTGGTCTAACGGAAATCGCGATTCCCAACAAGTGGTATCAGAGCATAGGTCACGAGTTCGATACACACTCGCCTCTCTTTTGGGGGTGAGGGGGGGGGGGGAATTGTTGGAAATTGGATAAAACAACGCTCCCTGTGTGTTTCACGACATGGACTAACCGCCTCTCGCGGATCCTTATCTCTAACAATGTGATCGTTGACTAACACATGTGGTTTTTTGTCTAACGGAAATCGTGTTTCCCAACAGATCCACTCTTAAGGGGAAATGTATCCAGAGATGCAGAACATTATGAAATAAAGTTTGTGTTCCTTGTTCCGCACACCCATTCTCCAACACAACACCCCTTTCTCACACACATCAAAAAGAGACTTCATTTAATATTATATACTAAGTTTTTGCTTAAATTTAAAAGAATTGCATGTCAACGGAATAAATTTCTCTCTACACCCTCATTTCTCATTAATTGATTAATATGTATTGTTGTGCAAGTCTCAAAGGGAGGTATGCAGAAGGAGGACCGAAACATTGTCGAAGAAAGTCTCTTCTCCTTAATTTTCACACATGTTCTCCCACACAATATTTCTTCTTCACACACATTAAAAAGAAGCTTAATTTAATATAGCAAAATAATAAGTATTTAATTCACAAATGTGAAATCACAAATGCACCTAGTATGCAGAAACCTTGAATACCAAGATTCGTTGTTTCTAGTTTATAAATAATCAAATTTGTTGAACATAATTTTGAAAATCACACATCCTATATCAATTAAAATAAGCTCGTGTCGATCCACCCTTAAGGGAAAATGTATCCAGATATGCAAAACATTATGAATCAAAGTTTATGTTCCTTGCTTCGCATAACACTCGTTTCTTACACGAATTAAAAAGAGACTTCATTTAATATTGGATACTAAGTTTATGTTTAAAGTTAGAATAATTTCTTGTTTGTGGAATAAAGTTCCCTTTGTACCCTCGTTCGCTTGCACATCCTTTATTTCGCATAGATTCACAGCTCTATGCATTTTTTCTCTCGCACAGTTGAATCTGTAAGAGTTTTTTTGGGTCTCCAAAATGTCATCCATTTCACACTCTTTTCCTATATTTTCCTTCAGTGTTTACCACATTCCATAGCTCCACAACCATGCACTAAGACCACCTTCATGATTAAATATGGATTTAGATATATTATTTTCCAATAGATTTATTTTGGTATTTGAGTGAATTTTTGGTTAAATATTAGAAAAATAACATGTATTCACTTATGTATAAAAGTTGTATGAGTTTTGTGATGTGTGTAGGCATATTTGAAGATTCCAACATAGTCATATTTGGTCTCTAAGTCTCAAATTCGAATTTCCTCTCCAAACTCTTGAAGATTTGAGGAAGATTTGGGATCATTGATCAAGCACATTTCGTGGAGAAGAATCATGGAAGTTTTCATAAGTATCACCTATTAAATCTATGAGATATTTCTGAGAGGATATGTAAATATGTTACTTGCTAGATGTTAACACATGGTTGTAACCACATGAGATATTTGTGGATCTAGAAAAAAAAATTGGATTTACATTTATAAGTTAGTTATCTTAGTTTTTATATAAATAGGAGTGTTTTCTCCTCTCAAAGGTGTGTTGAGTTATGGTTATGCCTTTATGATGACATAAGTATTTACAATCCTTTGATATGGTTATGCCTTTATGATGAGATATGGTATTTTGCTTCCTAGACTTTCCACCTCTCTTGGACTTTAGAATGGCCACCTAATGAGTATGAGTATATTTTAATGTTTCATTTTTGCAAGATAGATTAGTTTCTTTTTCTACAACGTTTATTTCAAGTCTTTTGATTATATGCTTTGTTTCTCATTCCATTTATATTATTTTGTAGGTCAAAAGTGTTATTGTTTTCATTGCAAAGATTCATTGATTTCCAATTCATGTTAAATATTCATTGTTTTTCAATTTGATTGCTTTTAGATTCTTAGATAATCATGAATGATTCTAATATGACAATGCACACATCAATAATTTCAATTGATCTCTCACTACTTTCATAATAGGTTGCCTTCAAATTTCATAGTTTAAGAATTCAATGTCTTCCTAGTATAAGATTTGTTTCTTTCTAGATTAAATTGACTTTCAAGTCATTAGAATATATTTACTTTCTTGTTAATAAGATAGATTTACTTTTATGTCACTATAATAGATTTATTTTCATGTCAATAGAATAATTTTACTGTCATGTCAATTGTCATTTCAACTTCATAGATTACAAATTTGTTTTCCAAGTTTTGAATTTGATACTTTCGAAAAAAAAAGTGTGTGCAAACTCATCTTAGACAATTTTCATGAATAGGTTTTATTTCAGTCTTGCAATTTCTTTCAATAGATTAGAATTTCCTTTTGAAATTGAAAGTTGATTCCTAGCATATATTGTGCAAATATAATTCACAAGTATATGAACCTGGATTGGCATTTAATGCAAGTAGTTTAAGTCGCAATTAAATTACCTAACAAGCTTAAAATGAAATGAGAGATAAACGAACTAGCAATACTTGTTTTATTTTCGGTGTTAGAGCACTAACCGAGGAAACGCTCACCTCCCCCCCCCCCCCCCCCCCAACTTAAGTAAAGGACTTGTTCAGAGCATTCTGTCAATGTCAGTGTCAGAGCACTCACTGATGGAATGACCACTTACAAAATTAGTCTTTTTTAATTTAAAAATGATTTGTGAGACACTGACAAATTCTGAAAATAAAAAACCCTCCACTAGGGGAATTATATCACATCAAGGCTTTCTCATCCGATGGAAAATTAGAAATAATATTTCTATAAATTAGAAAATTAGTTTTGAATTTACAAAAAAAAATAGAATATTCAACATTTTCCCAAAACTTTTGTTAAAATTGCAAAAGCTCAGCAAAATAATTAAGAGTCAACAAACTTTCACCGCAAGACAAGTGTTGGAGTCCTTGGCGAGGCAGGGACTAATAATATAAAGGTTTTTACTTATATTAAAGAAAATGAGGGTTTAAACTAGAAGTGAAAATTGAACATGAGGAGTCCATGTCTAACTAATAAATTAGATTTTTCTAAAGAGGGATGTAAAAGATATATGGAAATAAAAATCAAAAGAAAACAATTAATATTTAAGCATTGATTAAATTTGATAGGTATTAATTTTTAGTTTTCTCATTTAATCATTAAATATTAAAATTTTAAAATTTGTATATCTATTTAATTTTTAAAATCCTTAAATTTATAGATAAGTTAAAAAATTATCAATTATTTTTTTCAATGTGATTCACGGACACTGAATGGCCGCTACATCCATGAGAAAATATAAGTAGATCAATCCTAAGGGATCTACCCAATGACTAAATTATCAAAGCCTAACCCCAAGGGCGTCAAGGAGATTTAACCCCGTGACCTCCCGATAAACGAGATACTTAGCACCAAAAATTCGACCAAATAAACTATCCCTTGGGGCTTAAATTTATCAATTATATATAAATGATAATATATTTATATTTATTACTCTACATATAAAATAGACAATTCCTAATAAAAATAAATAGTGAAAAGTAAAAAGCATTAAAAATTTATCGGTTATACTATACAAATTGGAACTTATATCATCTTACTGCCTCATGGTTCACTTGTCCTTTTTTCATGTGTGTGAATCTACGTAGAGCACAAGTTTCATCTTAAATTAATTAGGAGCTTTCACCAATAGGCTTTACTTAGGCAAAACTAAAATAATTCGAGGTTGTTTACTTTTACTACGATCCCAATCAATGACATGATAATGACATGATTTTTTAACTTAACTTCACTTATAATCGGATGCATAAGTTAGTCATTGGTTGGCCTTCTCATTTCAAGCCATGATGTTGTAATCTCACCATTATTACACAAATTAATGAGAGGGAAGAAAAAAATGGGACTTTGGGGTTATAAATTTTGATTGCTATTACATAAAGTTATAAATTACACACAATAAATTTTTGGTTGTGTTTGAAAAAAGTTTATCCATTACATTTATAGTCCACCACATTAAAAAAAAACTAATTGTTGAGAGAGTAAAGGTTAAGATTCAACACTACCATTTAATGTCACATTATTATAAAATTTTAGTTGCAATTGATGCGCATTGCAGTGACAACTATCATATTTTTGTTGTTTGAATAGAAATTGTGATTATACAAGGATAATGGAAATTGTGATGATATAAGGTGTTAGTGTCAGTATTTGTATCCTTCCACCAGTAATCAAATAATCTCTTTCATGTCATGTTAAGGGTCCCATTCTGAAATTTTGTCAATCCATTAGATCATCATGCAAAAATTTGGTCACTTGGTGCAGATTTAGGTCAAATATCACTCCTTTCAAAATTTTATAACTTGCTGGCTCATTTCACCACTTTTATGAGTGTACCATCAGTCATGACTTGTCATCATTATTTCAGTCATTTTCATCATGGTTTCATTCAGTCGAAGTCTACATTAGGTCTTAGGGTTTCCAAGGTCATAAACTCACCATTTCATTGCATAAAAGCCCAAAAAATGAAGGAGTACCAATAAAGAAATTTCATTAGTAAGTTTGATTTGTAAATATGGTTTCAGAGTAAAATGTAATTTTATTTTTCCTAATTTGTAATAAAATCTCAAAAATCCAAGTAGCTTCACACTCAAAGTTCCATCAGAAGATAAGCCAAAGTTCCAAAAAGTCAAATATTGTTCCTAATCCATTAAAAGAAAAATTTCAATGATCTAGTTCAGAAATTAAAAGATAAAGAGCAATGAAAAGTAAATTTCAAGAAAGGAAAGGTGGGTCCCAAGGTTGGTTAATGACATTTCCCTAAGTATAAAGGCTCCCAAAGAGCAAGAAGACATTCATTTTCATTTTCAAAGCATCGAGCTCTCAACCTCCCAAGAAAAAAACCGAGTTTGCCTTAAAAAAATCAAATTCTAGGCCATTTGTTCCGCTTTTTCCACAGGCAATGCACTTTTCCCAATTGCACGGTGCACTTTTTCCAAAGGCGTTGCGCTTTTTCCATTTTTTCACTGCGTTTTTTCTCTACATGCCGCGCTTTTTACATAAGGGATCCACAGTCCCTAAGATTCATTGCAGAGGTTCTCATCATCAATTCATGGTTTCTACAGTTGTTTTCAAGTAAGTGGCATCTCCATAGCCCCTCCTTTCAGCTTGTGGTGTCAATTTCATGGTGTATACCCTTCATTTCATTTTATGCCATGTTCTAAGCAATTGAAACCCTAGTTCATAATTTACAAACTTAATCACTCTCCCAAGGACCCATACACCTTACCTACACCCTAAATCACTCCCCATTACCCATACACTTACTCATTTCCCATCCCCAAGCCCTATTTCCTAAACCCTACCACTCTAGTTGTGCTTTCCTAGGTAGCTAGATACCTCCCTGTAATACAATTTCTTACCCTATTTCCATAACTATTTCACCCTCCCATTACTTCCCTAAGCTCACTAATCCCTTACTACATTCCCTCAAATTTTCCCTTACCTATCACAATACCCTAACCCCACTATCCTACCCCCTTTCCCTTCCCCTTCTTCCCTAGGGTATTCAAACATAAACTGAGCATAATGGAGGAGGAAAGAAATGACACAGATGAAGACAAGAAAACATATAACAAAGGAGCGAGGATTTTGAGATTAGAACCAACAGACACAAGAGAAATAATGGCATCACCCTTAGCTGTCAAATGTTTCTAGCATGTGGGTTGCATTGAATTCTGTGAGATGGTACAAAGAGTCCAAAGTCACCTGACTTTGACCAGGGTTTTCATCAAAAACCTTCAAAATAACCAAGTGACTATATCAGGGGTGACCATCACTATCTCCACTGATATCATTGCAGCAGCAACATGGATACCCAATGTGGGAGAGAAGTGGTTTAAGACTAATGATTTGGATGCCCATTTGTATGAGCCTTATCTCAAGGCACCTTACAAACAAAACATCAAAAAGGTCTTTCCTTTTGGTCATTTGTTGAACAGGTTTTCCCCCATGATGAAAATCATCATGAAATACTTCACTTGTGATGGAAGATTCTCTAGATTATAAAACTATCACATCAGGTTGCTCATGCATTTCACTAGGGTAAATTGCTCAACCTCCCCTACTACTTGTACAAAAGCATTGATAAAATGGCCTACATTGTGTGAAACAGAGATTTTGAGCTTCAAATGAACATCCTCTTCCATCACTCTTTGATTAAAATCATTTTCCTTCACCATCTTAATCAGTTGAACATATCATGGGAGAATTTCATAGAGGCTGATGTCTTCACTGCAGGTCCAAGTCAACCTGCTAGACCTATTCCACCAATAGCTTTAGTTCCTCACATGAAGACTAGGAAAATTAGCAGGGCTACAGTAAAAGAGGCCAAAGAGGTCAAATAAGACAAAAAGGTCAAAACCTACCAGAGGGAACCTAGGTAAGTGTTTGCTCCAGATATTGTGGAAGGGGCCTTGCCTTCTTCATCAATAACGCAGGGAAATCAAAATCAGAAAGAGACAAATTTTCAAGAGGAGGAAGACCTTCATGAGGAAGAAAGAGAATTTGATTTGGTGGACTTGGATGTCCAAGATTATCATGATGCCTCAAATCTGATCATCAAAGACAAGGATACCATAATCACAGAGCTGCAAGACAACATGGCAAGAGCCAAATTTGTCATATCATTCCCTGAATAAGAGAACAAGCAGCTGGAAGACAAGCAGGTACTCATGGAGTTAGAGCTGCTAAAGGCAAAGAGATAAGACATCAAAGGTAAAGTAGTGATGACACCTGATGAGTCTGACCATGGTGACTCAAACCATCAAGACAAGACCAAAAACCAGAGGTCTTAAGAGAGCTTTAGAGCAGGAGAAACATGAGGAAAAGTAACTCCATTTTGAGGAAAGGATAACAAAGGAGATTGATGATGATAGGGAGGTGTGGCTTGATAGGGTTAACATCCACCTTTAGAAGCTCCTCCATAAGGCCAACAAGGACAATGATATTCTTAGACACATGGCCAATGGATACATCACTAGAAATAAGATTTGCAACCTCAAGATCAAGCAGTTGAAGGAGAAACACAAGCAAACCCTAATCAAGCAAAAGGAGGATGACAAACTTGAGATTCTTGTTGATGCCTCCCTGATTGCTTGAGACACCTCATCAGAACTTCATCTACCAATTTTGAAGAGTTTTGGGCAAGTTTTCAAGTTTTTGGCATTTTTGCAAATTTTGACACACTTTTTGAACAGTTAGCCTGCAAAAAGCGCAGTGTGGGCCATGTTTCTCTTTTTGTGCAGGCATCTAAATGAAAAATGGGTTACATATTTGGATCCAGAGTGATGTCTACATGCAATTTTGACTATTGGAACTCATAAAACAGATCTTTTGGAAGGTGGAAATGGCCAAAAACCACTAAAAAATCACCTTTCTGCCTCATTTTTCAAACCTTCGCTGCGCTTTTGGAGCATTCTTGGGAGATTCAATTTTTGAAGAGCTTCACCCCACCATTTTCAAAGCTTGAGGGAAAATTTGACAACTAGACTGGAAGAGATTTCCAATAAGCCATCTTCAACCCAATTTGGACCTTGGGAAGGTAGTCAAAACTCAGTTTTAAGGCCCACACTGCGCTTTTTCTCAGCCACGCTGCACTTTTTCCTAACCATGCCGCGCTTTTTACAGTTTCATGTTTTCTTCAAAAAAAATTTAGTTTGATCATTTGATGGATGAATTCAGTGGATTCTTACTGATGTAATGATGAAATGTAAATGTAATTATGTCCTAAATAGTTACTAGGGGTAGATACATCATGTAAATAGGTAATTTTGGTCAAAGTGAATCAATTTCATGAATGATAGGGATGAGTTGGCTAACCTCCCTAATCACTAGGATTCCAGTTGAGCACTTTGGGGATCAGCTCCACAAGTCAGGGATTCGACCCCTGAGAGTGAGAGAATAGTTTTTTGTCTATATCTTTTGTTTCCTTTCTCATTGCAATGATTGGATGTTGCAGAATTTGATCATTGAACACTATTGTAATCGGACTTTTGGCAAGAAATAACAAACTAAGTTGTAGCTATTTTTATGGGATACCTATGGTAATGTGATTTAACATTGTTCTTCTTATGTTTTGCAAATGTGTGAATGTATTGTGATTTCATATTCATGCCATCTCTTAATGTAATTGATTCCTAAGTCAGAAAGACAGAATTCATTAGCTTATGCTCTGTTTTGGAGGAATAGTTACAGTTTTGTTTCATCTTTCTTCTATTTGAAAATAATTCATGTTGCCAATGCTCTTTTCTAAAACCCTATTAGTCTAGACCATTCCATTAAGATTCCTTAATGTGTTAAGCTACTTACCTACCTTGCCCCATCAGATACCTGCAATTCTAATCTTTGTTTGCCCTGACCTAGTTTCTTCCTTGACTTATTCACCATCCAGCACTTCAAATTTATCAACAAAACCCTAGTGTTACTATACCTAGCCTAAAATCTCATTGGTCCAGTCATCTTGGTTGTGATCCCTTGGAGAGAGCCCTCTCCTGCCTAGTAGGGCTCACTACTTGGCAAAAGATTGGTCTGTGGTTACCTTTGTTGGCCTCTTTCAGCCTCGAAGATCTAGTGGAGTGATAACATAAGGATTGGAAATTTTAATTTTATAATTTCATAAAAACATTATATATATCAAGTTAATTTGTTCGTTCTTTTATTTCAAAATATTTCAATTCATTCGTTTTTTTCTTTTTCTTTTGTATAAAAGGAACAAAAATAAGTGTATATAACTAGAATCTTAATTTTCCCTTACCAAAACTTTCAAAGTAATTGATGGCTTTGCCATTTCCAATGTTTTAAGATAATGTGCATATTTATAAAGTTTAACATCATTGGTTTACACTAATCAACAAGTCAATAATCCATTCTATAACATAGTGCTATGATGATTTTTGCAACATAGCTTACACATTTTATTACATAATTACTTAATGGAACATGCTAGTGTAATTATATATGTACAAATAATGGATTATCATAGTTTGTTAAGTTTTATTGAAGTATAAATACTATGTAGAAATATATAATGAAATTGTTGTTTGTGAAGTTATTTTTAGATTTGTCATAGTAGGTAGGTTATATTGTAATCAGTTTGGGTCAAAATTAATTAATTTGCAAAATTGTAAAAATAATTTGTGAAGTTCAATAAAGTTTTTATAATATTAAATATTAAATATATTTATTTTTAAATTAAAATTTAATTTTAAAATTTTAAATTCAAATTTCTAATTTGTAATGGGTAGAAGTCTTTGATTTCACTAATTTTATGAGGCTTCAAATCTATTTGTCAAAATTAAAAAAAATGTTTAAAAATATTTAAAAAAAAAAAAAAAAATCTCAGAGCCAAAAAATAATTTGTAATATTCCTAATTAGCACCGCTAATTGGAATATTTGATTTTTGTATAGTTTTGCCGACTATAGTTAATTAATAAATAAAAGTGAGAAAAGGGGTCTAACTCACTTAAATAAAATAAAGTGTTTCCCTAGTAGAGGCAATGTTGTAACTTAAGGGGGAGCCTTGGGGGTCCACACCACACATGAGAGGAGGCTCACGTAGCCTCTAGAAGCAACTGCGCAGGCATAGGAGGAGCTTATGGAGAGAGGGGACGCAGTTAGGGTTTTGAGGGGAGCTAGCACTATAAAAGGTGGGAGTTTCACCTCATTTGGTATTATTGATATTGTTGATGATATTGAGCTAGACTTCTGTCTACTTGAGCACGCTAGCTGTTTAGTCGGTCTGCAGCACTGTTTAGTGCGACTGAGTGTCTCCGGTCGGAGATCTCACCCTTGGCCCCGGGGGACTTCGAGTGCCTGCTCGGCAAGGTTTTTCTTCAGTCTTTAGCAGGAGATTTGCAGGTGTTTTGTTGGGAGTTTTACTGAGGAGCTGAGCTTCATTGGGTGACTGCGCAGTCCTTGGAGGGAGGACGCAGTTTGAGTTGGAGCTGTTCAGTGGTAGAGATTTCTGCAGGAGATTCGGGCCTATTCCAGTGTGGAGGTTCAGCGTTTATCATTTGGTGAGTTTCCTGAGGAGTTGTGGCCCCATTTCAGTCTATTTCAGTTGGTGTCTGCGCTGGTCCTGGAGGGACAACGTTTCTCTAGGAGGAGGGTTTCTGGGGGTGATTTTCGGAGGTGGTCCATTTTGTATATGGTTTTTGGGTTTTGTCCGGGGTGGTGAGTTCAGGTGGTCTGTCGATTTTCAGCTCATTCCGGTGAGGGGATTAGCCCCTAGTTCCAGTTCATTGCAGCAGCAGCATTCGACGGCAGATTTCTCCAGCAGCTGGGACGCAGTCTCTATAGCAGCCATTTCCTATTCTGAGAGGGTTCTTCACTTGCCTTGTGCAAGGATAGGTGCACTTATTCTGATTATATATTGTACCCATATATATATGTTCTCAGATTAATAAAATGGCTTAGCGTTCTGGTATTTTTATGTGTACTTGCTTTATATTCTAGTTCCGGCATTTTTCCTATATAGTTGCATGCTTGTATTGTTGTGTATTACTGTCTATTTCCCGTTGGGGATATTACAGTGGTATCAGAGCATAATTCTGGCTCAGCCTGTGGTCTATGACATTGGGAAAGAGATCATACAGAGGTTTGCTGGAATTTTGGAGAGCAATAGCAGTTGCAGTACCAAAAACGAAATTGGAAAAAGGGCCAAAATATAAATGGTCAAATTTTGAAGGTTGGAATTAGAAGAAACGTTTTCTGGGTTTTTCTGGGTTTTGGGCAAGGATCACCTTCCTAAATTCCTAGAATTTTCTGAGCAGTTTCCAGTGAGTAAATCGGAGGTCGAAGTTAAGCAGTAGTATGGTTTTGGAGCAGCAGTGCCATTTCATGGGGAGCCTGTAGACACATAGCAGAAAGAGCCGATGGCAGGTGATGATGATGAGAGGAGATTTAGAGAGGCGCTCCTCCAACACATGCAGGATGTGTCACAGAGACTCACTGCGCTGGAGGTTAGGCAGCGGGAAACCCCAAGGGGATTTCGGATTGGTGAGGGATCAGGCACATCCCACCATTTGCCGGAGCATGATGCCACTCAGCATATGGCATCACATACACCCACACGTTCTACCATGCCCACTTTCCTGGATGAAGACATAGAGGCAGGAGCACAGCAAGAGCCAGAGCCTGGCCACATGGGTGATTATTTCGCTGAGTATCAGGCATATGGGTCGGAGCTCAGAGATCTTATCTCATTCAGAGATTTTTTTCAGCTCCAGCGGGATAGTAGACCTCACAACTTCACAGAGGGAACAGGCGCTTACATGATGGGGGCTTACAGCGCACAGTGGACAGATTCCATCTACCAACATTTGACGGGTCATCCAGGCGCTCAGAAAAAGCTTGGGTGGATAAGTTGGATACCTCTTTCCAGCTTGACCGAGTATCGGAGAGGGAAACCATTAAAATGGTTACCTCGCACTTGGAGGACGAGGGCACACAGGATTGCAGGGAGTCCGAGGTTACACCTAGTGTGACACAGGATTCACCCTCATTGGAGACCTCCTCGGCCGTGTCGGTTGATGTGATAGTGGAGAAGGTAGAGCCTACCCCAGTAGAGCCATCCATTGAGGTGATGACCGGAGTCGCGTCCGAGTCTTCGGGTGGTAGCAACACACAGATGGGTGCAGTGTCAGGAGATGTATCCACCTTCGATGAGGCACTAGCAGGTACAGAGGTATTGGATGATGGTCGCAGACAGCGGTATCATCGACTTCGGACGGACCTTCGAGTTTTGAGAGAGAAGGCCACGTCAGTACGGGAGGCCATTTTGTTGCAGGACCAGGAGCTGGAGGGTATGAGAGTGACTTGTGCCAAGTCGGCGGCCAAGTTGGTCTGCATTGGGGAACGAATAGATTCCCTAATGCTACCATCAGAGGGCACGTTGGAGCATCAGATCATTCCCCTTCGGGCATGCATGGATGGGACTAGCAGTGTTGTTGGGTCATCTCTTACCATTGGAGAGAGAGAGGCAGAGCCACCTAGTCAGATCTCGTATGTTGACTTGGATAGCGGTATGAGACGATCAGAGTTGCATAGGGGACAGCATCCACATGTTGAGGTTGGATGGAGAGAGATTTTGAGTTGGTACTCAGTGGAGCGGGCTATGGAGATAGTGATGGATCCGAGTGTAGCTCAGCAGGATTTTCTATGCATGGGGAATACAGGGACCCCAGATTGGCATTGGGATCCAGGTGGGATCACCTATCGTTTCCCAGGCAGGTCGGCTGACTATGTCTTGGAGAGTACAGTTGGCCTAGTAGTAGAGCATGTGCGGTTTCGGTCAGCTCCAGTGGCCAACCAGTTTATGGGCAGACTCCCTAGGTTGTCTTGGCATGACATTCATACACGGGATCACGGGGTGGTCAACACACCTTGGCAGGAGCTTGTCGGAGGAGGTGGCATTGGCAGGCCACCAGATGGCACCTTGTATGGGGCCAAGGATTCTTCACCTTTGTGTGGGGCACAGAGGACGCAGCAGAGCCGAGCAGTGGTGGTAACACTACTGACACACAAGGAGATTCACTTCTCGGACCCCTTGAGGAGGATTTGGAGTGATGATCCTTTCGTCGGCAGGTATAGTGATACGACGGTGGAGACGATGTTACCGGTTGGTGGTAGTCCGACATGTAGAGGCACAGCTCTAGGTCATCACATCCAGGGATGTGTGGGAGCCTCTAGCATTGAGCGGTGGATTGCCGGTGGACATGGAGTAGCATGGTGGTGTACCATAGTGTGTGGGACTGCATTGTGGAGTAGGAGTATCCTACATCACGTTGAGAACATGCGGAGAGTGACCGATGCTTGGACACAGTCAGGGCACGAGACGGTACAGGGTGCTACAGCAGTAGCACATGGTATCCAGCAGCATACCGAGGTATGCCTCAGTGTGCAGTGGCATGTTGAGGAGTGTATGGATGATCAGTGGTATGCGAGGGCATACGGTGCTACACGGCAGGGTCTTAGAGCATTGCTTCCAGAGAGACTCATGGACAGGGACACTGGGCTTACCTTTGGGGGTATTTCACCCAGGATCGATGAGGAGACAGAGGAGCGATACTTGATGGTATCTGTGGGGACTCACACATCCGACACTCTTCTACATCACTCGTGGGCACAACTGATTTTGTTGTTGTCCTTTGGCACTTTGGGCATGAGCAGCAGGGTTCGTGAGGCACACCCACGACATTTGGATGGCCCTCAGCACACTAGGCGAGAGACTTCTCAGCGGTGGCACTGGGTCAGTACGCTAGTTGACAGCCACAGTTTAGGGGATGAGATGATCCTCTGCAGTGGTGGCACATTAGTCATTGCTGAGCCTACGCTTGGGGAGCAGGTCATGAGGGAGACATGCATCATTTTTCCCTCGGGGCATGTTGAGATCATGCATGAGCAAAGGATATTGGGTTCAGCAGAGGTAGCATCCCAGCATGCATCGGGACTCCAGACATTGTATCGACACTTCATCGAGAGGGTGGATGGCATATTCAATGCAGATGAGGTGGCGGAGGTAGAACAGGAGGGCATTCCTTCTGTATGCCAGGGTGAGGACTCTCTTTCATATGAGTCCATAGGATCAGTTGAGGTTGCTTCCGTGGAGCAAGAGCAGTCATGCAGGTATGATGACAGTAGATTGCAGCCGTATTACAGTGTGCAGGTTGAGCAGTCAGGGGACTATATAGGAGATACTCTAGGTGATGAGTCACTTGTGACGCTTCAGCTAGAGCAGCACATGAGGGAGCCTGAGTCAGCAGAGGAGGATACTATGGACATCAGGCATGACATTTCCTTGGGTGAGGTCCAGATGGGTGCCCACATTGAGCCTATGATGGATATGTGGCTAGCATTGGGTTCATCCTTTGAGGTGGAGCAGTCAGATGCACAGACACCGAGTACCGTGACAGCAGCTACAGATCCATATCCTCTGGAGATGTTGGAGGTAGATGTGATAGTTTGGTAGTGGGAGATGATTACGGGTTGGCGGCAACCTTCCAGGCATGTCCCACATGCAGTTGTTGTTGCTACATCGGATGCTTCCTCCAAGATGGACTGGCGGGAGATCATGAGTTGGTACCCTCTTGATGGTACGGTATTCTTCGTAGGGAGCACAGTGGAGCAGGGGCCCTTGGACATAGTAGATGTTACAGATCCCAGTCGGCAGGAGGGCACCAGTTATCGTTACTTCAAGACTCCTTCCCAATTTCAGGAGAACAGGATCAGCATGGGATTGAGTCATGACTTGGATTGGAGAGAGGTGATGAGTTGGTATGCAGTTGGAGGGGTAGCATATGTAGCTACAGGTACAACGCAGCAGGAGCCCAGGAACATTGATGCTTATTGGTGGTCTTCACCTCTTAGAGCATTAGTCATAGCCAGAGGCAGTGCACAGTCCGAGCCGTGGGACTTGGGCGATTATTGGCCATGGTGGCGATGGGATCCGGGGGGATTATTGGTTGACTGGTATTGTGAGAGGCCAGTTTGGGATCCTGGCATTGAGATATCCCTTCGTATCAGGGTGATGCAGGAGACAGAGAGGTTTCAGTGGGACCCGGGCACATTTTGCAGTATCGGTGGGGAGCATCAGCTAGAGAGTAGGCTTGTTCAAGCATTGCTTGAGAACAAGCAATTTTTGCCGGATGAGGATGCCACTTGGGAGAGCGAGCAGATTTTACAGCATCCATCACTTCAGTTGCTTGAGGACAAGCAACGTTTTGCCGGGGGAGACTGTAATATTCCTAATTAGCACCGCTAATTGGAATATTTGATTTTTGTATAGTTTTGCCGACTATAGTTAATTAATAAATAAAAAGTGAGAAAAGGGGTCTAACTCACTTAAATAAAATAAAGTGTTTCCCTAGTAGAGGCAACGTTGTAACTTAAGGGGGAGCCTTGGGGGTCCACACCACACATGAGAGGAGCCTCACGTAGCCTCTAGAAGCAACTGCGCAGGCATAGGAGGAGCTTATGGAGAGAGGGGACGCAGTTAGGGTTTTGAGGGGAGCTAGCACTATAAAAGGTGGGAGTTTCACCTCATTTGGCATTATGGATATTGTTGATGATATTGAGCTAGACTTCTGTCTACTTGAGCACGCTGGCTGTTTAGTCGGTCTGCAGCACTGTTTAGTGCGACTGAGTGTCTCCGGTCGGAGATCTCACCCTTGGCCACGGGGGACTTCGAGTGCCTGCTCGGGCAAGGTTTTTCTTCAGTCTTTAGCAGGAGATTTGCAGGTGTTTTGTTGGGAGTTTTGCTGAGGAGCTGAGCTTCATTGGGTGACTACGCAGTCCTTGGAGGGAGGACGCAGTTTGAGTTGGAGCTGTTCAGTGGTAGAGATTTCTGCAGGAGATTCAGACCTATTCCGGTGTAGAGGTTCAGCGTTTATCATTTGGCGAGTTTCCTGAGGAGTTGTGGCCCCATTTCAGTCTATTTCAGTTGGTGTCTGCGCTCGTCCTGGAGGGACAGCGTCTTTCTAGGAGGAGGTTTTCTGGGGGTGATTTTCGGAGGTGGTCCATTTTGTATATGGTTTCTGGGTTTTGACCAGGGTGGTGAGTTCAGGTGGTCTGCCGATTTTCAGCTCATTCCGGTGAGGGGATCAGCCCCTAGTTCCAGTTCATTGCAGCAGCAGCATTCTACGGCAGATTTCTCCAGCTGCTGGGACGCAGTCTCTATAGCAGCCATTTCCTATTCTGAGAGGGTTCTTCACTTGCCTTGTGCAAGGATAGGTGCACTTATTCTGATTATCTATTGTACCCATATATATATGTTCTCAGATTAATAAAATGGCTTAGCGTTCTGGTATTTTTATGTGTACTTGCTTTATATTCTAGTTCCGGCATTTTTCCTATATAGTTGCATTCTTGTATCGCTGTGTATTACTGTCTATTTCCCGTTGGGGATATTACATAATTATCCAAAAAAAATTATGTGACACCTGCATGGACTGTTATCAATAAATGATGATACAGTCTCACCACCTTTCGATCTTTGCTAAATTATTATTACTTTTAATCAGGGGAAATTTTAAGGATGGAAGTTCATCTTAAAGTTTAGCAACCTTGGGCGAATCTTACTAGTCTTTAATATCCAAAATTTAAAATGTTTGATGATAGTTCTGTAAAAAGGTTTAGATTTCTAATTATTTTATAATATGGAATTTTATCTTAAAGTTTAGTGATCTTGGTGAATCTTACTAATCCCTAATATCCAAAATTTAAAATGTTTTGATGATAGTTTTGTAAAAAGGTTTAGATTTCTAATTATTTTATATTATAAAATATGTAATATTGTGATTTTTAAGGTAAAATAATTTTATATTATAAAATTTAGACGAATTCATTTTTTTTTTAAATTGAAATTAATAAAAAAAAAAATTAGAAGAAGAAAAAATATTAGCCCACTTGCAAATATTAACTCCTAAAATTTACAAATATTATACATAAATTATTCACAAATATCTTTATAACTATGTCCTGCGTTGTGAGATTATTTTGTCATGTTACATATCGAAATTCTCAATAGCGTGATACTACATTGAGACAGATTATTTCGATATTTTTAAAATATTAACTTAAAGGAAGGGAACGTTCAATTATTTTTCTGTTTGGAGAGACCTTGAAAATGACATGTTAAACTGCAGTTGGATCCTCTAACTAATCTTATCATGAATAATAATATTATATTTGCAGTTACTTTCAATATATTTATAACTTTAATGGATCTTGAAGATGTTGTAGGATGCATTTTAATCATTAAATTTTATAGCTATAAAGTATTGTTAGATGATATATATTTATGGTTAAAGTATTGATATATTAATATATTCTAACCAAACAAATATTAATATATTCTATGGATTTCAATTCAAGGGATTATTGTTTGTCACAATTAACTCAAATAATCATATATTATATTATGTGGATTTGTAGTCAAAGGGTTATTATAGTGATGATCTCAGAGGTGATGTTAGTGTTCGGTAAGGGAATAATACGTGTCTTCGTGTTAGATAAGACAAGAATATTGGAATTCTAATGTTAATGGACCGTAGTTTTTTAATATTAATTTAATTTATATTTTATTAAATATAATTTAATTTTGGTCAGTTAATTATATCACTTAAATATTAAAAAAAAAAACCTTCATAATAGACTTATATCTTTTTATGATAATGTAAAAATATAAAAATTGGTTTTTAATAATTTTGTAATTTTGAAATTGATGATATATTGTTTAAGTGGAAGCAACATTATCATTTATTTATAATTCTTAAATTTGTTTTCATATAATTTTTATATAAAATTTTATTGTATTTAAAAAGTTAATTTTGATATTATTTAAGTAAATGTCAACTTTGATTTATTTATAAATTTTCATTTTTTTAATATTTCAATTGTCTTTCCATATTAAAGATTGAGGAGTGAAAGGATTATTATTCATCATTTAAAATCAAATATTTTACAATTTACATTAAACAATATATTTTTAAAATTAAAGATGATTTATTGAGATAAATTTCTATAACTTATTTTATTTAATTAAGTTTTATAATTTATTCAATTTATATTATTCTCTCATAACTATACACAAAACAATCATCTAACTCAATTTATTTATATGTAATTTTAGTTGTTTATATATTATTATTATTCTATCAATTTAAATTAATCTAAGTCTTAGTCAATAAATCAAAAACTTCATATCCTTATTTTATTCAACATTAATAAGGAAAGTTGTAAATTTCAAGTCTACATTAAATTAGGGTTTATGGTTACCATGTAACATATGGTGTACAATTAATATAAAAATTTAACCATAAGAAACGTTATAAATCTCAAGGTTTAAATTCGGGTTTATGATTACTATGTAGCGTACTTTAGAGGTAGATATCTTAAATTAGGGTTTACATTACTCTGTAACATATTTTATATAATTAATATATAACAATTTAACGATAAGAAATTTATAAATCCAAGGCTACCTAAAATGAGGGTTTATGAATACTATGTAACATATTTTATATATAGATGGTTTTAGAGGTTTAACTCTATAACCATTTAACTTAATCTAAAGTAGCTATCCATTACTTTTGACATAAGAGGCAGGTACTAAGCATCAATGTTGCATATTACACTTGCTTTAAAAGAGGTCATTTTATGTTTTCGTTAAAATTATGAATTTTATGGATATATTTATTCCATATCTGGTCACTTCATTAAAAAAAACTATTTTTTTTTATCAAAAATGTAGAAATTTATAAACACAATAATGTATTTCTGGATTCCCCTAATCTAACAATTAAATCCACTATTAAATACAGAATCCTTCTACTCAATTCTTTGCGGAAATTAAATCATCAATTGCAAACACATCAAGAAAAATCAATCTCACATAACAAGATGTTTTACCGGGAAATATTAAAGCTAAAAACCCCAACTATCATATATTATGTATATCATGGAATCATGAAACAATCTCATACAAAGCTCAGCTCATAGAGCTCTCAGTACAATATATAATCGTCTCACACTGTCATACAAAAATTAGTTCACACATGCACCAATTTACTGCCTCCTGACAGCCTGCCTCCACTATGCAATCCCTGAATGAATTTGATCTTGCCTTGCCTTGACTATGCAATCCTCATTGGAAACTCCAATGTGTGTGTATATGCATTGAATGCACCACTATAGTCACAACTGATAGTCAAACACGCCCTTTCACCTATCTTTCCACTAGATCTGACATGCAAGTAGTTAACTGTTGTATTTCTTCAGTTGCAAGTAAGACACTGCTTGTGAATTAATTAAATAATTAATTCACTCATCTTTCACTAGTTCATATTTAGTTACAACTAGCATAACTGAGTTTAACTCACTTAACTGAGTTAAACTAAATAACAACTCACATAACTACTCTTCCAACTCTGTCACAATCAGTTACAACGAAGTCCATCATGCATGAGTCACCAACCAACCTTGGAATGTGTAATTCCTTCAGCTAACTGGTTTACCACATCAGTTAATTGAAATCAAGTGCTCCAAGAGAATAAGTTATTATTTATTGTATGATTATCATTAAGGGCTAATAATAATCGACATGCATTCTATTTTTAGATTTGTGATCTATAAATAGACTCGGCCCATTATCTAAAACTAGAAACTCATCTAAATATAGAATTTTCTCAACCATCTAGAACCATCATCCTGCTAATTTTAGAATATGCTCACCATTCTAAAAATAGACATACACCTAAAAATAGCCTACGGGCCCCACCTAGTGAAGGTGCTTAATTTTCACTAGGATCATCATCTTGTTGAATCTCAACACTCCCTCTCAACAAGAAAGGTATTATCCTTCACCCTGATCCTGTCTCTATGGTATTCGAATTTTCTCCTAGTGAGTGCCTTCGTCAGAATATCTGCATCCTGATCTTTCGTAGGAATGTACTGAAGCAACATGGTCTTCTGCTACACACAATCTCTTATATGATGATACCGGATATCTATATGCTTGGATCTATCATGAAACATAGGATTAATCGAGAGTTTAATGCAACTCTTATTATCACAATGAATCATTTTAGGATCTAAATGAGAACCGAACAAACCGACCAGGATCTTCCTCATCCAGATAGCTTCACATGCAGCTTGACTTGCTACCATGTATTCCGCTTCCGCTGAACTGAGTGCCACAGATCTATGTTTCCTGCTATACCAAGAAAAAATTGTAGATTTGATACTGAAAACCCCTCCTGATGTGCTCTTTCTCTATGTTGGGCTGCCTGTCCAATATGCATCCGTGAATCCATGCAACTTCACCTCATCTGTCTATTTGTACCATAAGCCATACTCAGATGTGCTCCTGAGATATCTTAGGACATGTTTGCTCGCCTTCCAAAAGAGCTTGGTAGGCTTAACCATCGCTTGACTAAGCTGGTTCACCGCATAGCATATGTTCAGTCTTGTATTAACTAAATACATGAGCGAACCCACCAACTGTCAATAGACAGTAGCATCCACTACCTCTGTCGATGTAGCATCCTCTTTCCTCCAATTTCCTGGAAGAGGAGTATCCATGGGTTTGTAGCCCTCCATGTGAAACTTACCGAGTATCTCCTGAGCATACTTGCCTTGAGACACAAACAATTCACCTTCTCACTGCCATATTTCCAATCCAAGGAAATAATGAAAGAGACACATATCCTTCATCTCGAACTCCTTTGCAAGGTCCTCCTTGCATGAGTGTATCAGTTGCTCATCACCAGTCAGTATTAAATCATCAACATAAAGAAAAATGATTAAAAGCTTACCCTCCATCACAATCTGGTATAGGTTTGCATCCGCCTCACTCTTGGTGAAGCCAAGTCTAGTGAAATAGTTGTTGATCTGAGTGTACCAAGCACTGGGTGCTTGCTTCAGCCCATACAGCGCTCCTTTGAGTCTGCACACATGTGACTCGTTGCTGAAGATCTCAAATCCTTCAGGCTGCTCAATGTACACTTCTTCCTCAATGATCCCATTAAGGAATGCAGTCTTCACATCCATCTAATGAATATGCCAACCCATATGTGCTGAGAGAGCAAGGATGGTCCTTATGGAAGAATACCGTGCGATAGGTGCAAAGATTTCTTCATAATCAATCCCCTCGATCTGTGAGAAGCCCTAGGAAACAAATATTTCGTTATACTTCTCAACACTCCCAACAGCAGCTTGCTTTACCTTGTATATCCATCTTGAACCTACCACAGATTTATCAACCGACCTTGGAACAATTTCCCAAGCATTGTTTCTGACAATGGAGTCATACTCCTCCACCATTGCATCTACCCATGTGGGCTCCTGCACTGCTTCATGAAAGGAAGATGGCTCTATCACAATACATTTGCTTATGAGAGCCATGTATCCAGTGAATCGGTCAGGAGACTGTCTCTGTCTGCACTGTGAAGTAGGGGCTCCTACATTCTGTGTCGCATCAAGCTTCAGCCTCTTAGCTTCTATGGTACGTCTTCTGCCAGTTTTCATGTTTGGCTTTGCGTGAGTGGACTCCTCCACTCCATGATCCTCATCTTGTGGTTGATCCACATCTTGAGGCTTATCTTTGGGAACAAGTAGTTCCTCCTCTGCATGCAAGCGTAGCTCCCTCTCAAGCGACAACTTCATGGCTTTCTCCTCATTGAATTTTATATCCCGTCACACCACAATCATTCAACTGTTTGGGAAATACACACGATAATTATGGGGTGTTTCTGTGTACCCCAAAAATATCCCAACTTCAGCAGTCAGCTCCAGCTTCTTCCTGGCGTTCTTGGTCACATGAAATAAACAGATGATCCAAAAATCTTAAAGTGAGAAACATTCGGTTTCTTACCAGTAAAAGCTTCTTTAGGTGTACTCATGCCAAGTACTCTATGAGGACAACGGTTTTGCACATAAACCGCAGTGTTGCATGCTTCCGCCCACAAGTGCATTGGTAGGCCCTGATCATGCAGCATAGCTCGTGCAGCACCCACGATCGTTTTGTTCTTCCTCTCCACAACCCCATTCTGTTGTGGGTTATGAGGCGCTAAGAGTTCTCTCTGAATTCCTTCTTTGCTACAGAAGTCTTTGAATTCGTTCGAGATATATTCACCACCATTATAGCTCCGTAGAGACTTCACTTGCTTCCCCGAATCTTTCTCCGCCAATGCTTTAAACTCACAGAACTTTGAGAATGCTTGATCATTCTTATGTATGAAGAAGATCCAGCATCTACGAGAATAGTCATCAACAAAAATAACATAATACCTGTGTTTTTTTGTTGAAGCAACCTAGAATGGCCCACACACGTCTCTATGAACTCTCTCCAAGATCATCGAAGCACGGTTCTCCTTTTCATGAAAGGTGGTCTTCACAAACTTACCCATAGTACATCCCTTACACTGATCTATCTGTGCAAGTGTACCCTTAGGAAGTCCAATAGAAATTTGCTGCAAAATATTTAGGGCGCCATGGTGAAGATGGCCTAATCTCCTGTGCCATAATTCGCCCTCATCCCGACTCACCACTTCTTCTTCTTTTCCCACCATTGCAGCGTAGCCATCTACCTCCAGCTTGTAGAGATTCATATCTCGAATCCATATCCTCTTGGTTTGATTTGTTGTTTTATGTCGCAGGAAATATTTTCCATCACTAAAAACAACGTCATAGCCTCTGTCCTCCAACATCGCGACTGAGACCAAGTTTTTATTTAGACCTGGAACATGCATAACATATTTCAATAGAAATGGTTTACCTGATTCCCTCTCAAAGGTAATGGTAACAATTCTAGTCGCAATGTATCGTCCATCGTTGCCCATCTCTATATGCATTTGGAGATATTTCTCCTCCAAGTCGCTCAACAACTCCTTATCTCTCGTCATGTGGAAGGAAGCACCACTATCAAGATACCACACTGATCCCATTGCGCTTGAAACCAAGCATGCGATCAAAGAGAAATCAAGTTCAAATTGCGAGGCAAGGGCCTCACCAGTTACAGCTCCAACATCCTTCTTGTTCTTCTTTTTTTGTGGGTATTTAGTGGCGAGATGCCCATGTTCGTGACAGTGAAAACACTTCACCTTGGAAAAATTCAGCTTCTTGCCTTTAGCCTCGGATTTTGAATGGGATTTCTTCCCCTTCCCTTTCCTCGCTTTGGTAGCCAAAGCACAATACTCTTCATCATCATTCTTTGATGAAGAGTCATCCCTGGTACTCTGCCTTATCTCCTCCTGCACTAGATCCGACCAAAGTCGCTCACAATTCGACAGTTTTTCCCATCCATTGACAGAGTCTTGATAACTGTGCCAACTCTTTGGAATTCCAAGGAGAGCCAAGCTCACCAAATCATCATCAGCAACTGTAATTCCCACACTCCCCAGCTCATCCCTACATTGGAAAAACTTCGTGAGATACTTTGGAATACTGTCGCCCTTCTCCATTTTGATTTTTCTGAGTTTATCTTTCAACGCCAACTTCCTATGGTCGCTTCTGCTTTGGAAAATATCTTTCAAAGCCTTCCACATTGCAAATGGAGTGGCTTTCCGATGAAGGCTTGACACAATATGGTCTTTCACACCTTCCAACAGAATTATTCTCGTCTTCGCTACTTTCTTTTTCCAGGCATCAAGTAATGCAGCATCCGTCGAAGTGGACTTAGGAACATCGCTATCGATGAACTCCTTCAAGCCGTTATCTTCAAGCATCGCTTCCATCCTGTCCTTCCAAGCTATGTATTTTGAGCTACCCTCGAGTGCATACTCCAACCGCAACCCATTGAAAGCCATTTCAATGTTTACTCAATTGTCGAACCAAGAAATTCTTGCAGCAAATTCGAATTGTTCCACCAACACAACTCAGCAATGCTTCAATATTGCAATCTTCAGTGATTAACACTGCTTCGATACCATGTAGAAATTTATAAACATAATAATGTATTTCCGGGCTCCCCTGATCTAACAATTAAATCCACTATTAAATACATAATCCTTCTACTCAATTCTTTGTGGAAATTAAATCGCCAATTGCAAACACATGAAGAAAAATCAATCGCGCATAATAAGATGTTTTACCGAGAGAGCTTAAAGCTAAAAACCCCAACTATCATATATTATGTATACCATGAAATCATGAAACAATCTCATACAAAGCTCAGCTCATAGAGCTCTCAGTACAATATACAATCATCTCACACTGTCATACAAAAATTGGTTCACACATGCACCAATTTACTGCCTCCTGACAGCCTGCCTCCACTATGCAATCCCTGCTGAAGAAGATCCCTTAATAAATTCGATCTTGCCTTGCCTTGACTGCGCAATCCTCATTGGCAACTCCAATGTGTGTAGATGCATTGAATGCACCACTATAGTCACAATTGATAGTCAAACACACCCTTTCACCTATCTCTCCACTAGGTCTCCACTGGATCTGACATGCAAGTAGTTAATTGTTGTATTCCTTCAGTTGTAAGTAAGACACTGCTTGTGAATTAATTAAATAATTAATTCACTCATCTTTCACTAGTGCATCTTTAGTTACAACCAGCACAACTGATTTTAACTCACTTAACTGAGTTAAACTAAATAACAACTCACATAACTACTCTTCCAACTCTGTTACAACTCTGCCACAATCAGTTACAACGAAGTCCATCATGCATGAGTCACCAACCAACCTTGAAATGCATAATTCCTTCAACTAACTGGTTTTCCACATCAGTTAACTAAAATCAAGTGCTCCAAAGAATAAGTTATTATTTATTGTATGATTATCATTAAGGGCTAATACTAATCGACATGCATTCTATTTTTAGATTTGTGATATATAAATAGACTTGGCCCATGATCTAAAAATAGAAAATCATCTAAAGATAGAATTTGCTCAACCATATACAATCAGCGTCTTACTAATTTTAGAATATGCTCACCATTCTAAAAACAGACATACACCTAAAAATAGCATGTGGGCCCCACCTAGTGAAGATGCTTAATTTTCACAAGGATCATCATCTTGTTGAATCTCAACAAAAAATATTTTTTAATAGTTTATTATATCACAAGTTCCATCACCTAATGAAAAGGAGAAAAATCTTTGATTTCAACAAAGACTTACATATATTAGAGGATAATGAAGATTGTGTTGAAGATTTTTAAGATGAAGAACCTAGCACTCAAAGGAAATAAAATTGAAAGTAAAATAAGAGTTTCATGATGAATGGAAAATTATGTATAAAGGATTCAAGAGAGACAAAACATGAAGAAAAAATAGTTACGAAATGCACATATTGTGAAACACATAAGGTGGTCAAGCCATGGGGTTTAGCATGGTTGTTCTACCATGAAATATGATTCACTAGTTGTTTATGTCAATTCAAGCATCCATAAGCTTTCACAAGAAAAATAAATATATAGAAATAAAAGGGAAGAAAAAACTATCACAAAATATAACATGCATTAATGATAGACCAAAGTGCCATCACGACTATAAAAATATTTTATTGGGTTTTATAAGAAAATTTACTCATCTTAAAATATGAATCAATTTTCTCATTTGTGGTGTTCTTATAAAATCCAAACATACTAAAGAATAAAGATTACAAATCATATGGCTACAAAAGAAATAATATCTTGATGAGGTACAAATTGCAAAAAAACTTGGATAATCATTTTTTCATTGATGTTAGATGAAAGTGAAAATCATAACTTAGAGAAACATCTTATGATCTATGCCACATTTCTAAGCTCACAAAGGTTGTGGCCTCCAATTTCATAATTTTTAAAGATAACTTTTAAAGTTTGTAAATGTTTGTGATGGAAGCGAAAAAACAAAAGATGATGCAATTAATATTTTTAAAGAACCAAGGGTTCTTTCAAATAAAATATTGATAACAATTTCCATGTGTGGTGTTTCATCAATGCTTAGCACTGAAATCGATTTTGTTATTTTTTTTTTAAATGAATGAACTTAATCATATGCTTATTCATTGTATTTCTCATTGTAAAACTTTAAGTGCATTGGATGCTTCCAAAAGAATATTAAATTATTATTTGTTGAGAAATTTCTTAATAAGGTATAGCTTGCATGCAACATTTTACTTAAAGAAAAGTGGTATCGACTTTGTGGAAATATGAAAGGAAGGACTTACAATATGATAAGGCAATAATATTTTAATATTGTTTTTGTTTTCATATGGTTGTATATGTAATGTGTGAATTTAAAAAGTCGAATAAGAAATTTCAAAAAGAGTATGTTGATGTTTCTTCTTTGGGAGTAATTTTAGATGTGATTACAAACATTTTAAAAATGTGATTTTTTAAAAGTGACACATTTGTAGATGGCACATGTTATATTTGTACATTTTTAGATGTCTTTAAATTTGGTTATGTAAAAATCCTTAATAAAGAGAGATTTGTTCATATGCTTGAATTGTGATTTGTAACAATTCCACATGTATATGGTGTTTTCTTTAATACATAAAATTAATCATGGGAATCTTACATCAATGGTTTACTAGATAGTTGTAAACAACTTGCAAAAGAATATGTTTAAGTTTGTGTGGAGATTTTGAATGGAAAATCCTTTAATATTTATTTTTTCAACTCTATAGGGTTATCCCCTGTCATTATGTACAAGATGATTGTGGCAAAGATGAGAATTCAAAGTGTTGGGTTTGAAATATTTTTCAATGCGCGGAACAAACTATATGTGAGAGAGATGAAAACAAAACATTATTTTATTTCTTGTTTGAAAGAGTATAATACATTTGTTGATACTCTTCATATTAATTGTGACGTGTAATCCATGAAAAAAGTTTGGAGGATTTTCTCTGCCATGAGGTCACATATAAATTTTCTGAACATGTCAAAGTTAGGGCAAGTAATACATATTGTACATGCAAATATAGTGACATGTGAAAGAGGATTCTCAAGTTGAAACATCATAAAGGATGTACAAGGAACAAAACTAGCATTGGCTACATTAAATGCCTTGATGTTGGTGTCACTAACAGGGTTTGATTCATCAATGGTGGAATGGAATAGGATATATGATTGGAAACATACTAAGAAAACAAGAATCTTAAATACTTAAACGATTTTCTTTTATGTTTAAATTTTTAAAGGTGGTGTAGTTTGTATGATGTTGGCACATTAAATATTTTAAATAAATTTTATCGTTAAATGCAATTTCATAATAATTCTTTGTTATCAACAAAAGTTTCTCTTGTACTCATGATAAAAATTAACAAAAAAACACATAATATATAATATTTAAACGACCTGAAAAAATAAATATGCAAAGGGTAGTTTAAAAATAAATCCATCATTAAAAATATTATTTGATGGATAGGAGTTGATCCAGATTGGATCATTATATTTTTTTTCACCATCTCGATGCATTCAGAATGGAAAATTCGGAGGAATCAACTCATGGGATCATTTTACTAGCGAGACTTAGTTTGTTAAAACATTCCGGGAGTGTTTTGAGGCATCAAATGACGTTTTTTGGGGGGTAAAACTTTGTTGCTTTAGCAACAAGAAGAGAAAGAAATTACCAAACTCTTCCATATAAATATACATATCAAGAAGATGAAGATTCATGCTCTAATTGATTCAAGATCGTAGGTAAATCTTACTGAAGCAGAGCTGGTCAAGAACTTGGAGATGAAAGTTCATGATCATCCAAACCCATATCCATTGGGATGGGTAAATAAGGATGCAAAGCTAAAGCTAACAAAACAGCGCAAAATTAGATTTTCTATCAGTGTTGATTTTATAGATGAAGTAGATCTGGATATGGCTCCCCTTGATGTATGTGGAGTTGTGTTTGGAAGTCCATACATGTACATGCATGATGCAATATTCATGAGTAGAGATAACCAGTACCGACTCATCAAGGATGGAAAATAGTTCATCGTCAACGTGCATAAAGGAAATTCAAATTTTTCACTAGTAATTGCCAACCAAGCCAAGAAATTGATCAATTCTAGCAACAAGTATGTTTTATTGTTTTTAATATAAAATCATTTTATAGATGAGTCAGTAAGAGGCAAGGCATCCTTGGAGGGAGTACTAAGAAACAAAAACAACAATTGGGAGAGTTTCTACATGAATACAAAGATGTGTTTTCAGAGTCTAAAGGGCTACCACCTAAGAGTGAAGTGGAGCACGAGATCTAGTTATTGCCATATTCCACATTGCCAAACCTCGAGATGTATAAGCACTCCGTTATAGAAGCAAGTGAGGTGAAGAAACAGTTGCAGTAGTTTTTGGAAAAAGGTGTCATTCAGTTGAGTACATCACCATGTGGGTCACCTATCATCATTGTGCCAAAGAAGGATGATACTTGGTGGATCTTTATAGATTACAGGGCATTGAACAAAACCACGCTCAAGTACAGATACCCCATGCCCAAGATAGATGATATTTTAGATCAGTTGCAGCAAGCAAAGTACTTCACCAAGTTATACTTAAAGTGTGGATATCATCGGGTTCAATTTAAAGAAGAAGATACATGGACGACTAACTTCAAAACCAAACAAGGTTTGTATGTGTAGTTAGCAATGTCAATTGGCCTATGTAATGCACCAGGTATGTTTATGAAATTAATGAATGATGTATTGTCCCTTTCATAGATTCACTTGTTAATGTATATTTGGATGATATATTGGTATATAGTTCTACTTGGGAGGAGCACATCTCACATTTGACATAGATGTTGGAAACATTGAAGAAGCACCAGTTGCTAGAAAATCTCAAGAAGTGTGAGTTTGCACAATAGTCTTTGGTGTATCTGGGCTATGTGATAGGTGGAGGAGCATTGAATATAGATCCTACCAAGATGGACACCATCATAAAATTTCCAATGCCTACTAATGTTACTCGGGTCAAAATTTTCATTGGGGATACACAATACCTGAGGAAATTCATAGCCTCATTTTCAACGGTAGCAACACCGCTCCACGCCATAACAACAAGTAGCAATAATTTCCATTAGGGAAAGAGTTAGCAAAGGGATTTCGAAGAGCTAAAGAAGAATATCACTCTAGCACTAGTTTTGGATATCACCAAGTTCGGGTTGAAGAAGAAGATACCAAGAAAACTTCCTTCAAAACCAATCAAGGTTTGTATGAGTGGTTAGTCATGTCATTTGGCCTATGCAAAGCACAAACTACATTTATGTGATTAATGAATTATGTACTATGCCCTTTTATAGATTCATTTTTTATTGTCTATTTGGATAATATTTTGGTATATAGTTCTACCTAGGAGGAGCATATGTCACATTTGATGCAAGTTTTGGAAACATTGAAGAAGCACCAGCTGATAGGAAATATCAAAAGAGTGAGTTTGTGCAGTAGTCTTTGGTGTATATGGGTTATGTGATTGGTGGAGGAGAGTTGAATATAAAGTCTTCCAAGATGGAGGCTATCATGAAATGGCTAATTCCTACTAATTATTCTAAGGTTCGAAGTTTCATTAGGACAACACAGTACCTGTGGAAATTCATAGCTTTGTTTTCAGCGAAAAAAGCACCCCTCCATGCCATAACAAGTAGTGGAAAGAGTTTCCAGTGGGGGAAAGGTTAGCAAATGGCTTTCGAAGAGCTAAAGAAGAAGATCAGTTGGGCATCAGTTCTTGCATTACCAAAATTGTAGATTCCAATTGAAGTGGAGACAGATGCACATGTGTATGTTATGGGAGTTGTCTTCATGTAGGGACGAAGGCCGGTATGCTACCATTCTGAAGTATTTCATTGGGAAATTCGTAACGATCATACCTACGACAAGGATCTATATGCCATGGTGCAAGTTGTGAAGAAGTGGAAGAATTATATGATGGGAAAGATGACAGTAATCCACACAGATCACCAGTCATTATAGTACTTGCAGGCCCATAGTAAGCTACATCAAACCAGGCATTAAAACTGGATGGGGTTTTAACAGCAGTTTCATTTGGTGATCAAGTATAAGAAAGGCAGCACAAACAAGTTGATCGATATGCTTTCAAGGCCACCCACGTCAAAGATTACGGATTTGGGAACTCTTATGCACATGGAGCCATTCACCCATGATGCATACAAGAGTCATATTTAGAGGATGAGGACTTCAAGGAGGTGTATCAAAAGTTGCAAAATCAGAGTCATGTGCACAAAGGTGATATCATCGTTAACTACCATCTCCAGAATGGGTTAATCTATAGGCTAGATAAGTTATTAGTTCATAAAGGTGAGACATTGCAGCTAATTAGAGAGGCTCACACCTCAAAGGTTGCATGCCACTTTGGTGTAGGGAAGAACGTGGCTAACTTACATAGGTATGTGTATTGGCCCAAGATGCAAGACCAGATATCTAGGTTCGTAAGAGGATGCATGCTTTGTTATACCAGCAAGCCCAGTAACATGAAACATGGTCTGTATCATCCTTTACGTGTACCTACTCATCCTTGGGAAAGAATTTCCATGGATTTTGTGGGAAGTTTAGCGATGACCAAGAAGGGACATTACTACCTGTATGTGGTAGTTGAAAAGTTCAACAATATGTGTGTTATGATGCCCTGTAAAAATACCATCAACAGGCAAGAAGCTACAAACTTGTTCTTTGGAAAGGTTTGGGTGCACTTTGGGATACCAAGGAGCATCATTTCAGATAGGGATACAGATTTCTTAGTGCATTCTGCACTACATTGTGGGTGAAGATGGACACGAAGTTGAAGAGATATACATCATTCCATCCACATACATATGGGCAAACGGAAGTAGTCAACGGGACTTTGGTGCTGCTTATCAGGGGATACAACAAGAAGCATTCGAAGACTTGGGATGAAAATCTAGAATATATACAACATTATTACAACAAAGAAAGCCACACTTCTATAGGAAAGTCCCCATTTGAAACTTGTTTTGGATATTTTCCACCTTCACCTTTGGATATTGCATATGGGAACCAAGGAGGAGTGAGGGAAGATCTTACAAGAGATGCTTTGAGGGCTGAAAAAATTATAGAGAAGATTAGGCAAATGTGTTTACAAGTACAAGAAACACTGCAGAAGTCACAACAAAAGTATAAGGCCAAGAATGAACAACATAGAACAGAGAAATCGTTCAAGGTGGGAGACAGAGTATGGCCACAGTTGAACAAGGAGAGGTTGCAGGGGTATGGTAAGAAAATCAAGGCTCTGAGGTATGGCCCCTTCGAGATATTGGAAAAGGTAGGTAAGAATTGCTATCAAATTACTCTACCACAATATATGTGAATTTACTCATTTGCAACTGTAGAGAATTTGAAACTCTATGAACCTTCCATGCTAGACCAGGAAGAGGAACAAGTCATACCTTCTATGGAGGATATGGCACCAAATGTTTAGGCAGAGTTGACAGAATATACAGTATTGCAGAAGAGGTCCAGAAATACAAGGTAGGGGCAGTGTGACCTTTGGGAGATTGGGTTGAAGGGACAACTTCCAAGAAAAGCTAAATGGCACACCAGAGAGAAGGTGGAGGAAACATTTCCTCACCTCATTCAGTAAAATATTTTAGGGACCAAAAGCCTCCAAAAATGGGGAGTTGTGATCTGGATTAGATCACTATATTGTTTTTCATCCATCTCGATGCATTCATAGTGGAAAATTTGGAGGAACCAACTCATGGGACCGTTTTTATCGGCGAGACCCAGTTTGGCAAAACAAGGTCTGAAACCTTTTGGTAGCGTTTTGAGGCATCAAAGGACAATTTTTGGGGGTAAAACTTGGTCGCTTTATTTCTGCACCATTTCATGTTTCTCTACACACACATATCTTTCCAACGGCATAAGAAGCGCATCAATCAGAGTTTGTATGCAAAAGTTATGCCACTCAAAAGTTGACTTTCCTGTTTTCGCACCTATAATTCGAGAAGATGTCGCATCAACCTCTATTATTCATGGAAAAGGGGCTAGCCACATGTTTTTGATGTAAATTATTCTAGAAGATTCTACATTGTAACTATAGTTAAGAGTTGATGTAGTCAAAATTAACCACTAGTAGGCTATCTCGATGTGATATAATTGGGCCACTAGGAGGAAGAGGCATCCCATTCTTTTGAGAGAATTTTGTTCCATAGTTAGGCAAAGATCGACAGGAGAGATAAGAGCTAGAGAACACAGAGAGGATTTGTGCACTGTAGCAGCCCACGAGCCACATACATTACTTCTTTGTACATGTAGCTTATTTTCCAAACATAGAAAGAGAGTGCAACGGCCCCACCTTCCAGTTGGGTGTCAAAAGGGTTTTCCATAGTATATTTTGTCTTATGTGTGTGTGAGAGAGCTTATTTTGTCATCCTCTACTTTTCTACATAATTTCCAGTCACATCCATGCACTAATTATAGTTAAATTTATAGATCTGGAGATTTAATATAATTGTATTAGTGTAGAATTTTCAGATTTCTAATTTGATATTACCAGATCTCTTGTGACGAAATGTCTAGTGGAATATTCATGGAAGTTTACGGATCAAGAGGGCATGTCGAATTTATACATTGTGCCTAAGGTAAGTTGAACTATCGATACAAAGAGCTCAAAGTCAAGTGGAAATCAATTGTTAAGTTTGGGTCAACTATTTCAGAGTTTTCCATGAAAATATATAAATCTGAGAGTGAAATTCAAGACAAGTTTATGACAAGTCCATGTGTAAGTCAAAAAATATTGATTATGTAATGAAGTCTTGGCAAAGAAATAGTGAAATTCAAAATCAAAGTCAAGTTTAAGCTATGTCAAATCTTGGCATTGGTATATCAATTAAGTTTGTCAAGTCAAAATCGTATGTGTCTTTTTGGATGAAGATGTCCCTCCTATAAGAAATATAATTTTGATGCATGTACAAATGAAAACAATAGTAGAAGTAGGCACCAAGGATGGTAGAACAAAGAAAGAGTATAAAACAAAGAGTGATAGAAGATAGATGATGACGATGAAAGGAAGTTAAAAAGAACAAATTCATCAAAAAGAGCAAGAGGCAAGAGAAAAGAGGCAATGGAGAGGAAGAAAATTTGACACAAGAAAGAAGGAAGGACGAGACAACAAAAGAGAATGAAAAAAAAGTTCAAAGGAAATAAATGAAAATAAAAGCAAAAGCAATGTAAGAATAAAAGAATATAATCATGTGTTGCAATAATTTCAAGAAGAGTAAGTATGCATCCCAAAAACATAAATGTCCTCATTGATAAAGTATCTTTGATGGGGAAACAAAAGATGGTTGTGTTCATGATCATATGTCTAAATGGCTAGATTAATCTGAGATGAACATGTACGAGAAAATGATTATGTATGTCCCTGTGTCAAATTTCGATGTAAGCCTTGATGAGGTAAGTATACCCCCATAACTTAATTGTTGAATGGTGATGAATATGTATGGGAAAATGAATGTGTATGTCCTTGAGTTGAATGTTGGTTGTGAAAAATTTTAAACATAGAAATCCTATTGCAGTGTCACGGTTTACTTTCCCTACTTGAATTAAATTACAAGTTAATTTTCTGAATTATTCAATAAAATTAGCAAAATAAACACAACTGCAGCCTACACATTTACAGATCATTTATTGAACATAATGCACACATGGAAAAGTGACACAGATTTTTCGAACAAATGTCCCCAGGAAAACCCAATGTGGGAAAATCAGTGCAACTAGCTCTAGAGGGTTTTATTATTATGCAGAATCTGAATAAAACAGTATCTGGGCACTAGACATGGTTGGCCCTACAAATAAAATACACGGCAAATATACCTCTTTCACTCGAAGACAGAAAATATGGTTGATTCACACCCTCAAACGGGATTTACAGAACTCGAGCCCTTTCTGGCCCACCGGAAACCACAGCGATGTCCTTCAGCCCTCTAAGTTAGCGTTTCTAGCCTGCGTCAGCCCTTGTGCTGCTCTGGAAGGGCCCGCATCACCCTCTTTGGGCTTACGCTACCCCTATCCTGCTTCACTGGGCCTACATCACCCCTGAAGGGTTCCTGCTGCCTCTACGGTACCCTCTGTGTGGTTATGACTGATCTGTGTAGCTCTCGCTGGCCTCTGCACTGCTTGCTATGTTGCCTCTATGTCGTTATTGTATTCTTGGCCTTGGATCAAAGCATTCCTTGTCAATCTCTACCCCTCACCGCACTGCAAACTCACTTCGAAATTCTTAGCGAACCACACCCTGAAAATTTGACTTCGCTTCACTGCTCTGCTAATGTGTGTGTTCTCCAACTGACCCCAAGCTCTTCTCTTATACTTTTCTCATTGGCAAACCAACAGTCGTGATCTAATCTCTAATCAACGGCTAAGATTAGAAGTTGTTTGATCCACGACACTTGGAACATTCTCATCACATGTTTAATTTAATTCACTTTAATCTTTTAATTTTCCTAAGTTAGACTTAGGGTCCTTAATTAAAAATATTAATTAATTGAATAAGTATCAAACCAGATGGAATTTCTCCAAACACTTTCCGGGTCTTCGAAATCTTATGTACTCCAGTGCCTCCACAAAATTTCGAAGCTAGAGCACATCCTATGCTACCCCAAAATCTCAACAGATGTAAGCCTTGAAGAAGCAAATATACCCCTCTAACTTAATTGTTGAATGGTTCATGGTAAACGAAGAACCACTTGTCATGACAAATGAAGGTTTGTGGTTAACTATAAACCATTTGATGTGAAAAATGAGGAAATAATGCAACAACGGGAGGAAATGGAGAAGACCTTGAAAATCCTAATAAGCCAAAACAACATGGGTTTGTTTTACCTTCCAAGAAGAAAAAGTCGAGACACTAAGACGATAAATATTAGAGGAAAATGGTGTTTTTTATGATTATTACATGGTTGTAAATAATGCAAACCAAGATATTATAGATATTGAACCATTTACCCAATGCATGTTGTCAATAGGGAAGCCATAGATCGCGAGTTCAATTCTAGTCAGGTTCTTTGTGGTTACCAATGATTAATTTTACTCATGGTGGTCCCATCTTCTATTTAAATATTCTAGAAAAGAGGGTGGTATTTTGTGAGATTTTCCCTTACAAAAATTAGATGCGGATATGTTATCTTCATGGACCATTGTAGAGATAAAATGGTGAAAGGAAATTTTGATGTAGCTAGCGACACCATCCTTGCTTTTTAAGAAAAATTCACAATTTGTTGATGTGAAAAATCAACACAATACAAAGAAGTGGAAGATATGTTAATTAATTTTGATGCTAAATTTGCAAAATTTTCCTAGTGTAGGGAAGATGTGAACAACCATAAATAATTTTCTAAAGTCAAAGGGAAAAAGCTATAATCCAATTGAGAAATTGATGAACAAAAATCTTGGGTTAAAGAGTGTGTGAACATTAAATTGTTATACAAAGACCCCTTCTTTGTAAGGGTACCTGATGATGATCAGGGACGAACATAGGGTATTGGGAGAAGACCACATTTGTTGTGGATATTTAAGTCTAAACATTCTACAAAGTACACATCACATGTAAAAATTGAATCCATAGAGTTGTAGTATCACAATCTAGTTAATTAAAATGACAACCAAACTCTTTCCATGGATAATACAAAACTTAGACCAATAGTAAACTATTGTCCCAACAATCTATTGATACATGATATAGTATATTGTCCCAAACATAGTGAGTAACAAAAGAATATTAATTACATTCAAACAAATATTAATAGCCATCTTGTGCATTAGCCACACATTTCATATACATTGTTGAACACAAGTGTTGTATGGAGTTCTCTGAAGTTCCTAACATGGACTATACAAGCAATTCACTAGTGCTTTCAACCCAACCGCTTTTGCCTTTAACCTATCAATTGAGAATTGGACCTCAACTTCCTAATCTTTGAGATGCTCCATGAAGTCGTGCATTACTTGGAGTTTTAAGAGGCTTAGCATGTTGCATTGATGTTGGACACGGTTCTATCCCCTAGCATGCATGGAATCGCTTGGGTAGTGAAGAGAATGTCACTTCAACTATGCTCTTGCTACCAATTATTTGATGAACCCTCCTCAACTCCTTTACCCCGTAACATTGAAAACAATGTGGATCCATAATAGTGCAGGGAGGTAAGATATTGTTCCATTACAATCTTGAACTACGATATTGTTCCATTACAATCTTGAACTAGGTAGAAAGTCCCCTTCTAAGATTCAAGAAAATGTTATCACAAGGGAGTGGATGCTCCAAGAGAGGAGGAATTCTAGACATATTGGATGTCAATCTACAAGACACCAACTCTAGCAAGGGGCATACTAAATTGGTCTCCTAGCATAACATATGTGAGTGTAGCAGAAGAATGTAGGAGCCTTGAATGCCCCTCCAAATTTCATAATTTGATGACAGAAACCTCCATAGAGGGCACTAAAAAAGGACTCCTACTTTTTCTCCAAGTGACAATCTGTAATCTAGTTGTGTGAAGCTCCCCTCTAGATCAAATATCTTGATCATATCTTAACACCTTTATCCTCCATGTCATTATCCACTAAATTGTTTACTTAAATAACACCACAAACGTACTAGCCTACAAGAATTTCTTAACAATAACTTTTGCTCTAAGAATGAGTCCATTCTTAGCCAAAGCAAGAGATGTTTTTTTAGCTTTACTCTCAATGCATGGATGCGTTGGAAAATGTAGCTAGTTTCGGTCTTCATAATTGTCATTTGACTCGTCATATTTCTTATATCAAAAGAAGAAAGAAAAATGTGTAAAGAACAAAAAGAAAATTATTTGTAAAACTTGAGTTTCATGCTCATATTATTTGTCAACTAGGTCATGCATTTTATTAATGCTCCTAGGGTTACATAAGGGATTGTCATTTTGTAAAAGGCCCTATTGGACATTTGTAATAAGAAAATAATTATTATTTTTGTTTCTAGAAAAGTCTTCAAGACTCCCAAAACCAAGTCGGCCAGCGACATAAAGTCAACCTGTAGAGGGTTATTCAAGCCTCTTAGAAAGGCTATTTAAAGGAGGAACTTCGACCTACTGTGATACACATCCAACACATCTCTCTTGTCACCCATCTACAATAGAAGAATAGTGCAAAGGTCTTGGAAGGCTAAGGAAACCCTAGGGAAGGTGAAGACCCTAGTGAAGTAGTATCTGAAATTTATCTGTTGCAGCTCACCTGTGCAAGTTTATGAGGGTTTATGTGCAGATTTCAGGTCCAAAAATTGCAAGAACAATAACAGAATTTCTTTGGGAGGCCGAAAGGCTAGACTAGCCTTGCTTTGGTGAGATCTTGCTTTGTTGCCTTTGGAGACCTTGTTCTCTCTCGTAGAAAATTGTGTTTAATGGTTGGCTTGTTGAAATCCTATTTTAGTCTTAGGTCTTGGATATCTCATTTGATATGATTCTGTAAGAATAGATTTTTTGAGATTTTTTGGGTTTTCCCCTTGGAGAGGTTTTGCCCTAGCTTGGATCCTATATTAGGTGTTCTATTGTCTTATGTGATCTTCATGCTTAATGGTAATTGCTTGATGAAGGAAAAAAACTTAATAATAAAAATGTTAACAGTCTCAACAAGTAATTATCATGTAACAGAAATCTGATAGACTTATTATCAAACCCTTGCACAAATCTGGTTAACTGGGCGCACTTTTAATGGCTAGACACTGACTGCACCTCAAACCTTAGTGTTGCTTCCTCTTCCATGCTGCTCTTTTTCTTCCTAGTCACTGGTCTTTATACAAAACCTCGCTCGGATACCATGTTACTTTCCCTAAAACTCAGCTATTCTAACTTCTGAAAAATTCAAGTAAATAACAAAACTGAAATTTAACTTATTTTACAAGCATATGTTGAGGTTTTTTTAACATGAATGCAGCGGAAAATAACAATAATATCCAAAAACAAAAACACAATCACAACACTATAAAAACACACAATTTTACCTAAGAAACCCAACAAAGGAAAACCTACTTGTTTGGCGGCCTCTACCACAACCTAGATCCATCTTAACTCTAGATCTATCAAGTGTTGAGAGGGATCAAACCTCTCGAGGTGCAAACCTCTAAAAACCTCCTGATTTCCAACAGAGTGATCAAAGAAAAAACATTGATCACCATGGCGATCTTTTTTAGCAAGTAGTTTTAATCTTTAGAAAATTTCTAATGCTTCAATCTCATTCTTGGTGGATTTCCCATAGCAATCTTTTTTAGCAAGTAGTTTTAATCTTTAGAAAATTGCTAATGCTTCAATCTCATTATTGGTGGATTTCCCTAGTTTGAAAACAAACCAGAGTTCTTTGTGTTTTCCAAGATCAAATATTACTTCCCCCTCACCCTCTATTATTATTATAAATATTGTGTTGAAGAGATAATACAAATTGTTTTACCTGAAAGATGTTAAAGGCATTCTATTGACACAGCAGGAGAGTAACCTATACATTATGAGAAATTGAGCTCTTTTTAGAATATTTTGGAGAACATAAATGTCAATACACAACAGAAAAAGGACAGCAGTACAACGAAGATAATCTAAAGGATTTCAAAACATAGAGATTTATGGACTTTCATAATAATAATGTTATACTATGAAATTCTGGTCAAACATCGTATATATAGGAATATGTCTCCAAGCATGGAAATTCCAATAGATGGCTCAGCAGAATACAAATTAAACTCGGCACACCTATGACTGATCATATTTTGTTTGTTTACAAACAGAAGGTCAACCTCCTCTTCTTCTATGACGATGTATAAGATTCTATCCACTAGAGTTTTGACGTAATAAAGCGATGCATAGAATAGTTTGATAGGGATGTCAATTGGTTCGTTAACCATTTTAGACAAACAACCTCACTTTACAAAACAATGTATGATGTGTGGACATTGTGACTTTTGATTCAATCATAATGTTACAATATATTTTTAGAATTTTGTATTGTGGAGGCAGAGCGATAATAAGCAACCATAAACAAATTATGTATGATATCTCTATCAATTACCAAATCAATGAACTTTCTTATCAAATTATATGATCAATGAACTTTGCTTTGTTAATTAATTATTATTATTCTCAAGATGACTAGGCCTTTTCGTGAACACAAACAATCCATGATCCTTGGTCTCCTGTGAGGTTCACTTTGCTCCACAAGTATTGCGGTACATGGTGAGCCCCACCAATTATGACAAGTAGTTGCATTGACTAAGTTTGATGACGAGCAACATAGAGATGTCACCCCTTTTGAAAAACCCTTTTTCACATAAATAAAAAGTTTCAATTCCTTTCAATGTGAATACAATCACACGATAAAATTCATTTACATTACAACGTTTGAATTGCAATCTTCAATTCACTAACTTGCTGAAAAATTGTCTAAGGTGAACCAATACTTGTTGAATCATCTCTAAAGACCTAAAGAATGTAATCATTCACGTATCACAGATTTTCTTCCCAGCAGTTGGAATGACCGGGTGAGGTGTTTTACTTGTGATTTCCATTAAGTACACAAGTCATCCATATGAATAGACGTTTCCAAAATTTTCTAGTAACCAGTCAACATATCACTGATTTTGTTCCCCCAGAGGTGGAACGTAATATTACTGGATGAAGTGTTTTACTTGTAATTTCCATGAAGTGCACTAGATAATCCATATGAATAGCCTAGAATTTTCAGCAATCAATCAAAGATAGTTGCATCCAAAAATAAATGTTTTGAGGCTTTCTCAGCATCAATGTTTGGTTTTGTTCAGCCTTTGTCCATTGAAAAAAAAAAAAAATCAACATCTGAATATTTGTACTCCCCATCAAAGAACAGCCTGCCTAATCAAGTACCATTCTACAAAGTAGTTTTGATATTAAAATATCACAATGCAATAATTGAAGTATTTCAAGCAAAGGATGTAATTTTCATATCTTATTGTTTTATTGAACAATTACAAGTAGAATCTGTAATTTGCAAATCATACCATTTGGAGGATTACATTAAAAAAGACTACTGAAAACTTTAACTTAAACCAAACTGCAGCCGCAGCATTGGGCAGCAGTTTAAAAAACAACTGAAAACATTTCAAACCTTGTACAAAATTCAATAAAAAAAAACTTAAAAGTTGAACCTTCAGTGTCTATTGGCTGAAACCATCAGCATTCAAGTCACCAAAATACATGATATTCAACAGAAAGTTGCACAAAGCAAGCAGTGACAAAAAAGTGAACATCCAATTTTATTTACTTGTAACAAATCTATGAAAAAATCAAATGACCTGAACTGTAGTCTTCTACATGTCTCTACACAGTGAGTGAACTGACACAAAATCAGATGATCAACCATTGTCACAATTCTCCGCTTATCAACACACACATAGAATATGTAGAGCTAAACTAACCCTTAAATCCTTAAAGGTTTTCTATAAAATGTTTGAATTTTGCGGAAAAGGAACAACTCTCCCAAGGTCCAGGTAATCCAATTAACCGTCTGCATGGGGATACTATAAAATAGGCTCGGCTGTTATTTGAATTCATTGAATTTAGATTCTGTTCCTCTAAAATCAAGCATCACATTCGGGATGTCAAGATTTCCATTCTTTGCAGTGCAAAACTATAAACAATTAGGCACTCGGTTTATTCTCTAAATATTAACTGGTAACACAGGCCACGTGTTATCAACATAACAAAGCACCATAAATAGCAAAGTATCGTAAAAATGCATCCAACGCTGGCATGCTGCAATACGATTTCATCTTACTAGAACAATAACGAACAATTCTGCCCATCCACCAGAACCCACATATATTGGTATACATTATATCACTGTACGTGTTAAGAAAGAAATGTTAATGATATTCTTTAAAAGTGGCACATTGACATAACTAATGAACTGAAAATTGTAGATTACCCGACTTAACTCTGTGACCCTAGTCTACATGGTAAACTATTTTCCATATTCGAAGGATTATATAATGAAGATTAGCGTCACATATGGGTTACTTTCATTTAAAATTTGCATCTAACTTCCACAAGACTTCACCAAAAATGAACAAAGCCATTGCAACGTAGCCGGATACTAGTCTTTTGAAAGACAAATTTAGGTAACAGTGGCCATTGAAAATAATATTAATATATATAGCAATCATCTTCCAACAAAGAAATATAACAAATGTTCATGCTTCAATCGGTACAAGAAAAGTAAAGGTATCAACCCTTTTGTATCGGAGTGAAAGCTGATATATATGTACTTTAAGCATCCTGGTATGAAAATCAGGTACATTGCAGAACAAGCCACTGGGGAAAGCATATTAGTTGTTTAATCACACCGAATTGTTAACAAGTAATCAAACACACTGTAGCATCCCCTCTAGAATCATAAAGACAAACTGGTTTTATGATACAGTAATTAATACTCAATACCCCAGGAGTCCAGAGTATGCAATATTAGAAAATACTTGTGACAGTTCTTACCAAGGCACAAACTGAACAAGCGTGTACCTTATAATTATATTACACAGTGGCCGCATGATACCTAGTAATCCAGCGATCCAACAGATGTAATTGCAGAACTTAAATTACGAGAGTCCTGCCTAGTGACATAATCCTCTGAACTACTGCTTGCTTGTCGTTGTGTTGGAAATGAGCTCAATAGTTCCAAACCTTCCTGAGTCATTTGCTGCACCTCTGGAGGAGAGAGTATTTTAATAAACCAGACATTATTAACGAACTCCCTGAAAGTACAAACTTAAATTAGAACATAATAATAAGCCTACATTGACAACTTAATCAGAGATGAGAACAAAACATGTCAGTTATCTATCAAAGTACAAACAGGAACACTAAAATTTAGGTAAAAATTAACTGAACTCAATGAACATCTATATCTAACTTTCATAAATACAGTAGACATAAACATACTCCCAAGGATCATCCCCAAGGAGAAGGGCATCCTTCTCCTTGTCAACAAATACAAGCTGCCAGCCTGATCTTAGAGGGTCCTCAAGCTGGCCTTCTTCTAGGCCAAACATGCGGGCAAGTTCACTGCGCAGCTCTGGATAACTGCTGAAACGTGAGATATCTAGCGATCTCCCGACTGACCCTTGCTTGTAAACCTGTCACAACAGCAAAACTTGTTCACAGTTCATTCCCCGAAAATGAAACTACAAGAAGCAATAGGAAGATTCAAGAGCAGAAGACTAGCCTTGATGAAGGTTCTTGTAGGTGCATTCATCTGTCCCAAATTTTCAGTGGGTGGTAAAAGTCCACTTTCATCTAAACATGCAGAAGCACTGATGTCTGAATTCAATGAAATATTGGAACCGGAAGCACAAGGAGGTGCATTCAAATAATTCGAAACACCAAATTGCATGACTGCATCAGTACTGCTGCCAATACTCCTCATGTTCGATACTGTATTAGGAACAATCAAAGACGGGGAATCTATGTTGACACCAAAAAGAAGGTGACTCTGAGAATCGGAGTGAATTCCTTCCTGCTCTGGAGGGCATTCTCTTGATGCAAATTGAGGTAATGACATTGGCATGGATGATGATGATATATTAGACTGGCCAAGAGATTCTGTTTGGGGCACAACACATTGACCTCCTGAAGGAATATGTTCAACTTGTCCACCTGGATGACAGGGAACCAAATTATTTGATAAAAGCTTTTGAACCCATGAAGTAGAGGAAATTTGGCAATCACGGGGAATACCATGTCCTGTTAACATTCCCACAGGCTGATGGACTACAGAGGTAGTGCTGGGCAAGTTCAAATAGTTGGAATTTTCTCCTCCAGACGAAGAACCTAATATATTTTGAAGAGTAGATATAGTTGGAATCGTCATAGCTGAAGAAAGATTTCCATTGGAATCTGCAAATAATGGTTTTGGACACAAGGATGATGGCAATGTTATTGCTGGCTGAGATTGGGATGAAGGGATTTGGGACAAGGCACCTCCAACATTTGGAACTTGAAATGGTTGTTGGCACTGTTGTTGCTCAGACAATGGTTGCTGCTGATCACTAAAACAATGCTGCAGTTGTTGCTGCAAAAGATGATGCTGAGATGAGTTTTGCTGTAACTGATGCTGAAGAATATGATTTTGTGGGGATTGTTCCTGTAAGTTCTGAGTTTGCTGCTGAAGAATATTTTGTTGTGGCGCCTGTTGTTGCTGAAAAATGTGCCTCTGTAACTGTGGACTCGACCTACATTGAAACTGTTGAGATTGCAAATGATGCTGCTGTTGAAACTGCAAGAGCTGTTTGGATGGATCAACACTTCTCATTTCTTGTAAGGCTGCAGCAGCCATTGCTTGGTATACATCTGGTTGCATCCCTAGCAAACTAGAATCAAATCTCTGTTGCATCCAATGATTCATACCCATTCCTTGGAAATTCAAAGCCTGAACACTCCGATCCCCACTATCATCTCTCATCCACATGAAAGGTGTATTTATGCCACCATCATCCTCCTTAATACCTGCATTAAACAGAAGGCATTTTCAACATTATCACATAACATATAAAAATTAAAATACTGTGCAAAAGCATGAATGCAAAGTTACAAACACAGTTTCCAATATAAAGGAGCAAAGCAAAAGCATGAATACAAACACAACAGCTATGAAGAAAAACAGTAAAGCAAAAGCATTAATACAAAAACAAACAGTTGTATAGAAAAACAGAAGAATGTTGAACAAGGGCATTTATACAACAAACACGAGATAAAGCATGTACAAGCAATAGATAACAAAATCCTAGATTAAAACAGAATCCAGAACTCAGGATAAAAAGCCAGTTTGAAAACCAGGAAGTTCAATTAATTGATTATGAAATCGCGATTATTTGCATATTATGCTGCCCACATGCAATTCCAAGCAACCAATAGTCACTGCTCAGGTATATAAATACAGCAAAGCAGAATTATGTAGCAAATTCCTCTAGACTTGCAAGTTTACGGTCCTTTCAAGTGCACAGTGGCTAGATGTACAAGGAATGGGTCACCAGCAAATTTTCATTGTAAACCCAAAACACTACCAACTACCATGCAACAAGTAATATATTCAGTTTCTGCACATTTTGGAACAGTGATGTCTTGTTATAATTATAAGATTGCATATACTGTGGGCATGGTTTCATCATTCATACAAAGCTTGTGTTAATGACCACCATTATAATCTATTACACTATCAAAACCTGGACTACAGCAATATGCTGCCTACATCTTCAAGTTCATGACATAGAGATGGGTAACCTTGCTTCTAACATTCTATCGTTACTTGCAGCATAGTTAAAATTTTGCAGATAACAAAAACAATACAAACAGTGTGAAATTTCCTTGAAATTGCAGCAACAGGAATTTGTTCTTTTTAAAATTAGCAACTAGGGCCAAATTCCACTTTGGTCAGCTCATTTGATGGAGATGATGATGGCATTAAATTCCTCTTTTCAAGAGGACGAAAAATGACCTAAAGATCATCAAATTTGGACAAACAAATGTGTTTTCGAATTAAAGCCCTCACATATGCAAATTGACAAGGTCGGCTTGGGGTAATATAATCAAGTGGAACCCCTCTCCATCTCCTATAAAAGGAAAAGTCCTCCACTTAGCCGCAGCTTGGAGAAGCAAGGAGGACGAAATTTTTTGGGTCTGTTCTTTGGTCAATTGGTCTCCCACTGGTCCGAGTTAGGGTCAGGCAGCTAGCCGCAGGCTTAAGGGCAGTTCTGGGTTATGTTTTGGCATGATTTCTGGATGAAAAACTCTCCAACAGCAGGCAGCGTTCTTTGTGTGGAGCCACAGAACAGGACGCTGGTTTAAACTTTAAAGGTGAGTTTGGTGTTTATTTGTGATTTTTTTGTATTCTGGTTTGGGCCGCAGGAAAGGCTGCTAAAGCAGCAAGTATGGAGGCTCTTGTGGAAGGGCCCAATGGCCTAATTTGAGTTCTTTACCTCAGCTGCAATCAAGGAGAGTAGGCCACAGTCTAAACAGAGGGTATAACCCTAGTTTGTGGGCAGATACTTGTTGCTGTTAGTTCAGTACTGCTGTAGGGTGCTGCCCTGAAGAGGAGCCGCAAGTCCTAGATCATTGTTGGATGTCTGGAAGAGGACAGCAAAGGGTGCAGCTCATCGAAGAAGGTTACAAAGTAACTGTTAGGAACCCTAACCAGTCAGTAAGCTACATTAACTAGATTTGCAGACCTTACAGGGCTGTTTTGAACAGTAATCTGGCACATCTATTTTGACTTGTGTTATTTTACTCCCTCTCCCTCTGCTGAACATTTGATATAATAATAAGAAAATTTGATCAAAGGATTTTCCCCATCATGGGGTTTTTCCCTGGCATTTGCCAAATTTTGGTGTTCCTTTGTCTTGGCTTGTCTTTTGCATTTAAGGTTTATGTTCTTTCTTCGTGTTAATGACTTGTGTGATTGCTAATCGAAATGATATGGATCGATAAATGGGCTAATATGGAACATTGAAGTAACTGTCCTAAGCAAAGAACATGTTAATCAAAATTAACAGTTCTCCTAACTGATTAGCAATTTAATTGTTTATGGAAATTAGCAAATAAATCTAAGTTGCACTGAAACAGATACGGATTCGGGTTTGAAATGGATACAACAAATCTGGATACTATACGGCAAGGAAACGACATATATATATATATATATATATATATATATATATATATATATATATATATATATTTTACAATTCATCTTTTAAATCTAGATTCTATATCTAAAAATACATAATCATCATCATCAATTCAACATAAACATTGTCATCATCATAAGTGATTATTATAACATTCAACACATTATTATCATCATTAGTAATGTAATCAGAAATGTTACAACCTTTGTGCTTTTGGGTCCAACTCTTTCAAAGAAGTGTCATATGCATGGCAGATGGTATCTATCTTCCTTGCATGGCAATTAAAAGGCTCATGGGATCATTGGAATATTCTGTCAAGACCTATTTGAACATTTCAATCTTCTCAACGTCAGCTTGGTCTCTTGACTATATGTTGACAAAAGATTGGGTAGAGAAGATTTGTTATATTGGAGGGATTATGAAATAAAGAGAAAAATCAAAGACAATTAACAAAACCTTAACCAAAATGAAAATTAATCACTCAAATAAATCTCTTTACAAAGGCATTCATCAAACCCTTCTGTTTGTATTTTTGAACATCTACCTTTTTCTGTTTGTATAATTTTTGAACAAATTTTCATGCTTTTTTTAATTTTAAGGGTGGATTCTGATCATGATTTTCGTGGATCCGTTTCCGGATTTCCTGAAACGGATCCAAAAAAATTTAAAAATGTTTTACGGAATTTCGGACAAGGACCATATCCGTTTCCGTTTCGAAAACGGGAATCCATGTTTCCGGCAAGTTCTTCAGGCGTTTCCCATAAATTAGGAATAAATCACACGACAATTCTTCACAATAAAAAAAATGTTGCGGAAGTAAATTAGGAACTGAGAAATAGATGCACACAAATAAAAATTGTCACAATTATTTTGGGCTAAAAAGTCCCTAGAAAAACCCCGAAGGGAAAACTGGTGCAGCAGACAAGGGTTTATTTTATGATTATGCAGCAAATTTGGGAAGTACAATAATCTGGATTCCTAATTGGCAATCCTCCAGAGAATATGCTGGAAAAAATATCTAGATATTTTTCCCCTCTGCAACTCAACTAAGCCTCCACTGGCCTGCTCACACTCCTCCAGAAATGTGCACTGCTTGCCTAGAAATAACCCGCACTGCCTGTTATCTGGTTCCAAGCGAGTCGTCCAACCTCCCTCTGCCTCTGGAAAAATTAGCTCTGGCTCCTGGATGATCTCTCCAGCCTCCAGCAACTGAAACGACCTCTCCAGCAACTCGCACTAGCTTTTGCAGCCTCTTCTGCAGATAATTCGGCCTCCTTCCTCCTGCCAATTTACCGCTGGAGAATCACTTGAAAACTTTCGTGAATCTCCCCCTCAAATTCTCCAATGCTCTTTTTCTCTGGCTCAAACTTCTCCCTTGCAGATTCACTGAAACTGGGTAGCTTGATCAGCCTTAAGCTAACTCCCTCCCCCTCTTGTGTCTTTCTCCACTCCATCGACCTGCTCTTATAATCTCTCGTTGGAGCATCAATGGCCAAGATCTAATCGTGATCAATGGCTAAGATCATCTTAGACTTGATCCAAGTCATTTTCTAGAAATCTCTAGAGCATAAGTCCATCTCCTCAATTAATTCCCATTAACTTAATCAATTTTCCAAAGATCAATTAATTTAGTCGAGTGGTCTCTAGGTGTTATCTCTCAAAACATTTTATGGGTTTTGGAGATCTTGTGTTCCACAGCCTCTTAGACACAAATCAAGACTAGAACACCTGTCCAATGCTACCATATCATCCAAAAACTAACAAACAGTACAAAATTAGAGACCTTGCCTCGACTATAACCGAGGGAGGTTTTAGTCCTAAAATTGTCATTACTTTAAGTTATGTAGCAATGTACATGAAAAAAGATGATGTATTATGAGGGTCACGTAATAATTATGAGGCATAAGCTGATTAGTGGACATGTGTCACTAACATACATATGTGCATTGTGTGTAGTGTATGCTGGTGAAACAAAATGTTCCCAACAGAATCAGTGTTTGTCACCTCACTGGCAAAAATAGGGTCCCTAAAAACTAAACCGCATCATCACCACCGTGTAATGCAGACAAAGTTTATCTTGAGTTCGTTCCTTGCTGAAACAATTCTCCACAAGGCTGCTGCCACTGCACGCACCATTCTTTCATTCTTCAGGCGGCATGCCTTTACAAAGAAAAACCTGCATCCTTACTAAGATGGGAGAATACAATGATGGTGCCTTCCCTGAAGGAAGAGTTATAGAGCACTGTGTTTTTAGAGACAGGTTGGTTCCATTTCATTATCCACTCTATTGCATGTGACGATTTGGTGGTCCAATCCACCAAGTTCTAATTAATGAAGGGCTCCGCCAATGTAGCTCACTAATCAACTTCCATGAATCCTTCAAAAAAACAACCCAAGCTCTAAGACTTTGCAATCCTATATTTTACTTCCCCAAGCATACAAACTGGGAAAAAGTGATCCTCCGTGCACCAGCAACAGCTCAATGGCCAGCATCAAATTCCACTTGCAAGTTGCAACTGTGTCAAAATGAGCTCTAGTAAACAGCTGCATTGTAACATTAAGCAACCACCAACCTCTGACAACTAGTCTGCTGAACGTGTTCCCAACATTTCAAGGTTCTGTTATATTGAACCATGCTCTATATAAAACCACCTTTCTCATCACTTAATGTCGCCATTACAACCAATGCGTTCAATGACAGAAAACCTGTCCTTGCAATCAACTGGTTTGCGACAAATTAACTAGTATAAATGTCATTAATTGCAGTACATTTGAGCTTCATAAAGTGAACACAATAAGGAACCTCTGACCTCCCTTGAGCCCTTGACCAAACTTTCTATCATTGCTTTGTAGTGAAAGGATATTGATATTAAGTTTACACCATTGTCAAATTAATGTTACAAAAATGCTCCTTGTTACATGAACCAATAGTTACCAAATTTGACCTTACGGGCAATCCCTGGTGGAATTTTGGACAGATATGACCATACCTTTGTTCCCATATATACAATACGTACAAAAAAAGCCTCTAGATCCGTCTTTAACAATAATACCAAATCGCATATGTTTGAGTAGAAAAGAAAAATAAATAGCCCACGTGAAAAATCTTGCCTGCTTTTAATAGTGTATTCAGTTCACTATTGATGTCTGAATCAATCCTGTTATCAGTGGAATCAGCAGCTAATGGGTTGTACCCTGGAGACAGTCTTTCCCAATAATTAATAAGCAGTTGCACTCTTCCATCTAAAAGACGTACAATGCAGGCCATCATTCTAGCAATATAGCTGTCTGTGCAAAAGGAAATGACAGCATAGCTATATGAAAAAATTGACGATATTAAACCATTACCAAGAGTCAGGGTTCCAAAAGAGAGTTAAAGAAATAGTTGTAAAACTTCGCCCCCAATCCCTGTACTTGCCTAGAATGCTAGAGTCCTTAGAGTCCCATTACATCCACAAGTCACCATCTCATAGCCTGTTGTCAGAATCTCTCTGATTGGTATTCACCTTATGCTTCAGGCAAACTTTAAAACCAGGTAATAAATAACAAGGATCCATATCGATATATTTTGAAGTATTAACTTTTAATTATATAATACATAGTTTGTATGATTTTATCCATGGGCTTGGCAATAGTGTGGCAGACTGTGTTGTATCAAATGTTGCCTTATGCAACAAGATTGTTAACCTATACATCTTGGATGGTCTTTACAAACATATCTGCTTTGTTTCTGGTCTTTACTTGGTCATATCTGCTTTGTTTCTGGACTTACAATTTTTTCTTCTCAGAAATAGATGGGGCTCTTCTTATTTAAACAATTATCTTTAAACAGACTGTAAAAACCAATGATTTTAAAAAGCTGCCATAGTAAATCTTAATTTATTGTCTCAATGGTCAATTTCTTCTATTCAACCTTGAAACATGTATTCTTAATTCTCGATCGTTCTGTGCAATGATTTATTTAGTAAGAAAGGATTTTTTTAATTTAATAGTAAAAAGTTTCTGAAAATTGGGCAGACAACCCAAAGGCCTCATGCCAACAAGGATGTAACACCATGTCATACCTAATGACTGACAAACAAAAACACGGAAATCATTTCCAAAAAGGACTAAACATATTTCATCAATAAACAACTCACGATAGATGATAAATACAATGCATACGTAACCACATAAAGACAAAATAAAACTGGTCAAATCAGCAAGCACATCCTCTGCTAATAACTTGACTAATATTAATCATATTTATTATAACTACCCAATTTCAGTTACAGTGTGAAATTATAATCTACCTATTTAGTAATACATTTATATATTACATTTCATGTAACATATACCAAGATCGTCCTAAATAAAGTGATAGAGATGTATGTGTTGGCAACAGACTTAGCAGAGGCTGGGAGCAACAATCAAACAGACCTACTTAAGGTATTTTTGCATGGTATGGAGACCACCCAATTATTGGAAGCATGTTCATACCCATTTCCATGTGTTGCAAAAGGAGATATAATTGGATTGCAAAGATAAAAGGGAGAAACTAGAGTCCTGTTGTGTTTTTGCAAGAAACTAGAGATATAGGAAGGATGGATTACACTCCACCCTACTTGGCTTTCAAAGCTCTAGAGTTGAATACAGGGGAGGAAGGGTGCAAGAGGCAAGGCAGATGAGAACTGAAAATCCACAAAAAGTAAATGGAAATAAGTGGAAATCCACCCCAAACTAGAACCAAAAAAGATGAGATTGTGACCATAAACAGAAGTAAAAACTTGATCGTTTAGCACATACCACTTTTACAATCTAACATCAAGCAAGAAAGAGCTCATATCCCAAACCATCTAGCCTATGAGGAAGTTGACCACGCCATCCAAACCTAGACCAATCCAACCCTGACTTGGATCATTCAAGAGGAAGAGATTCTAAATATAAAGATATTTGACATCTTGGCATGTCAAGGTGATGGTGACCTCGAACATTGGAAGGCAAGAAGCTGATCAGGTTCTAGAAATTCTTAAACAAATGGAAAAGAAATATAACGCCTTCATCAATCCAATTCTTAGATCAAAGTAAAAGAACAAATATCAGAACTTGTTGCGGAGGACCATTGAAGGAATAGAGTCAAAGAACCTGACAAATCCCATCCACTTCGACACAGAGCGCCAGGAATAATAATTAAGCCTTTTTTGTTTTCTTATATTTATATGAAAATGTTGATTTAGTTCTATGTTTGTACGCTTCCAATGTATTAGTTTATGGCCTCTTTTACTGTTAGCTTTCAAGTGGTAAGCATAGTTAGCTTTTTGGACTACAGTGGCCTCTGGACCTAATTTTAGTTCAGAACTACTTTTTATTTTCTTTGGATCTCGAAACTATTGGAAGACAACAATACCATTGTCTTTGCACAGGAAAAATTTTAAGGGCCCATACTTATCTTAAGGTGTAAAAACCATGGAAAACCTTATTAAACCAATGTGAAAAAAAATTGAAAATATTTTGACAATAATATCAAAAAATTTAAGAATTTTTTATGGTTCTATAAAATTTTGCCAGTTTTTAGAGTAAAATATTTTTACCCTATAGAATTTGGGTGAATCAATTTAATAAAAAATGGAAATTGGAAAATATTTCTTTTGAAGAAAACATGGAAAATTAGTCCATAGGCAAAATTTAGCCCCTAAAATTTTCCTTGCTTTTTAAAAGGTGCCCCTTGTTCTAAAAGACCTCACCCTCATGTGACTTTTAGTACTTTCTTGTATATTAATAGAATAGCTTCTGACATAAAAAAGAAACATATACCAACATTAGTGAGGGTTCCATACAAGATAAATATCAAATTATAATATAGAATAAATTGGGCATGTACATAGTCCAACCTAGCAAAATGCCAAAAAAAGTGATGAATATTATATATATGATACATGTATTATAAATAATCTAGGATACTGGAAACGCTGCCCCCAAATCCTGGAAACGTCGTTTGGCATTTCAGATATGAAAACACATACGAAGAAGCATGGAAACATTTCCACCACGTTTCACTTTTTTGGAAATGGGCACCCTGAGATCGGAAATGTTTCAAAGGAGTTTCACGAAAATTTGATCTGTTTCCAGAAAATTTGGATATGTTTCCAGAAAATATGGATACGTTTCCAATTTCCAGGTTTTCCAGGTTTCCAATGTTCCAGGCACTTTATTGCAAGAATATATTCCAAGTTTGTTTTTCCAGAGCATGTAAGTCTAGCTGAATTCTTTGCAGACCTTATAGCCACTAATTACAACTCATCTGAAAGTGAAAATTTATCATGAAAAAAGATTCATGACATCATAGAGGTATTTGCCAACAAGTTTTCAAGTTTCAAAAATGTCAAATCCAAAGGATGGAAACCTGGAATTTGGAATGGAAACTCGTAAGGCATCTATGAAATCAAGAAGGAAAGTTGTTACCCGCAAAGTTCGCTGGTGGAAGCAATTTCTTTGCATTAGGATAAATTTCTCAGTGTTTCTCTACTAGTATCATACTTCACAAAACTTAATTTATTAAATTGTGGCATTTGGATTCTTGGTCACCGGATCTTAGGTTGTGAATAAATAAATCCAGCTTACTTCTTTCTATGAATTTCAGAGAATCTCATGTTGTAGCTACTGGAATACAGTCCAATTTATAATGTGTAGACGTTGTTATTAACAATGAATAAATTTACATTATATTTGGTGATGCTAAACAATATTTCTATGTCACGACTCCTTTAGAGTCTAGACCAAGATATTGTGCAACATGTTGAAGAATGTAACTAGGTTCAGTCTTCATTATTAATGTGTTTGTCAAAAGATTTTATTATTATAATTAAATGACTTATTAAAGCATCGGTTTCATGCTTGGGTCATATTTAGATTAAGGTCGCAATTGTGGACTTCTAGGTTAGTTGTTACAGATTTAAATAAATCCAAATTGGGCTTTTAAATCATCTAATATTAGGTTGTCAAAAGGCTCCTCCATCAACTCATCTTCTTCGAGGTCATCCTCAGTCTCTTCAGCAAAATCCACTTGAAAGACACCCCTCAAGTCAAGTGATACAAGTCATTCAAGCAGCCTCCTAAAGTCAGCCTCAATCTGTCTTCAAGTCGGCTCAAACAAGGACACAACCAGTGTTGCAGGAAACGTCCCAAACCAGAAATCACATCTCATACGGATCCATGGAAGATCTGTGGTTCGGGATTTCGGAACAATGAGTCGAGTCAGCGAAGACAGTTCCTGGAAATTCAGAACCATACCGGCCCGATCCGCGGTTCCCAATTTTTGAACCATGGATCCAATGACAGATCCTCCGTTGATCCGCAGCGGATTGGGAACGGATTCGTGCAGATTTGAATGGAGACAGGCGATTCCATAGGGTTCCACAGAGTTCTAAATATTTTTTTTATTTTTTAGTTGACTTAAGTTGGGTTGGGGCTTCCTTGACACTCCCAAGGTGCCCCTGTGATGCTCCTTAAATGCTTCCTCATGGTAATGTTAATTTCTTAAAGTAAAAGGATGAAAACCTTTTACTTAAATTTTTAACATTACCATGAAATGACTTGGGATGTTTGAGAGTAGTTCCAGCCTGATCAGACTTCATATGGAGAAAATAGAATTTCATATCCTATTAAAAATTCAGTAGACTTTACAGTTTTCAGGAATTCAGGATCAATGGGATTGTGGCATTTCATTAGATTATATCATGTAGGAGGGTATGTGATTAGCATTTAATCAACAGCACCAAGCCCTATATGTACCCTAGTGTTGGTGTTGTTAATTGTTGAACTCCTTTGTCATGTCGTTAGCAAAAAATTACAATTCAATCAGCTCAAAATCATCGATGAATCATGTTACACTTTTTCTACCATATTTTAAGGCTTGCATTAGGTAGTTTGACCAAAATTGGGCAACGTTGACTAACGTCCCTAGATAATCGAGGTAGAGGCAAAGGCTAGAAAAGAGGAGAATAATCTAAATCCTAGATGGTTGACGCATCTAAATGGTTGATGCTCGAATAATTAAATTAATGTACAATGCATGCTTCCATATCTTCCACAATTAATTTGGTATTTTCGATGTTTTTTAATATAAATGCAAAAAAATAAAATAAAACATAAATAAATATATATATATATATAGTAGATGCTTCCAAGACGCTTCGCTTCCTATATTTTTTGGAAATGACACTTCTGCATCCCCGCTTTGTGCAACGTTGGACACAACACTTCACACTGTCATGTCAGCTCAATAACTATGGAAAACTACTATAAATACCCAGCTCAGATTTCGCATTTCATCTCAGATTTTTGGATCCCTCTGAAGTTTCAGATCACAGGAAGATAAAACAGTTCGGATTCCTTCAAGAACAGTTCGGACATGGTGCAAATCTCTGTCTTGATACTCGGTGCTATGATGATGCTACTCTCAGATAGGATACTCGGTGCCTATTATTACAGTTTCGGATATGATGCTAATCTCTGCCTTAACACTCGTTACAATAATGATGCTCGGTGCTATGATGCCATGATCCTCGGTGCAGCTACTAGAGTGATGATCACAGAGAAGATAGATTTCAGGGCTACTTCAGGAAGAAGATTTCAATGTCTTGGTATTATTGCAGTAATAAGGATGAAGTTTCGGTGCAAGCAAAGGAGATCTCAGTGTAAGGACATCTCCATGCTAACACAGTGAAGGGATGACTTGATGGAGGAAGTCTATGGTCTAAGGGTCTTGTTCGTCTCATCTTGAACCTGTTGAAGGTAGAATTTTGATTGGGTTTCCCCAAAGAGTGGGGTTTTCCCTGGCAGCGTGCCTACATCTTGTGTCTTCTTCTATTTGTTTGGCATTAGACTTGATGATAAGAAAAAATAAAATGAAAGAACACATAATAATGACGAGAAACTTCACAACATAATGCCATGATAAGAGTAACTAAATAACTGTCATTTCTCTAACATGCTATCAGAGGTATGGTCATGATCAAAGGCAGTTTGAAAGGACTCAAGGACACTCTGGAAGACCTTTGTCAAAACACTCAAATCATAGTAAAACAGTCCAGTAATTAACAATGTTCCACCAAGTTTCTGGGACGGGGAAACGCGGGAGCGGGGATACGCATAAGGGGGGCGTAAATAAGCAACCACAAAATTTAGGGACATTTTGGGGAAATGGGGGGACGTTAGATTCATAAAAATTATAAAATTATTAAAAATTTAATATATAAAAATAAAAAATAAAATCCCAAAAAATGTAAATAACTAAGTTAGTAAATAGTAAATCTTAATAATTAGGAAATGTACATCTAAATATGATCATCATTTCATATTAGACTATTATGAATCATAATTATCATTTGACATTTCAGCAATTATCATTGTAAAATTGTAAATCTAAAAATAAATTACTAAAATGAATCCATGATTTGACATTATGCAATGTTCCATCTAAATTCATCATTTGGCAATGGGAATTAATATTATGGAAGGTACATCTAAATTAAATTAATCAATTGACAATTGAAATTACACAATGCACATCGAAAATAAATTCATCATATGACAATGACATTAAGCTGAAGTCTAAAATAGGATTAGAATACTAAACCAAAAATAAACATAGAAAGCAGTGAAATACTAGTAAATTTCTCAAAAAGTACTAAATAATAAATCGCAGCTCCAATCCGGTGGCTCCAAATCACAAAATGAAAATTGCAACTCTAATATGACAGCTCCAAGTCACAAAATGAAAACCGCAGCTCCAAATGTCTCAGGCCCCCAGTTGATGGTAAATCTGAATCACAGCAAATTGCAGATGGAAAATGTCGAGCAACGGCAGTAGGAAAATGTCGAGTGGCAAGGTAAAATATCGAGTGACATTAGAAGGAAAATGTCGGGCGGAAAGGTAAAATCGTAGGGTTAATGAGAAATGAATGAGAAATGTGAATGATTATGTGTTAAAGTTTTAATTTATCCTTTAGTTTTTATTTTCATTTTTTTAATTAGATTAATATTTGTAATATTTTATGTTTTTAATTGTTATTAGCAAAAAAATTTGGGGGGACGTGGGGACGCTTTTCGTCACCAGGAAAAAGTCCCCCTGGAGTTTCCCTGAGTTTTCTCAAAAACGGGACCTGGGGAAACGTTTCCCCAGGAGTTTCCCCATCCCGGGAGCGTGGGGGAGCGCGTCCCCCACCCTAGGGGGCGCGTCCCTGTGGAACACTGGTAATTAAGCTAGATGCGAGTTACAAGAAAGGTCAATTACTGTAGGAAATCAGATCATCTTATTTCATAAAAAGATATTGACATTGACAAGATGAGTTTCAGAAGTTCTGATTAAATTCACAATAACACTTCAGAGAACAGGTGCTTGATAAGAATGCCTCGGTACTACAGAAGATCTCTGTGTCACTATAAATAGAAGGATCTCGGTAACACCTCAGTCTCAATGACATCACAGTGTTGGAATTACCTCTGCCTCAATTCAGTAATACTCTTATAACACTATTTCGGTACCACAGCAATGAGGAGAATAAGTGATAAGGGTGTATTTACAGTAATGATTATTCAATCCAAGTTAAGGCTCAGTGTGACAATAAGATTTCAGTGCAGTCTTTATTACAGTGAAGATCTTCAGTTGTATAATCACAGGTCAACTACAGTCTTGGTGCAGTCATGATTTTGGTGAAAATGCAGTGATAAGGGTACAATGCAATCATATGATAAGTATGCCATTACAATTCGTAATTATCATAGTGAAGGATCTATCATTGTTTCGTGCTACCACAGTGAGAAGGGTCTCACTGGTTCGGTGCCATCACAGGATGAGAAGGGTGCCATTTCAGTTCGATGGTATCACATAAGGTCTCACAGAAATGGTCAACAAAATTCAGAGGCATGTACAGTAAAGTATTTACAGTTGAAGCACAAAATAAGGTCAAAGCATTAATATGTATACACAGTGAAATAGTACATTCAAGAATCTCAGAATAGCTGCCTACATGGAGTTTGAAAGGAATCTGAAATCTGTCCTATAAAGTTGACAGTGCAAGAACCAACTAGAAGAAAGGTCTCCTCAAATATGTGAAGTACAAGGAATCAAGTAAGTATTATTGCAAATACAAACAAGATGTCATATCAAACGTATGAACTACAAGGTATGTATGTTCATAGATTTGCAATATATCTAATAAATAGCTAGTTAGGATAAAAGTTTGAATTCCTTAGTTTGCATACATGTTAGAAACTTAATCTCCATCCTCTAAGATTTATATATATTCTAGGATGTCAATTGAGTGTCTTATTGGCAATTAATTGATCTTAGACATCATAGGATTCTGTCCTTCATGGTTGCATAAAAGATATAACTTGAGAAATCTAAATTATGCTCTTGGTATCACGGCCTTGTTTGAAAGTATGTATTACAGGTATAGAAGACCATGACTTATGCTCAAGGAGTATGAATCAAGTAAGCATTATTGCAAATACAAACAAGATGTCATATCAAACGTATGAACTACTAAGTATGTATGTTCATAGATTTGCAATATATCTAATAAATAGCTAGTTTAGGATAAAAGTTTGTATTCCTTAGTTTGCATACATGTTAGAAACTTAATCTCCATCCTCTAAGATTTACATATATTCTAGGATGTCAATTGAGTGTCCTATTGTCAATTAATTGATCTTAGACATCATAGGATTCTATCCTTCATGGTTGCATAAAAGATCTAACTTGAGAAATTTAAATTATGCTCTTGGTATCACGGTCTTGTTTGAAAGTATGTATTACAAGTATAGAAGACCATGACTTATGCTCAAGGAGTATGAAGGAAGGCATCCCAAAGCTTTGAAGTTAAAAAAGTTTATCTAAAAACAAAGGTATGTCTAAATTATCAAGCTTTGTTATTCTCCTTGACAAATCCAATCTACACTACATTTGTTGTGTTTAGCTCTCTTGAACCTTAAAAGATTCTTGTCTCGAGTGATTTGTCATCTGATGAATCTACCCACCTTATATACTTCAAAATTGTTTTGCATAAATAGAACCCTAAAAAGGTTCTCTGGAAACCCTGACCTAAGGGTATGATGATAATGAGTAAAACCCTAAACCTACTTAGGTTTATTAATGAAGAAATTGCTATTCTGATTAATATATTGATAATGTCGGTTTGGGATTTTGATATGATCATGGAAGCTCTAACTAATTAGGGTTGAAATGATGTTGTTTGAAATCTCGAACCCTTGAAGTTATTGACATATTAAGGGTTTGCGTTGACAATGAGCCGAAACCCTAGGTTTTGGTTAGGTATACAACCAAAATCCTTGTCATGAAAAGTCCTAGGAATGAAATCCTAGGTATATGTTCCTTTGATTGAATCCCTAGCCTAGTCTAGGTACATATATGTCTAATGTATTAATATTTTCTAACATATGATATGCTTATGCATGATGGTAATCTCCTAGATATATGAGTTGACCAAAATTTGTAATGGTCATAAGTCCTAGGGTTTGGAAACAAGCCCTAGTCAAAGTTTGAAGTTCTAAGATGATGATTGAAAAGTCTAGTGTTTTACATCTAAGCCCTGGTAGTGGTTAAATTCTCTAGCATGTGTATTCATCTGAATCTCTATAAAGTTTGATAAGAATTTGTAAATAGAAAAAATAGGGTTTATATCAAACCCTAGTAGAAGCTACTAATGATGTATCTGTTTTTTATTGTAATATAGGGTTTACATTAAACAGTAGTAAATTATATTCATGTTCGATTTGACTTGATTGAATGAAATCTAGGGTTTACATAAAACTCTAGTAGATAATATATCATATGGTTTCCGAAAGATATCTAATATTTTGTTATCTTGATTGAATTGCTCATATGATTTAGGGTTTTTATCAAACCTGGGATAGATGATTGAAGTATTGAAGTATGGTCTCTTATTGATTACGGAAAAGTATAAATGCTTCTGCTACTATAAAGTTTTGTTGTGACCAACTTCATGCTTCTACAGAATTGGTTGTACGTGTTGTCTAAGTTATGCAGGTACATCATATTGGTGAAGAAGTCTGTAACAGAAGTTGATATGACCAGTATGACGAGAAGAATGGAAGTCCTGAAAGATTCTCCAACACTGAAGGAAGCAGTTAATCTCCCTACGTTAAGAGGGAGTCTGGATAAAATAACTCTCCCTAATTGAGAGGGAGGGCACAACATAAGTTTTTTATTGCAGAATATATGCTGGAAGAAATGTTGCTACATGTGAAGTAGGGAAAGGAATCTTCTCTCAAAGATTCGATTAATAGTCATACTTGAAGGGAAACATCAAAACCCCAGAGGTTTGCTTTGATTATGTATTTTTATTGTTGATGGGGGTTCTGTTTCTACAGGTGAATCTCTTGAAGGATATGATAGCATGATGGTTACCAATCAATTTGATTGGGAGAGATTGGTTATCCTTGATCTGTTGGATCAAGTGTGTTGAGGCTTTGTGAGTGAAGCATTGCCTGGAAAGACATCGAGTCGGCACTTTGAGTTGATGTCTAGTAGGAAGGGTGGCATCAGGTGGATGTGCACCGAGTTCCTTGGGTTGATGGTTAGTAAGTTTGATGGTACCTTCTGAAAGCTTTAGTCCATCTTAGTCCCACTCCGATAGATTTCCCTGGTCAGGAATCTAGTCTGTGACATTGCGGTGCCTAAATTGTAGAGAGATCAAATGGATAGATTGCCCTAGTCAAGAATGTTGGAAAGTGTAACTAGGTTCGGTATTCTTAATGACTTGTAATTATGAATTTATGTAATGAAGAAGAAAAAGATAATAAAATGTATTTTTGTAATGCTTGCCTCATGGGTTTCATGAGCAAGAAGTTTTTTACTATAGGTCGAAAACTTCTTCTTGATGTCTTGGGGGTTTCTCATCTTCTCATAGATATAGTTAGAGTCATGTATATGAAGTCATGTTACACATGATTGATGTAATTGTATGCTCCAAGACCTCGTCACTATCTTCTTGAAGTAAGCCTCAAAGCAAAAAAATGAGCAAAACTCAAGTCACCTCAAAGAAGAAGACACAGCTATTCAATAGGTCATGTCAGCTCATTATAGGTGGCAAAAACTATATAAAGGAACCTCGGTCACCATAGAAAGATAGATTTTCGGAATTCCTCTCTGAATTTTTCGGTGGGATAACTCTGAGATTTTTGGATGGGTTAGTCAGCACAAAATTCGAACATCTCTGTTTCGAATGGGTCACTACGGGAAGAATGGTTTGAATCTGTCTTAGATTGCTGAGAAGAAAACAGAGACCACAAGTTCGGATTAGTTCTGCAATTATATGTGAGCTATGGTTTGGTGTGAGGATGATGGCTATACAACAAAGGAAGAAGAGGAATACCAACGTAAGAAAGAAGATTTGTCTTGGGTACATACTCACAGTTAAGGTCTACAACTACAGTCCGAAGTTGCAGTGCGTAAGGAGGAGATTCTACAGTGAAGAAAAGGAGTATCCATATAGTACAGAAGTTGGTGACTTGACAATGAAAAAAAGAAGGCTATAAGGAATGCTAAGAAGGCTAGGGATCGAGTTTCCCCAAGGGTGGTGCAAAGAAATGCTGAAAAAGATGGTTATCATAAGGATCTGAGATGAACAGTGACAACGGTCTTGGAGGCATACTAGTGTGAAGGGTTTGTGTCATGGTTATGGTACTTGTCAAATGAAGATCTATAAGAAGAATGATTATCGAGTTTTCCTCTCCAAGACGGAGAGGCTTTGGCCCTGGCTTGAAAGCCTAAATTCTGTGTCTCTTATGCATTTGATAATTGACTTGATGAAGAACATAATAATGTAACGAAAGACATGATCTAAGAGAAAAAAGCATAACGAAATCACAAGTAATTATCATGTATGAGGAATTTTAATAAAAGCGCTAATTTCACAAGAAGGAATCTAGTCCATGGCATTGTGGTGCCTAAACTTCTTCATAAACAAAGTGATATCTTCCATACTTCTTTTATATATGAATACCTCCCTAGTTAAGAGTGAGTGTTGAAGAATGTAACTAGGTTCGGTCTTCATTATTAATGTATTTGTCAAAAGAATGTATTATTATTATTATTATTAAATGACTTATTAAAGCATGAGTTTCATGCTTGGGTCATATTTAGATTAAGGTCTCAATTGTGGACTTCTAGGTTAGTTGCTACATGTTTAAATTGATCGAATTTGGGCTTTTAAATCATGTAATATTAGGTGGTTATTCGAGAGGAGCAAGTAATATGATCTCACTCCTAAGTTTTAAATTAGAAAAATAACATTGATTAAGTATTTAATTAATGTTGACTTTGGCCTACTGTTTTTAATTTAAGTGACATATATCTAATCTCCACCATTGATCGAAGAAATATAGGATTTAATCTGAGCCCTCAATCACTTTGGAGCTTAGGGATTTGTTCTAGGAAAATTATAAAAGCAATCAAAGGGAGGGTATGAAGACACAACACAAGAAAGAGAGAAATTCAAAAAGATTTTTTTATTAAGTTGCAAGAGTAATATTGCAAACATTTTCTATAGCTAAATAAATCAATGGAGACTCGCACGAATAAGACAACCAACATCTTTTTGTGGATGTGGATGGGCTTGAGGTGGTTGAGTGGGTTGTTGATTTTACTAGAAGACTTTATCTTAGGTTTTTTTGTAATTTCCTTGTAAATTATGAGGTCCATTTTCCCTGGTTAGTGAGCCCATTATTTCTCGAAGAAATTAAATGATGAGAAGTTGGACGGTTAATTTCAGTTGTTATCATTTCTAATTTTCCTCTGTTATTCTCTAAAATATTTTCCACCGATAGTTGCTATTAAAGCGAGAGAGAATTTTATGTTTGTAGTTTACAATTTTATTCATTGTGAAAAATCCAAAAGAACAATCAAAAGAAAAAATCCATTTACTAAGTAAAATAATTGCATGAGACATTAAATCTGAAACTGACACTTCGAAAATTAAGAAGAAGTTGGTTCTAAGGAGCACCGTAAGTATGTAGATACTTTCTCTTGGCCAGTGTTATCAATAAGCACGAGTGTGAGTTCCATTTTATCATCGTTTATGACATCCCTCCACAAATCTCTTAATGTTCAAAAAGGGCAATTCCTATAGATGTTGCAAGATATTTATGAATGTCATTGCAAATAATCTCACACAGCCATGTAGCATTGGTAAGGAAAAGTTGCAATCTAAATTCCAATGATCACAACATAAATACTCACCACATATTAGTCAAACAAATTGGCTCAATCAATTTTCACCAATGTTGCTAGGAAATTGGTAAGTTTCATTTTCAGAAGTACCTAATTTTAACACCCCTAGTTGAGGCCCACCAATCCATGTTGCAACATTATCAAGGATGCCATCCACAAATTTAAGGAAGCATCCATAGGGATTCCCACAAAAATTATTTTCCATTTCCTACTAATCTTATAATTATCTTAAATATCTTACAACCAAGCCATGTTTTCTACTATTCTTGTTCATTTCCAACCATTTCCCATTATCCTAAACCATATAATTTGTGAGATTCTTAATGGTGACAAAATATGTTCATGCAAAGGGGATTAACTAAGGTCACTCGGTACCATTTGCCCTCTATTAAAACAAGATGATGTCTTTGACTTATTGAAATCTACAATATTAAAAAATTTAAATTGCTAAATGGGTGGTTAGGAGATTTGATGTCAATGCACTGTGGAATGTAGAAATTTGTATGCCCAACTTGTTGAGAAATCTAGAGGCAACTAGATTAGGATGATTTATCTTACTTTTGAAATTACTTGTGATGTTCTTTTATTTTTTTTTACTTATTAGTTTCTTATTTACTTGTTATCATGTTACTCTTATCATCAAACAACTGCCCAACAATGAAGATCAATGAGACAAGAGGACACAAAATGTAGGGTGCTATCTTGGGACAAAACCTCCCTTGAGAGGAAAACCCACAAAAATTATTCTCTTCTTATAGAATCTTCAAATGATGAATTCCAAAACCTATAACTCTTGACAAAGAGCCCTCCAAGACCAATTCAACCTCTTCTTTGATGAGCTTCTCTTCCATAGATTCAACGTCAGTCAAACTTGCTCCAACACTTCAAATTTCAGCCCTTCTTTAGAATTTCGACTAGCTATTTCAAGACTGCAATTTTAGCTACTACTACAGAAACCCTAGTTTGGAACGTGCAAGAAAATGATGGTGAGAGATGGCTCTTTCTTCATTTGCTTCAGGAGTTGAATCTTCCTTGGAAACTCAACTTGCAAGATGATCCCTTTAATACCTGATTTCGACCTCCTAGTATGACTGTAGCATTTTGGCCCTTGCTGCAATAAGTGTTGCCCTAGTCCTTTCGCACGTCTTGGAGATCTGGCCCTAATATAGTCCTTTTTTTAAAATTCGGTTTTGGCTTCCGTTTATCTCTCTTTTCTTTGCTTGGTGTGAGACTTCTCTTGTCCTTCAACGGACTTGGATGGATGCCATTCACAAATGAGGTCGAGCTCTTATATATAGGCTTCTTCATGGTGGTCGAATAGTTGTTCATGAGGTCGAGCTCTTATATATAGGCTTCTTCATGGTGGTCGAATAGTTGTTCATGAGGTCGACTTTTATTGCTTGAAGGTCTACTTGTTTCCTGTAGGCCGACTTGGTCTTCGGGGGAATATTTCGATTCCTTTTGACTTAAAAAATTTATTTTACATGTTACAAAATGCTTTGTTATCCACCACTTTGTGGGTGATATGCCTAGGAGAAAAAAAATTCTCCATGATGAACCTCAGCTGGCAGCCCCTTGCAGCCCTCAACTAGCTCATTGTGCCATTTCTCCGCCACTTGAGCCAGCCATGGGGTGCCTCGCCCATCTGTATTGATCGTATGTTTGAAGGTGGGCCTCTCGAACCTAAAGGTATGTCGTCATTTGGTAATTGAGTATTGGATTTACTTATCATGGACACTTTTGGGCATGGATTGATGGAGGGATTAAGCAGAAAGAGTGGGCTTAGTTTATGCTTTTGTCCCCTTGATCTCTTTAGATGTTACCCTTGGATTTTAGTCTTGTGGGATCCCCTTTACTGACCATTTGGTTTTAGGTTGGTACTCCTTGAGAAACCCTGACTTTGGTTGCGTGGTCCCACTCCCATATCCACATATACGACTCCCCTTCCACTCACTACACCCCCATTTATCATCTCTCCCACCTAGGTCCACAATGCCTCTCTAGGTCCACATAGGGTTAGCCTCCTCATTCCCTTCCCCCACCTTGGGTCAGGCTTGAAAACATGCCCCAAAGGTTGAAGCAGCTAAAAAAGAAAAGTAAAAGCATCAATGGCCACATCCAACAGAAAAATGTACCACAAGATGCAAAAGATGGTCATGATAAACATAATTAGCACATGGGTTCTTCTCTATTTTGGAGCTTCTTATATTGCAAATATGATGTTGGTTATGTGTTTAATTAGGGCTAATTGTTGCATGTGTTTAATGTGGGGTTATGTGTCTATTTAGCTTATTCTATGTATGGATCACGTTGGATGAATGAAATGTCCTAGAGATCGTGTTATCTTGATAAGCCTTCACCATTTGTAACGAAGTATAAATGCTTTAAAGTCACTTTTCTTCTCTTACCTCTAACATTGGCCGAAGTTGACTTTTGGAGACTCCTTGAGAAAGAAACAAAATTTGTCTTCACAATTCTCATCTAGGATCAAGTTTTTCCCTGGTGTTCCCAAGGCTAGTACCTAATAGGATCAATTTGAAGTCTTTGGGTTGAAATTCTTGTTTGATCCTTTCCCCTCACCTTGGCCAAGTTAAGAACATCGTTGGTTGCCAAAATCCATCCCCTAACCTGCGTTGGGTCCACTTGGCCTCGCGGGGTCCCGTTTTTCACCAAAGACTATTAATCAAGGACTATCCAGGAATCCAAGTTCCCAAGGGATTTTAGGGATTGGGAAGCTCCATTACAAGTCATATTCTTATCCCTCAACCCTCAAATCCTCATCCACTCTCCCTAGAAAATCAAGTCCCTTGCTTAAAAAGCAAGCAAGTTCCATTCTTCATCCTATCCTAGGGAAAGGGTCTAAGGAGTCACTCCTCGTATATTTATTGATATATCCTCTATAAGTGGCTTGCTAAAACATCAAGTCTCCTCCCATCAGTGAAAGTTCGTAAAGAGCATGAAGCCTTAGCTGTGGTGACAGTGCGCTAAGTTTCCATCATTTCCCTTAACTTAGCAGTTTCCCTCTTAGGAACCCCTTTTAGGTCCCTTGCTAGTTTGAGTGATATTCTAGTGTCACTGTCGAGGACGAGACGTGTGCCTTGTTCTCTATGCGACAATATTGATATATCATTCTTGGCAACTCCATTGGAAGAACGAAGCCCTAGTTGTTCATTGATCTCTAAGATCAATGCCCGGTGGATCCTTAGAAGTATAGACATTTAATTGGCTAAATAATGTACTTGGTTAACACCCAGCCAGACATATGTTTTGTGGTAAATATCCTTAGTCAGTTCCAAATAGAACCAAAGCAGAATCATTGGTTGGCAACAAAACACATTCTAAGATATCTTCAAGGAACCATCAACTACTGTCTAAAATATGATAGAAGGAATGATGTCCAATTAATTCGATATACAGATTCTGCATGGGGAGGCAGTGAACAAGATGGGAGGAGCACCATCGGAGGATGCTTCAGTTTGGGATCCTTTATGGTCTCATGGATGAGCAAAAAGCAAGACAATATTGCTTTGAGTAGTGTTGAGGATGAACATGTTGCAGCGTATGAAGTAGGCAAAGAAGCGGTCTCGTTAAGGAAGCTATTATTCGACTTATTTGAAGGACCGATGAATCCTATAGTGATACCATGTGATAACACTAGTTGTATACATTTGTCTGAAGATCCAATAATTCATGGATAGACAAAGCACATCAACAACAAGTATCACTATGTTCGAGAACTAGTACAAAATGGTGAATGGGGAGGCAGTGAACAAGATGGGAGGAGCACCATCGGAGGATGCTTCAGTTTGGGATCCTCTATGGTCTCATGGATGAGCAAATTTTTGAAAAAATCACCATTTTCTCATTGCAACGATTTGTGTAGCGTATTTTCCCGACATTTTTTGAAAATCTATCATAAAAAATCGCGATTTTTATGAAAATATCGCGAGTCGAGCAAGAAAAATCGTGGGGCCCTAAAACAACACGAAGTGCGATTTTGAAGTTTTTTTTGGTCATTTTTACATTGACAGGTTTGCTTTGAGAGCTAAGGAGTGAAGGAGGAGAGCCAAGGAGGGAGATTAATCATCTACAAGCCCAAGATTGGACAAAAGTGAAGAATTTCTTGCAAACCAAGCAAACAAAAATCGAATTTGAACCAAGTGTCTCCGGCAAAACATTTTTCCAGGTATGGGCATCAAATTTGACCCATTTTTTTTGTTTTTTTCTTGTTCTTCCATGGGTTTCTATCACCCATGTATTTTTCATCATTTGTGATTGCATTTGGTTGTGTTTTTTTTTTGTTTTTGTTTTATTGAGAGGAGAGGGTTTATTTTGGTCAAAAATGAAAAAAAATCTTTGTTAAATTTTGTTTTTTATATTTTTTCTTGTGCTCTTAGTTTCTTCCCATTATTTTTGCTTGTGTTTCAACATGTATTTTTTCCTATTACTTTTGCATTGAGTTGAGAGTTTTTTTTTGTGAAAAAAATCAAAATATTGTATGTAAAATTGTAATTTTTTTATTTTATTTTTTAACTGACAATTTTTCTTGTGCCCTAGGTTCAAATTTCAACTTTCAAACTTCAAAGTTCAAAGTTTCCAACATGCCAAGGAAATTAGATCCTTTATGGGAATTTGGTGAACCTGATCAGGGGTTTGACCGAGCAAACTTGACTTGAAAATTATGTGGTCAACACATGACGGGGGGGGTATACAGGTTGAAATACCACCTGGCACAAATTCATGGGCATGAAGTAGGCCCTTGCACGAATACCACTCCAGAAATAATCAAAAGAGCCATGAACTCATTGGAAGGAATAGAAACCACTAAACTCAGCAAGGCAACCCTGAAGAGTCAAATATCAGGGTTTAGAGCTGACCGTGAGAGTGGTAGTGGCGGTTCAGCATCAGCATCTTCTACAGGCAGCCCCGTAGCTGCCTCCTCATTTTTTGCTCCTAGAACCACTCACAAGGCACAACCATCTATCTCCTCCCTTATTAAAAAAAAGGAGAAGGAAGAAGCTAATAGGTTGTTGGGCAAATTGTTTCTTTGGAGTGATATTCCTTTCACTGTTGTCAGGCACAATCCATTTTATCAGGCTACGATTGATGCTATCGCTGTTGTTGGCCCAGGATACAAAGTCCCTTCATATGATGAATTTAGAGGGCGCATTCTGCAAAATGAGAAAGTTGACTGCACCAAGAGATTAGAGGAGTTAAGGGCATCATGGGAAATCACAGGATGCACTGTGATGTCAGATGGTTGGACTGATCAAAGGGGTAGGACCCTTATTAACTTCTTGGTTAGTTGTCCCAAGGGGACAATGTTTATGAAATCTGTTGATGCATCTGCACATGTCAAAGATGCAAGATTATTATGTGATTTATTAGATGTGTTCATTTTGGAGGTTGGGCCCCAAAATGTTGTCCAAATCATAACGGACAACGCTGCAAACTATGTTTCTGCTAGCAAGATGCTTATGGAGAGGTATCTGAGCATATTTTGGACACCTTGTGCTGCACATTGTCTTGATTTGATGTTGGAGGACATCGGAAAGATTGATTTTGTCAAAGATATTGTAGAATCATCAAAGAGCATCACAAAATTTATATATAATCATGCATCTGTGCTTAGTTTGATGAGGACATTCACCAACAAGAAGGAGTTGGTGCGGCCTGCTATTACACGTTTCGCCACTAGTTTCATATCTCTTCAATCCCTTTTGAATTCTAAGTGGGATTTGAAGAGAATGTTTGTTTCAGATGAGTGGCGTGCTTTGACTATCAGCCGCAAATCAGAGGGAGAGGCCATTTGCAGGTTGGTGTCATATCAGGAAAGTTTCTGGGCTGGAGTGGAAGAGGTGTGCAGCATTACTGAACCTTTGGTAAAGGTTCTTAGATTGGTGGATGGAGACAAGCCCGCAATGGGCTACTTGTATGACGCCATGGATAGGGCCAAAGAAGCTGTTCGCAGCTATTATGATGATAAGGGTGATGAGGGGTTTCAAAGACAACTTCTTTTATGGGAAGTGATTGATGATCGATGGAACAACACACTCCATCATCCCATTCATGCTGCAGGGGTCTTCCTGAACCCCGCATTTTCTTATTCATGTGGCTTCCAATTTGATGCTGAGGTCATGGATGGCTTTTTCACTTGTGTTCAGAAGATGGTGCCAAATCCATTAGAACGTGCAGAGATATCCAAAGAGATGGAGGTATACAGAATGGCAGGTGGCACCTTGAGCTTCGACATGGCTGTCCAGGATAGGACTATTAAAATGCCAGGTAAGATTTTCATTATTTAAAAAATTTTCTTATGTTTGTAACTTTATAAATTTATCTTATTTGTTGTAACTTGTAACTTGTAGATGCATGGTGGAGGAGCTACGGTGGCAGATTACCAAAACTCCAAAAACTTGCCATTAGAATACTCAGCCAAACATGTAGCTCTTCAGGATGCGAGCGCAACTGGAGTGTATTTGAAAAAATACACACCAAAAGGCGCAACAGGTAAAAAACTTAAAATATTCCAACTGATATTTTGAATTCATTAAATATTTTTTTTTAAATATCTAATTTATTAATTTATGACCCTTGTACAGGTTGGAGGCCCAATGGCTCAATGACATGGTTTACGTCTACTACAATCTTAGATTGTGGGTGAGACAACTTGAGAAGACACCTGATATGGAGGCCATCTCTTTAGATGTGATTGACACCACTGCTGAATGGAGGGTTGAGGCTGAGAGGCCTGTCATGGAGTCAGCCCCTGATTGGATAGAGCAGGAGGTAGTGGAGGGGGAGGAGGAGGAGGAGGAGGAGCAGCAGGAGGAGGAGGTGACACCACCTACCCCTGCTACCGGTAGAGGACGTGGTCTGCCTCCTTTAGCTCCTGGTGCTTCAGGTTCCTGTTTTGGTGCTTCAGGTTCTACTTCTAGAGCACAACAGAGTCCATTGCCAGCCCCACCAGCTTCTTCATCTAGAGGGAAAGCTGTTGTATTTTCTTGCAAGAGGGGCAGAGGAAATCAGTAGTATAGGACCATAGGTTATATGGTGCATTGACATTCCTTTGTATATGACATTATGACTCATGATATGAGATACATTATTATATTTTTTGTTGATATTTTGAAGCTGAGTTGACTCTTGAGACTCAGGACTTAGTATTTAGGACATGATTCAGTTTTATGTGTGATGTAGCACTAGACATGATATTACACATCTTATATATTAGTTTTTTTTTCATATTTATGTGTCAATGCATTTATTTTATGCCGTAGATGCTTTAGATATTAAAAAAATTGAAAAAAAATGAATATTTTTGTATGTGCCGATTTTTTCCCGATTTTTACGATTTTTTCCGATTTTTACGATTTTTTTTCCGATTTTTTTCCCTCGCCGTAATAATCCCGATCGGCAATTTTTTTTACATTGGTTTGGGATCCTCTATGGTCTCATGGATGAGCAAAAAGCAAGACAATATTGCTTTGAGTGGTCTTAAGGATGAATATGTTGCAGCCTATGAAGTAGGCAAAGAAGCGGTCTCGTTAAGGAAGCTATTATTCGACTTATTTGAAGGACCAATGAATCCTACAGTGATACCATGTGATAACACTAGTTGTATACATAAAGATCCAGTAATTCATGCATCGACAAAGCACATCAACAACAAGTATCACTATGTTCGAGAACTAGTACAAAATGGTGTGCTACAACTTCAGTATGTTTCCACTGACAAAGTAGTTGATATATTGACAAAATCACTTCCAAACAAGAAGCTTGTGTATCTAAGAGACAAGCTTGGTTTGGTGGATGTATCCTCCCTATGTGAGAGGGAGAAATAGACACACATTCTTGTCTTCGTTGGAAGAAAGAATGAAGTATTTTCGGATTTGATGACAAACTGGCATCTGATACTCTTTGAATGTGGTAGGGCATTCTAATAAAGAGTAGTCGAGGATGGATATTCTGACATAAGAATAGTCCTATGAGGTCATACTCGGTGAACACCTGGGTGAAGTATGTACCTTGGAGAAAATGACGATAATGTCTATAGACATTGATCTCACCAGCATTGTGGCTCAAGATCTCGTGGAGAGATGGAGTTATTAGTCAAGGCCTTGCTATGTAGCAATGTTGGATTAATATGATGCTAGAAACAGATGGGTTACAAATCCAATTCTTCTTATGTGATCTCTTCAGATTGAGAATGACCATGTACCATTATGAATACCTCCCTAGTTAAGAGGGAGTGTTGAAAAAGTGTAACTAGGTTCAATCTTCATGATGACTTGTAATTATGATTTGATGTAAACAAAGAAGACAAAGAATATTAAATGTAATATGTTACTTGCTTCATGGGTTTCATGAGCAAGGAGTTTTATTATAGGTCAAAGACTTCTTCTTGATGTCTTTTACGAGTTGTCATCTAGTCATAAATATTAATTAAGAAAGTCATATAAATGAAGTTACGTTACACTTGTAAAAGGTTCATTCCAAGATGCTTGTCACTATACCCCTTCAAGTCAACTCAAAGCAAGTGAGGAATTATCCCTTGAAGAAGTCGGCCTACATACACATGATCATGTCGGCCTAAAGCAAAGAGAAAGTCTATATATATAAGAGGATTGCGGCCTCATTTGACATCATCTAATTCGATCATCTCTGCAATAACATAGTGTGAATTTCAGTGCGGATCTCAGTGCAGTATTCAGTGCCAAAGTCAAGGGTTATATAGCAAAGAAGGAGGTCACAGTTTTTGGATATATCACCTTTACATTTTTTGTGTAGACTGAAGTAAACTTCAATATTACCACAGCTCAGTTAAGGTGCAATCAAGTGCAAATCAGTGTTGGAAGATAGCCGAGGTTAGGAGATAGTTGAAGACTGAAAGAGAAGCCTAAAGGACTGTGTCAAGAACTAAAGGACTAAGAGACGAAGACTCTCTTAGTGATGGTGTTGAACAGTGCAAGAAAGAAGGACAATGTATGAAGGGATAGTGACAAGTATCTTGAGTAATTTTGTATTAAAGTCTTCTGTCAAGGATCTTGGTATTCTCAATTGAAGCATCTATAAGAAGAGATTTGTGGGTTTTCCCCACAAGAGGAGGGGTTTTCGCCTTGGCTTGTAGCCTACATATTGTCATTGTTCCTATTGTGTGGATAACTATTTGATGTATTTCTTATCGTCATAACAATAATCAAAGAGAAAGAAGCTAAAGGATAACACAAGCAGTTATCTAGATAGAGAATTGAATTAAACATTGCCCTCTTGAATTCTCAACACTTCCAAAGCAAATATAACTCAACCTTGTGACCAAATGTAATTGTTTGTCCTTTCCATTGCCCCCAATACCGATTGGCTTGAGTCATGTAAACCTAACATAATTCCTTCGCTTTCAATGTTGACTACACACTTCTTGTTGCATGAAGGGTCAAGTTTCCAATCTCATGAAGATAGATGCCAAATATTGGATGTGGCCCTTCGAGAGGAGGAAGTTACTGAATATGATTTTGTGCTTAAGGAAGAATGTCTTGACCCTTCTCCAAATCATCATGATGTGTACCTTGAGGATAGTGCCGAAAAAGATACTCGTAAATTTGAAAGCGTATCCTCTAAGGATAATGATAACGAAGATCTGGACCCCAAGAGCCCTCCATTGCTACAAGAATGGATGATGGAGTATGAGAAGCCTTATAGGCGATTAATGGCTACATATAATTCCCAAGAGATTTTCTCCTACTATCGTGAGCAATCGAAATGACTCCGTAACATGAAGTGTGAATATAAAAAAAATCCTACCGATGACCTTCTTCAAGCATTCCATCAAAATCATTTAGTAAATACCTTGGATTTCATTCTTTGAAAACAGATGAAGGAGGAAAAGGCGTACATGTCTGAAGAAGAGAATGAGTGGCATCCTAACCAACATCAAATATGTAGTGAAGAATGGGATGATTTTGGGGAATGACTCGTGGATTGTTAGGTACGACTATAAAAATGAAGACCCCATAGTCTCTCAAATCCATAGGAGTGAACTCAGAGAAGAAGAAGATACTCCTACCCTTTGGAACAATAGTATCCGCCCTTATGAACACCTCCCGAGTGATTAGAAGGGTCTCTTCTTTATGTTCCAGGATTATTCAATCAAAGAAGAGCATTCTGAAATTGTGGGTAATTCTGATGACTCTTATGTGAAAGGAAACTAAGGAAGAAGCTTCATTGAGCCATGCCATCGATACAAGGTTTTTCCTCGAGATTAAGCATTCCTCTCCCTGTTATGTCCTTGCCCTGGAGATGGATGTCTGTGACAGGGTTTGTCCCCATAATTTTGATGAAGAGCTCGCTTCCCTTACCAAAAAAAGGGAATCATGGTTTTTCACCAAATACAAAGATGAGTCCACTTCTTGTTTTCCCAAAGACCAGATTAGTATAATCCTAAATATGTATGAGTCATTTACACCTTCTTACCCCAAGGATGATAGGCCTAAGATCGTTCTTCATCAAAGATTCATATACTTGGTCGTTGACATTTCCATCTCTTGGTTGGAGAATCAAATCAAATCCTCTCGATCCATGTCTATTCCTTCTTCTAGTTTTCCTTTCTATGACACATGGGTCTCTTGTTTTCCCAACTCCCGCCCTCGCAACCCTTCATATCATCATTCCCATTTGTATTGTCGGGTTCATCATGGAAGCATGCATTATTGTACTGATCAATTGACATGTTGGTTGCATTGGCTCTATGATTATACCTAGTACTTGGCATTGTATGTTATGCATGTTAGAGTAGGATGCATTGCACATTGATCCTCTGCATTAGAACTAATCACATATAATATTTCTTACGATATATTAGCAGCATTTAGATTAAAAATTGCATATTTTTTTATTACTTGTTGATTATATGGCCTAACATTAAGCATGGGTGATCATAAGACACTGTGAAAAACATGTTGCCCCATGGTTTTCGTCGTTGATATGTGCAGATAATAGGTCTATGGTGACCAAGAGGTTGTTGGAGTTCTCGTGACATCTCATTCGAGTAGCTTTGCCCACCTCTTCTCATTCGAGTAGCTTTGCCCACCTCTTCAAGAGATCACATCCCAGTTGGAGCCAGATATTACCCACCATTTCGTGGGTGATATCCCTAGGAGAACTTTTTTCTCCTTGATGGACCTCTGTCGGATCAGGCCTCTTGGAGGGCCCTACGACATGCATAGATTATTATTTGACCTCCTAAGAGGCTTTTTATTTCATTTATGAGCTAGTTTGGTGGGCTTGTCACCAAAAGTTAGTTAATTTGCACATTATTTTATTTTTAGGGGCTAATGTAGGCCCATTAGGTAATTCGAACTCCTGATTGGCGTTTAAATGGGAGTTGGATGGATTCATTTGTATCATCACTTGGATTGGGATCTCTCTCTCATTAGAGAACTTCACATTTTTTGGATGATGGATCAATTTTGATGTATGAAATGGGTTCTTTTCTATCTTGGAGCTTCTTATATTGTAAATGTGATGCTGGTTGGATATACTTTCTATTATGTAAGTGCAAATTTAACGTTATTTTTTCATTTTGCTGAACACATTGAAACTTCGCTATAATTAGGGCTAATTGCAGCATGTGTTTAATGTGGGGTTATGTGTCTATTTAGCTTATTCTATGTATGGATCATGTTGGATGAATGAAATGTCCTAGAGATCGTGTTATTTTGATAAGCCTTCACTATTTGTAACAAAGTATAAATGCTTTGAAGTCACTTTTCGTCACTTACCTCTAACATTGGACGAAGTTGACTTTTGGAGCCTCCTTAAGCAAGAAACAAAATTCGTCTACACAATTCTCCTCAACTCCATATCGCCAAGTGAACTTAGGCACTGATCCATCAAAGGGTGATAATTTCAACCCCATTTTTCATTGTTTTCCCCTTTTTCCCAAGTCCAGCCTCATTACGTCACCTAGGGCATCAATTTCCTGGGAAACTGACCACAGAAAAACTTCGATCTCCTAGGATCTACTGCATTGGTGGGTCCCCTAGTTCTCCTCTGAATTTGAAAGAAGTCCGACGGTGGAATCTCGGGATATCCCAAGCCCTAGCTCTACGATCAAGTTTTGCCCTGGTGTTCCCAAGGCTAGTACCTAATAGGATCAATTTGACATCTTTAGGTGTAAATTTTTGTTTGATCCTTTCCCCTCACCTTGGCCAAGTTAAGAACATCGTCGATTGCCAAAATCCATCCCCTAACCTGGTTTGGGTCCACTTGACCTCGCATTGTACCGTTTTTCACCAAGACTATTAATCAAGGACTACTCAGGAATCCAAGTTCCCGAGGGATTTTAGGGATTGAAAAGCTCCGTTACAAGTCATATTCTTCTACCTCAACCCTCCAATCCTCATCCTCTCTCCCTAAAAAATCAAGCCCCCTGCTTAAGAAGCAAGCAAGTTACATTCTTCATCCTAACCTACGTAAAAGGGTCTAAGAGGTCACTGGGTTATTGATATATCCTTATAAGTGGCTTCCTAAAACATTGGGTCTCCTCCCATCGATGAAAGTCTGTAAATAGAACACAGCCTTGGTTGTGGTGACAGTGGACTAAGTCTCCATCATTTCCCTTTAACTTAGTAGTTTCCGTCTTAGGAACCCCTTACAAGTCCCTTGCCAGTTTGAGTGGTAACATGCCCAAAAGGGTCTTTATATATGAAAATGAATTCTTTGACTTCTTGACTCAATGAAAAAACCTAGAAGCACTCAATGGGTGCTTGACCTACAAATAAAAACAACCTTGAGCATGAAAATCATGCTTCAAAATAATAATAATAAATTTTATTTTTCTCTTTCAATCAAGTTCATAAAATCATAATTACATTAGACATTATGAAAATTGAACCTAGTTACACATTTCAACACTCCCTCTTAACTAGGAAGGTATTCATAATCTATACAAGTTGCTGGGAAATTCTCATACTGAATAACTCTCATAAGAAGAATCAGATTGGTAAGCCATCTTATAAGTTATTCATTCATCTTATATCAATGTTGTTGGAAAGTGTAACTAGGATCGGTCTTCATATTGACTATATAATCGTGTATTTATGTAATGAAAAACACATTAAAAAAAACTCTGATTCCTCTGTGATTTTCGGACATAATTTCAGGAAAAGACTGCGGTGAATTCAAGCACTTGTTTGAGGCTGAAATGCGAGGAAAAAGGTAAGATCTCAGCGGTTATACAGATCAGTAAAGTGTAAAGAAAAGGGTTGCGTTCAAGGGTAAAATAGTGCAAACATATATCTCAAGAAAAATTTGTGTCCTTCAATATATATACACTTAGTTTCGAATATCTATGGCCTGTAATCAAGAGACAGAATGCTAAGAGTATTAGGATAATTCGGATCTGACAAAGACCCCAGCAAAGAGAAGGTATCATCATTGTTTAAAATACATCTCTGCCATAAAGAGATATAACACAGATCCGAAAGGCAGACATAGTAACATTGTATCAGAACAGCATGAAGGAAGAAGGATCGTTCATAGAGTCAAGAAGCAACCGAGATTTCCTAAAGTTAAGAAGAGAATAAGGATCGTTCAGTTAATAGACTAAGTTATCTAGTTCTGGTGCAGAAAGGTGCAAAGCAGTCTTGGATGGTGCAGGAAAGAAGGATTAGCTCAAGGAGTCAATGAAGAAGCAGTGACAAGGTCTTGGAGGCCTACATAGGCCAAGGGTATGTGTCATCGTCATTGTACCTGTCATCTGAAAGTTTAAAAGAAGAATTTTTTGTGGGTTTTCCTCTCGAAGACAGAGAGACTTTGGCCCTGGCTTTAAAAGCCTAAATTTGTGTCTCTTGTGTTTTGGTAATTATCTTGATGTAACACTTAATAAGCTAAGAAGAGAAGGCATGAGTAAAAGAAGTAAGCTCACAAGTAATTATAAAGAAGAGAATTTGAATTAATCTATGCTCTACCAAATTCTCAACATGGGATCAGAGCTAAGGTGTTGAAGACAAGGGCTACTTGACAAAGAGACACTCAAGGAAGCAAGGATCGAAGTCAAGGTCAAGGTTTGTGTTTAAAAAAAAAAAAGTCAAATCAGTTTGCAAGGAAGATTCTTCAATATCATTCAAAGAATCCACTCATCAAGGAGATAATCTTTGCCATCAAAGATTTATGACATTAAAGACATTGCTGGAAGACACATCATCAAGTTCCATCCTTCAATATCCAACACCTTTGAAGACATCATCATTTTGAAGACATTCTCTCTCATTAAGAATCCAACATCTACATTGGAGAATTCAATCTAAGAAGGAGTTCCTACCGTCATCTCCATCATCGTCAAGGAAGCTACTATAAGAAGGAAGCCACCCTATTCAAGGAAGTATCTATAACCTCATCTAAATCTGTGAAAATGACTTATTGCAAAAAGAGCAACAAATGTTGGAAACACTGAGAGGGGGGAGTGAATCAGTATTTCTTTCAATTAGAGCATTAGTTAATCTTCAAATATTATCAGTGTTTGTACAATGATAGTAGCAAACAAGAGGAACATAAATGCACACAATTTTTAAGGTGGAAACCCACTCCAGGACAAAAACCACCTAATGCTTTTCTAATAATTCTTTAATATTCAACTCCAATTGAAAATAAAGCTCCAACTTCCTAGAATCTAGAAAAGCATTCTTCTCCAGCTCCCACCGGATGGATGCTCCAACGCCCGAGATTCTTCAATAGTCAACTGAATGGATGCCCCAACACCCAATGAGCTACAACTCACCCTAGCACCACCCTACCACCCTATAGAAGAATAAAAGAAGAATGGACTCTCGTACCAGAGAAAATGGTCCACTTTACAATGATATAGAATGATGTAGAAGAAGAAGATATACTAGACCATAACCCCAACTTTGACACAACCAATGCCTCTTCAACCCTTGGCAGATAGACACTAGTACAATTTGTACAATAATGTATTTACAATGACTAAGCACAATGATACCTTTACAATGATTGTATGCAGTGCTGCCCACTTGAAGACTTCATATGATGAACTTCTTGTTGATGTTATGCACCTTGGTTGCTGCTCTTGTCATGCTACTCTCTGCTGCACCTTTCTTTGCTTTGCTGTCGTAGAAATTTTGGTCCTTTGCAACCCTTGACAACACATGATCTAGCTTTTTCTTGCCTTCTAGGAGCTCGATATTGAATCTGGTGTATCTCTGTTATTTCAGATCCTCAATATATGATTTTCAGTCCTATAGTAGTCCTCTGAGTCTTCTTTCCAATGCCACAGGTCTGACCCAATTTGGATTCTCCAAGAGAGAGTTATACCCAATTTCTCACACTGCCCTAATTATGGACTGTTTCAATAGAGCGCACTTGTACGGCGTGCCACGTGTCACCGTTTCTTCATTTGTCTTTGAAATTGATAGAGCGCAAAGTACAGACTGTGCACTATCCATCACTTTTTACGGCATTCCAATCTGATACTCAGAGAAAAGGTTATGGAGTATTTACCAAGGTCACTTCTTTGAGATGAATTTCAGGAGCCTACAACAACCCTTACTTCCACAGATCATATCTCCAAAACTATTGCGCAACTTGATCTGAAATTTTTACTGCAACTTCCTCAGGATTTCGGCTTCGCCTCATAAAAATTTCAGCTTCTGAGCCTTTGTAGAAAAAAAGTTGGAGCGAAAATGCCACGATGACCTGTTTCAGATGGCCGAATCCCTTGCCTAAGGAGGAAATGAAGATCACAATATATATGAATGCTTAAGTTGAGAGGGGCTTCAACAAGTGAACGTGGGAGGGATTTTAGGAGCATAAAAAATATTAATTATGAATTTTCAATCACACATGCCCCAACCCCATGGGGTTTTAGCCCACTAACTGAGGTACAAACTTCAAACATGAATATCTCTCAAACCGTGAAGAATTAAATGGCGTGCCATTTATCAATGGAAACATCTTGACAAGTAGAAACCATCAAAAGCATTATTGACCCAGAATATATTAATTTGGTAGGTCAAACTTCCCATTCAATTTTGGGTTAATCCCTGGTGCTGCTTGGGTTGACATCAATGACAACCGCTGATCAACAACAAATTGGTTGGGTCATCAAACTTTAGTGCATGGAAGACAAGGACAGATTTGAATCTAACCGAAGATGAATTTATGGTCTACATCAAAGGATCCACAGTTCAACCATCAAAAGAAAATGCTCCAACTAATTTCAAGCACATCAAAGCAGAAATCAAAGCCCTGAGGATTCTCATAAAATCCATTAAGGACTCAATCATACCCTATGTATCAAAACTGGAAACTGCAAAAGAAATATATGGGAAACTGGTGGAGCTATTCCCTGTGAGTATTGCTGGAGAATCAATCTCTTTGAGACAAGAACTATACAAAATGAAATTGTCAATAGGAAGGAAACACTTCATATTTTATGAGGATTTCTGAAATAAGAGACCAACTGCAGGAATTAGGAGAAGTAATGTCGGATAATAAGATGACTATAGTGGTGTTGAAAGCTCTACCAGAAGAATGGGGAAACTTCACTTCAAGTTTATACAGGAAGAAAGAAGCAACACCATTCCATGATCTATGGTCTTTATGTAAAATAGAGGAAACAAGATTAAAAGCAAAAGCTAATACAAGATCAAATGAAGAGAATCAAGTCTTTCCAGCCATGTCCAGGAACAAAGGAAGAATTGGTAAATTTGGTCCTCAGAATAAAAGGAGAAATATGGACAAAGTACGATGCTTTGGATGTAATGAACTTGGGCATTATAAAAGGGATTGTCCCAAATTTGGGAAGGACAAGGAAAAAGGAAGAAGCCCATGCCACAGATGAAAGGGAAGAACCTAAAGCAAAGAAATCTAAGAAAGAAGAAGCGAAAGATCTCTATTACGATTGAGATCATCTTCCTCTTTAAGTAATTTCTATTGGTTGTAAAATAATATGATAGGAAGCAATGTATATTAATAGTATCAGGGTAGAAGCATGGAAGAAGCACTTATTGAAGTAGAAACCTCATTGATAACAACATTAATGGAAGGCAGTCATCAAGATCAAGGGTTGTCGTTCAATAATCAATATGGAAACAAGTGCTGACATTTTCTAATGGAGTTCTCTATTTAATTTCTGGTTAAAAAGAAAGAAAAAGGTTTCATCAAGAATTCTATGTTACAGAATTCTGGGAGTAGGATATGATGACATATTGATGAACCAGGTCAAGGGAATGAAGTTCTTCATTCTAGTAAAAGTGTTGCAGCATGACTCAAAAGGAAAAATATGAGGTACATACATCTATATGCTGACACTGAATGCTATGAAGTCATGTCATGTGGTTGCAAGTGATGGACTTCTATCTTTAGAAGCATGATCTATGGAAGGAGGATCTCTTCTGCTGCACAAGTTGCCATTAACAGATGAAAGTAAACATGTCCCATATGGAATATGAGGTGGTTGTATACAAACAAGGAACTGGATACTAGAAGTTCCTAGGGATGAAGCTGTGTGGAGAAAGAATGGAAGAGATCATGAAGTGCAACAATGAAAAAAGGCGGTTATCATTCAGAAGCCAAGAAGATGTGACTAGGAGATATCATGGGAAGATATGTGGACTCTAATATAAGTATGGTAAAGAAGAAGACCCTTGACAATACATATCTTTAGGAGATGTGTCAATTTGATTAAAGGATGTTGATGCCTACAGGAAGATGTCATGGTGAAAGATCATCACTGAGGTAACTTTTGTTTTAAAAGTTCTTATGTATATGTTTATCTGGATAAGTTTATGTAGGACTGCCAATCATGTGGAAGGATGTAAGATCCCTGGGAGATGATTCGAAGGAAAGAAGCATAGCATAAAGATGGACAAGACGAGAAGGACTAATGAATCACTTTCAGGTGTATGACATGACTCATAGATGAAAGTGATGAATGATTTGTGCCTATGAAGCCAAAAAGTTGAAGATTCCTCAATATAGAAATCCATGACATCGAGGGGAGGAATTCTTCATGAGCAGTTGTGTGTCTCACCATTGTTGTTGCAGGTCCCTGGTTAAGAGGGATCCTGGTGGTAAGTTTCTTACTTGGAAGTAAGAAACTTGAAGTATGTCGTTCTAGAGTTAAGAGGGAGTGATGCATATGATTCTCTAATTCATGTGTCATGCACTAGACCAGGACTAACAGTCGTAAGTCTTAGTGAATGCAATGAGGAGAGAATGGATAGACACATCATTCTGGTTTTCACCTGGAAGACAGAAAGGAGGAATGGCTAATCATCTGGCATCCAATACTCTTTGAGAATGAGATAGGGCATTCAGGATAAGAGTAGTCGTGGACTGATATTCTTTGAAGGCTAGCTACCCAAGAGAAGAATAGTCCAAGAAGGTCATACTTTCGGAACACCCGAGTGGAGTATGTACCTTGGAGAGACAATGACGATAGTGTTTATAAGTCATGTGTCTCACCAGCATTGTAGCCCATTGTCTCATTCAGAGATGGGGTTATGAGTCAAGGCCTTGCACTAGGACAATGTTGGTAGATATGATGCTATACAGATGTGATTACCAATCCGATTCTTCTTATGAGATTCTTCAGATTGAAAGTGACCATGTACTGTTATGAATACCTCCCTAATTAAGAGGGAGAGTTCGAAAGTGTAACTAGGATCAGTCTTCAATTGACTATGTAATTATGTATTTATGTAATGAAGAAGATATAGAAAAAAAACTCAGATTCCTATGTGATTTGCAAACAGAATTTCGGGGAAAGACTGCGATGAATTCAAGGACTTGTCCGAGGCTGAAATCCGAGGAAAAGGGTAAGATCTCATTGGTTATACATAGCAGTAAAGTGTAAGGAAAAGGGTTGTGTTCCAAGGGTAAAACAATGCGGACATACATCTCAAGAAAAAGTTGTGGGCTTCAATACATATACACTTAGTTTCAGATATCTTCAGACTATAATCAGGGGACAGAATGTGAAGAGTATTAGGATAATTCTGATGTGACAAATACCCCAACCAAGAGAAGCTATCAACATTGTTTAAAATAGATCATTGTCTTAAAGAGATATAACACAGATCCAAAAGGCAGTGATAGTAACATTGTATCAGAACAGCAAGAAGGAAGAAGGATCGTTCCTAGAGTCAAGAAGCAAGAAGGAACTGAGATTTCCTAAAGTTAAGAAGAGAAGAAGGATCATTCAGTTAATAGACTACGTTATCTAGTTCTGGTGCAGAAAGGAGCAGAGCGACGCGGGACAATGCAAGAAAGAAGGATCAGCTCAAGGAGTTAAAGAACAAGCAGTGACAAGGTCTTGGAGGCATACATAGGTCAAGGGTCTGTGTCATGGTCATGGTACTTGTCATCTAAAAAGTCTATAAGAAGAATCTCTTGTGAGTTTTCCTCTCCAAGAGGGAGAGGTTTTGGCCCTGGCTTGAAAAGCCTAAATCTGTGTCTCTTGTGTTTTGGTAATTATCTTGATAAAAGACTTAATAAGCTAAGAAGAGAAGACATAAGTAAAAGAAGTAAGCTCACAAGTAATTATCAAGAAGAGAATTTGAATTAATCTTTGCTCTACCAAATTCTCAACAAATGCATCTCATCATATCAACCAACATTGTCATCTAGCAAGGCCTTGACTAACAGCTCTATCTCTCCACAAGAATAGAGCACAATGCTAGGGAGACAATGACTAATAAACACCTTCATCATTGTCTCTCAAGGCACATACCCCATTCTGATGTTCATAAGGTATGTCCTATAGGACCATTCCCATCTTCGATTAACACATCCTCATGGAATTTTCTCTTTGATTCCTTCAATAGTTTCACAAGATAATCCAAGACTCTTTTACCTAGACACAAACTTCCTCCAATCACCAAGTCAACCCTTCCCTTCTTCTGCAAATGATATCCTTCCAGCAACAACTTCGACATAGAACAGCAATAGAAACTTTGACCCTGATGCAGCAGCAATTTCGACCTTGATGCAGTAGCAGCTTCGACATTGATGCAGTAGCAACTTCGAACTTGATGCAGCAAAAACTTCGACCTTGATGCAGTAAACCAAAAGCTTCACACGAGTGAGAGAGATGACCTAGAAAACTTTGATCTTGTAATCCTCCTTCTCCTTCTGCAATTTCATACACTGCAACTTCTTCTGCTTGTATATCGAACTTGTGAGCGTATGTTACAAATGAATCGAACTACACTGTATATATAGCCTTTTCTGGAGTTCAAATTACCCTAATGTAGGCCGACTTGAACAGGTGAGGGCCGACCTAGTGTGGAGGTGACAAATGACTTATTGGACTCAATAATAATTCTTTTTACATGATTCAATAGCCCAAGAAGGGTCTCATAAAATGGACCATGACTCTAATGACTCAACATAAATCTTGGAAGTCCTCAATGGGGACTTTGACCCATTCACGAAACCCATGCTTTAATAAGTCATAATAATAATAATAATAATAATAAATTCTTTTTCTTTCTTTTGATAAATACATTTCATTATGACTCATACAATATGAAGACCGAACCTAGTTACATTCTTCAACAAATAATAAAATAAAATTTATTAATTTTGGACGATAAAGAAGAAAACTACTTTTTTCATTGTATTTTTGCTTATCTCCTTATATGTTTACTCAAATTTCAAGTGTGGACACTTGTTGGATGCGGAATTAAATTGCGCATCCAACGAGTACCCATTATGCATGCTTTTGAGAAGACCCACATTGATAAAAATTGAAGATACATTAAAAAAATTGAAGATATCAATGTGGCTCTTCTCAAAAGTATGCATAATGGGTACTAGTTGGATGCGGAATTAAATTGCGCATCCAACGAGTGTCCACACTTGAAATTTGAGTAAACCTATAATAAGATAAAACCAAAAATATGATTAAAAAGTTAATTTTTTCCCTCCAAAATATTTACATGTACCTCTTTTTAAATTTAAAGGATTTTGATTGGTTAACATATTATGTACGTGAAAATTTTATCGACACTTTTAGGCTGAAATTTCCTCTCATGCAACCAATTTATCGTTCTCCTTGCCGAATGAAGTCATTTGATTTAAAGATTGAGACATAAAGGATAATGTACTTATCAAAAGACGATACCTCCTCTGATGATGATATCTCCAACTTAATGCCTTTTTGATGATGTTTGCAATTAAAGATGCCTTTCTTATGATGATTGCTTGATGATCTTCAAGGATGTTGGACATGAGGTCCTTTTCTTCAATGTGAGGGAGATTACCTTGATTTCTTTGATGATGATAGCAATGTTTCTTCTTGCTTCATTTGCATGTAAAAATATAGAATGTGTAACCTTCCCAAGAATGCTTCAAGTGTAGAGTCCTTCTTTGAATGGAGGTAGGGTCTGTGAGGTCTTCTTCTTTCGAGAGTTGTGATGATGTGATCCTTGTGATGTGATGGATGGTCCTCCTTGATGATCTTTGTTTTTCCTTGATGGTTTGATGTCCTTAATGCTTCTTAATTTTCCATGATGATCTCCTTGTGCTCAGCCCTTGTGCATCCTTCTTCAATTGGATGATCTTCTTCAAGTTGCTTTTCCTTGTTGTAGTCACCTTCGCTCTAATACCATGTTGAGATATATAGAGGCAACTACATTAGGGTGATTTCCCTTGCTTTTGATAAATGCTTATGATGTTTTCTTATTTTTCTTACATATTAGCTTCTTCTTTACCTGAAAGGAAAACCCACAAGAATTCTTCTCTTCTTATGGAATCTTCAAATGATGAATTCCAAGACATGTGACCCTTGACAAAGACCCCTCCAAGACAAAGTAAACCTCTTCTTTGATGAGCTTCACTTCCACAGAGTCAACGCCAGTCAAACTTGCTCCAATACTTCAGATTTCGACCCTTCTTCAAAATTTCGAGTAGCAGTTTCCAGAGTGCAATTTCGAATTCTATTGCAAAAACCCTAGTTTGGCACGTGTGAGTAAATGAAGGTGAAAGATGGCTCTTTCTTCCTTTGCTTGGGGAGTTGATTCTTCCCTGGTAACTCAGATTGCAAGATGATCCCTTTGATACCTGATTTCAGCCTCTTAATATGACTGTCATTTTTCAGCCCTTGCTACAATAACTGTTTCCCTAGAAATTTCGCGCGTGTGGGAGATTTGGCCCTAAAACAATTGTTTTTTTTTTTCTTTAAATTTGGTTTTGGCTTCCTTCTCTTTTCTTTGCTAGGTAGGAGACTTCTGTTGTGCTTCAATGAACTTGGATGGATGCCCTTTTGAAATGACGTCTAGCTCTTATATAGGCTTCATCAAGGTGGTCAAATAGTTGTTCACGAGGCTGACTTTTACTGCTTGAAGGCTTACTTGTTTCTTGTAGGTCGACCTGGTCTTGGAGGGAGTCTTTCGATTCCTTTTGACTTGCAAAAAATTCTTTTATATGATACAATATGTCCAAAAGGGTCTTCACATATGACAATGACTTCTTTGACTTCATGACTCAATGACAAAACCTAGAAGCACTCAATGGGTGCTTGACCTACAAAAAAAATGACCTTGTGCATGAAACCCATGCTTCAAAATAATAATAATAAATTTCTTTTACATGATACAATATGTCCAAAAGGGTCTTCACATATGACAATGACTTCTTTGACTTCATGACTCAATGACAAAACATAAAAGCACTCAATGGGTGCTTGACCTACAAATAAAAATGACCTTGTGCATGAAACCCATGCTTCAAAATAGTAATAATAAATTTTCTTTTTCTCTTTACTTCGATTTCATAAAATCATGATTACATTAGCCAGTATGAAGACCGAACCTAGTTACACATTTCAACACAACCCAGTTTCAAGTTTTAGGAATCACATCAATTTAATGCCTAGTCTATCAAGGCTTTATGTTGTTTTTTTCAAACATGAATATATTCAAAAAGCATGAAACACAAAAGCATACTCTACTTCAATTTTTTTGTTGAGATTAACACGAACTGTCCCAAAATTTAACAAACTGATTTTTGCTCCAAAGACCATGGAAAACCCCCGAAAAGAAACCAGTGAGGGAGAGATATATTTTTATTTCTTTTAGAGAAATTACTACAACACTTAAAGACAGTAAGAACGGTGGACTTATCTTCCTGAATTCAAGCTTAGAATTCCTTGGAAACTATGTTGTAGATGCTCCTCGATTTTTATGCCCTCTTATAAATTTTTGCCAACTTCAGTACAGTCTGACAACAATAAATGCTTGTCTCCCCATGAATCTCGTGCCAAATAACCCTCAAATTTCTGCCAAATAACCCTCAAATTTCTGCCCAGACTTAGATTTCTATGCTAATGTAGCTACTCTAATAACTCTCTCAAACCCTCAAAATCACACCCAAAAATTCTCAAAATTTGTGCAGCGGTACCTAGAATTTTGTGCCTGAGATTTGTTGTTTTAACAGCACAATAGCAGCTCTACAACTTCTCCAATTCGAGTGCCTAAATCACTCAAAAATCATGCAGCTTCATTCTACAATTACTGCCCTCAAAACTCACACTACTACAGTGGTAGTCTGCCAGAATGTACCTTGAAATATGTATTATTTATCCTTGCTCATGCACTTCTTGTACTCTCCTTCCTTTGCTAACCTTTTCCTTTTGACATCCTTTGCTATCAATGGCTGTATAGGTCATTCGGGTCTATTTTGACCAATCGTGTGAAGCGTAATGTGATGCATTGTAAGACACATTCAAAAAATAATTATAGAAAAATTAAAATTCAAAATTTAAAAATAAAGATAAGAAAAATCAAAAGTCCATAGTTTGTTGGTTAATATGTACACTTATGGTCTAAGTCCCCTGATACGGGGATACCGGGATACCGGGATTCGAAGTATCGGATAAGGGTACGGTGACCCCGGAACAGGATACTTCTGGGATACGTTACGTTATATATTATTTTATTAAAAATATATATATATTTTAAAAATATATATATATATATTAATATATTAAAAATTAGATATTTTTTGCACAAATTCATACAAAATTCATTGATTCAAACATAGATATTAGATACTCATGAGTCATACATCATCATTGATACTATAATACAAATTACAATGATACATTGATACACCATACATGATACAATCGTCAAATTTACTCAGAAAGACAAGATTGAAGATAGTAAGATATTGTAGTTTTTTCATTAAGTCATCGGAATCAAAATGTGTTACATAAGAACACTGCCAAATGGATTGGTGCTCTTGATTAAATACGAGTTCCATACCCTAATACATGACAAAATTCGATGGAAACATTGCAATAGCCCAATCCTGAAATCCTGAAAAACTGATAAGTCCGCTAGATTTTGAATGAGATCTAAAATTCTACTTTCTCCATATGAAATCCAATGAGGTCGAAACCACTCTCAAACATCCTGAGTCATTTCATGGTAATGTTAAAAATTTAAGTAAAAGTGACATCACTTTTACTTTAAGAATTTAACATTACCATGAATCATATATAAATACTAGGGCCATAGGATTGATGCCCTCTCCTGAAAAATCCTCCTCAATTGGTGAAAAACAATGAGCAAAAGCCCCCCTTTATAATAAAAAAACAACGCTTTTTTGAACCCGCGGGCGTATCCGACGGGGTACGATCGGGATACAGCGTGTCCCTTTTCGGATATGCCGTATCTCGACCGCACCCTGTACGGATACGCTGTGTCCTTCGAATTGGGGCCGAATCCGATACGTAGAGGTGTCCGACACGGGGATTCGGGGATACAAGGGCATTTTAGGAGTATCCGGTTACTTAGCTTATGGTTAATCAACTTCAATCCTCCTTTACTGAACAAGTCGGAAGGTTATTTGTTTGAAGCCTTAGTATTTCCATTCAAGAAATTTTCCAAGTCATTTTGTTGAATCTTGCTTTTATTTCTAAAAAGTTGAGCTCACTTTCAATGGGCGAGCGAATAGCTTTGAATTAAGTCAAAGTACAAGAGTCAAGTTATTTCCACTGTCATGTTGACCCTGATATTGATTCGACACTGTGCCAAGAGACCTCCTAAGTCTGCCTAGAAGAATTATGGAAATTAAAATAAAATAAAATTTATTTTGTGCATCAAGTAGGCTCAAGTAATCAAGTTGGCCCACCAAGAAAATGTGTGTCCCTTCGTAAAATTCACGCATTCTACTTGTATATATATACATATGTGACACTTCATTTGATCACTGACTCATCATCATATCTCTTCTATAACAGCCACATGTGGCAGCAGATAAGAGGACAAATTTGACTGAAGTTTGGACTTGGATTTTTGGGACAAATTTATAGACAATTTAGAATTGTAAACCTTGATGAAGAATAATTTCTCCTAGAAGAAAAGTTGTTGGGTTTTCTCCCAATTTGGGTTTCCCATGAAAAAATTGTTGTCTCTATTGTGCACGGTTGTCTCTTTATGATCTTTATTGTTTCTCTTGCATTACTGTTGATATTTTCTGTGTTTAATCGCTCAACGATATCGGTGACATAAAGATAAATTGTTAAAAATCATTAGGTAGTAATTATCAGATCAGATCATGTTTTGAAGTTTTCGAATTTTCACCATCTCATCGGGCAATTCTTTCCCCAAGATAGAATGAACGTTAATGCTTAGAGTGAACTTCCTCAAAAAGGTCATCTTGATTAATATGGTATCAACGATTTATGCATAATCTAGAATGAGCTTTCACAATCAGTTCTTTCGTTCAGCATCAACTCTTTGTGGACGCATTGCAAGATGAACTTGTCATTAAAGTTTCATCATTGAAATCAACAATTTATGGATACAATAATCAAACGTATCTCATTGTTGTGAATCTTCATTCTTGGAGTTAGAAATAAGAAAGATTTCTTGCCTGAGGTATTCAGAGTAGCTTTTTCAAACATCACTTCACAGTCATACCAGTAGCAAGTTGACGGTTAGCTTTTTGAGTTCAATGATTCCTTGTGCGTCCACCCCACAAGCAATATTTGATACATGCGTGAAAAGATATAAACCCCTAATGGGGTACTTTTGGTTTACTAAGACTTTCTTTTGGGTAACTTTCTATTTTTAACCAATCCATACTTTGAAAAATTGTGATATTTTGGATACCCTTTACAGCATGGACATCAATTTTGGTGCCAATTAGAGAACATGTACTTTTCTGCTTACTGTTTTTCCAAAGAACAATCATATTTTTTAGTATATATTTTGTGGAGGACAACATGTCCACAAATTTGGAGCAGTGAGTACTAAAATTGCACTTTTATGCTTTACACTCCCTAAAAAAGGCAGCTGCTTGACATCCCCTTTTTGGAAGTAAAGATGGATTTTAGTTATCAAAGTCTTTTGAGCACTCTTGTGTTTCATGATACAACCTATTTTTAACAGTCGAGATATTCTCCCTTGACAAGATGCAACATGTGCATTTTCTTCACCCTATTCTAAGTGTCAATCCAGATTGGGTGCACCTTGATTGTGGATATGTGTCATCGTCCTAGAGCCTAGGGAGGAGTAGATTGATTGCCTAATAGGATCATGAAAGATGAGTAGTTGGTTAACACGTTACATCTATCCCTGACTAATGAGTAAAAGCAAACACTTTTTATCTTGGAAAGAGGGAGATTCATTTGGACTTCATTCGGATGTGTTATTTAGATATTTGATTTTTATATCACTCTCATGCTTTTCCTTTTTGTCCTATCTTCTCCAAGTGGGGTGCTTTCTTCATTCTCTAGATGCTTTCTCAAGCAAAGCTTCATTTTTCCTGCATTCTCCTCCCTTCTCATCTTCTCTTGAAAAGCAAACACTTTTTATGTTGAAAAGAGGGATTTGGATGTGTTAATCAAATATTCCCCTTTTCTATCACCCCCAGGCTTTTCCTTTTTGTCCTATCTTCTCCGAGTGGGGTGTTTCCGTCCTTTTTTGGATGTTTTCTCAAGTAAAGCTTCATTTTTCCTGCATCTCCTCCCTTCGCATCTTCTCAGGCCTACAAGTGTGTAGGCAAGGGAGATAAAACTCAAAGCCAGGAATCTTTACATGTTCTTGCATACATTCTATTTACCTGAGATTTAGAGGCTTGAGCAAGCACTTACTCTTGCATTTGATGAGATTCCTGCATTCACGAGAATAGTTCTTGTTTAGCGGTGTTAAGAGATTGAGTCTTGGCATAATTGCTTCTAAAACCCCTGCATCCTTGAGTGTTCATTTGAGTCAAACTTGCTGGGCAGTTTGTTTTAACTTTTTTCTACAGCTCTCAGCAATAAAGAACCAAACAGCATCTTCCGGTAGAAATTATAAACATATCTGTGTGAGAATTCCATTTTTGTATGGCTCTTGTTTAAATCCTTACTTCTGAAAAGCATGGTTTTTTATTTCAATCACTCCATTAACCAACTGCAAGGCTCTAATCGCTTCAAAAACATAGTGTATTAATCATATATTTTTTCAATCGTCATGGAAGATTGTCAAGGGAATGCTCTATTTCAGCAATAAAACTATAGAAAATTAGTTGTTGGAACAATGAGAAACTATAGTAAATCTGTGAACTTTCCAACTTCTTTTAACACAACCATAAATTAAAAGTTTAAGCTCGCTGATTTGACAATTTAATCACAGATTTCTCATCTTATCAATGCAAAGCAGCAAACTTTTTTGCAAATTTGAGGGAAAATATACCCTCAAACATTTGTCATTGAAACCTTTAATCACCTAGGGATACTCAACTGTGGTTGGCAAAGCAAAAGCATAGGAAGGAATCTCCGGATGATAACATTTATAGTTCTCGATATATTATTTGTAATGCAATCAGACACAAAAATACGACAAAAGGGTGCAACCCATATCCTGGACTATGCAACATACTCAGGCTCCGTGAAACATTGGTTCTCATTATGTTAAAATCTCTACCTCCATTCAAACAAATTTATCTTTCAACACATTAAGAATTTAGACACTCGCTTTTGAAAAAATAGACCTGAACGTATACTAGAGTACAAGTAGTTTGACAAACCCATGTAAAAGCAAAGTGCTGTTTAAAATAAAATGAGATTGCCAACAGCTAAAACTCAATGACGTAATTCTAACTTAACATTACAAAAATACAACACCATTCAGAAACACAATACTCTAAATATAATTTGAATTGCATTTTCCTTTTAGAAGATATCTTAGCCAACAACAAAACATTACCACAATTTAAGAAAGTAAAATAATGATTACCTGTATGTAAATAATATTATGAAATCGCGGACTATATATTGAACAAGGAGATATGAAAAGGAAGGACATCAAAAGTCAGTTAAGATGATGAATAATATACCATGAAGTGATGATATTCCCTGCGGCCAAGGGCGTTTCAGTCTGAGAGGGTAGGGTGATGAATACATTGGAAATGTTGTCAAAGGTTCAATCTCCCAGAGAGATACACGTGGTTGTCTTTCACCAGCAGTTGACTCGTCCCAACCAACCTAAACTTGCATAAAATGTCCAATGTTATCAAACCTTGCAAAGTTGGTGCAATCCCCAATAGTGATATGCTATTTTAAGAATATTATTGAGTTAACATGTCCATTGCAACTATGCATACAATAAACCATAAATAATCTTTTTTCTTTCCATCATTTCCAAAATATTGATGTAAATATTTATTGTTTGTCATTAAACAACAAGAAATCCCAAAGTTTGAATCAGGAAGCTTTGAAACTTTCAGGTTCTACATAGTACAAACAGACATTATCCAGATTCCAAAAGAAAAAAAGTAGTTCTAATTATTGAATTCAAAACATGTTCACTGGTATCATGCAAACCATAAACCTCACAATATTCATTTTGTGATTAACACCATTAATAGATAACTTCTGTAAAGACAAAAAAAATTATCACAACCATATCCTCAATAGAACTTGCTGTCTGGAATGTGTTGATTCAACAGTATGCATTTCACAACAGAGCCATAACAATCCTTAGATGGAAGATCGTTTGGTTGAGATATATTGTTGATTTGGGGTAGCATCAGATGTGCTCTAAGTCTCAAACTTTGAGGAGAGGCTTAGACACATGTATTCCAGATAACCCAGAAATCGCTTTGGGAAATTCCACCCAGAGACGGTTTTATTTAATAATTTAATTATTTTTAATGAGACCCTAAGTCTAAACTTAGGAAATTAAAATAATTAATGGGTATTAATCTAAACTGTGGGTGTAACTTCTAGAAAAAGCAGATCAAGTCAGAAAGTAATCTTAGCCATTGATTGGAGATCTAATCTCGGCCGTTGAAGTCCCAACGAGAAGACTATAAAAAAGACTTGAGGGTCAATTGGAAAAATACACTTAGAGAACAAGAGGTTGAATTTTCTGAAGTGAGCAGTGCTCAAAGGAAAACTTTGATCAAAAGATTCTCACGCAGAGAGGTAAAGAAGCAATTTTGGTTGGAGGATATTCTCCAGGGCCAAGAATACTCAGCAGAGAGGCAGAGAAAGATGCAGAGGAGGCAGCGCAGTGTCTAGAGAGGGTGACGCACCACCACGAAGGCCACACAGAGTGGCAGCACAGTATTCCGAGCAGAAGTCTGAGATTCTGCTCCGAGATCAGGATTCTAAGCCGGGAAGGCTGTAATCCAGTTTCCTGAGAGCAAATCGATTCAGCAAAGGAGGTGATGCAATCCTTTAGAGGCACCCACACAGACCTATGCAAATACTGCGCAGAGGCACCACAGAGAGTGTTGTGTTTTCGTCAGTTCAGCTACCGGATCATCCGGGACTCGCAGAGTGAGGTAAACTCACAATGTTTCTTCTGCGGAGTGATATTCTCTGTGCTGGATTGCCAGCAAGGCATCCAGAGATTGTATTCAGAAATAACTGTTTCTTAATAATGAAACCCTCAGATCTGTTGCACCAGTTTTCCCACATTGGGTTTTTCAGGGGACGTTTGTCCAAAAACAACGGTGTCCTGTGTGACATATTTCTTTATTGCTCAGTTTCTTGTTTCCGCATAATAATTAATTAAGTGAAGGTTTGCAGTAGTAATTGCTTCAGTATTTTCAATAGAACACTGTAAATAACTTGTTCATTCTAGTAACAAGTAGGAGAAGTAACTTCAGTTGGCTGCAGTAGGATTCCGGACTTGGAATTTTCACATATATGTATGGTTTGGATGCAAGAACTGAAGGTTGACTGTTATGTATGTATGTATAATTCCCCTTTTATAGTGTTAGACATATTATGTACAATGACTACAGTATCATGACACATCCCTATCTTCCCCCCCCCCCCACTCCCCCCCAATTATGAAATGTGATGCTCTCAGCTTTAACGAGACAAACCATGATAATAAAGGAAAAGGTGTTCCAGTTGGTCTATTGAACCCACACAATTTCCCAATTGAGCCCACATGCCACCATACTGTATACCATTGTTTCTGATATATTCATGTCTGTTATTCAATGCTGTCAAAGATATCATAATCTAATATGTATGCCACTTCCAAGTAATCAAGGTCAACTTCTCCATTCATGAATAGTATGCTATGAGAATATGCAATGCTGCGATCTAAAGAGGAGAACATGGACTAACTTTAACTATGCTCTCTCTTTAAACAGATCTCCTTAACATTAAAAAGTATCCCTCAGCCAGCTGCTGACTATGGTTAGGAGATTCTGCAAGGTGCACAAATTTGAAATGAAGTTTGTTTGTTGAAATAATCACATGTTGAAGTTCAAGACCAGTGAGCCCCTAACTAGGGTTGTTGCAGGATCCATAAAAGCAAAAGTGTCACAATGACAAGTTAAACAACTGGATCAACATTGCAACAGCACACTGCAAAAAGACCCAAAGATGCATGCAGCACCCCCAACTATTACAAACACAAGGCCAAAACAACACGAATGTGTAGGACGCCCTACGGAATGCAAAACCTACCAACCTAGCCACAACACTAGATTACTAGATATACCTCAATGCACAGGAACATTCATAAGGCGGGATGTCAAAGTACGCAAAATTGGACTTGGAGTTGAACCCTATCAAGAGGAAAATAGCTCATGTATACTTTAGTTACTTGGGAAAACATGGATATTGAGGATGTCTTTCTTTGGTGAATTTCCAGCCTTGGACATCGCTAGCATCCTTAGGAACCCTAATCATGTCACATGGAATGTTATACGTGGGGTACCTAAGTTTGATGGTGATCCGCTTTTTGTAATTGATCATGTGACAAGATTTGTTGCACATGTCTCAAAGGCTGAAGTAGTTCACCACGATGTCCTCATAATGTTATTTATGAGTGTTGAGAATTTAGTAGGGCAGTGCTTAATTCAATTCTCTTACTTGATAACTGCTTGTGATATACTTGTTATGCTTCTATTACTTAGATCTTATCTTCTTATCTTCATTAGCTTGTTGCGTTCTTCATCAAATCAATTATGAAAACACAAGACACACAGAATTTTGGCTCTTCAAGCCAAAAATCTCTCCCTCTTGGAGAGGAAAACCCAAAAGTAATTATTCTTCTAGATCTTTAAGTACCATGACCATGACACAGACCTTTGACACCAATATGCCACCAAGACCTTGTCACTATCCCTTACTTCTCTTCTCGGCTCCTTATGTTTTGCCCTCCTTTTCTGCATTGTCCTGCACTACACCTTAGAGAAGCTCAGTCTCTATTCCAGCAGTCCTGATCAAAGTGCCTTTTGATTCCAACTTCGGCTCCCTAGTGTCCTCTTCTTGGTCCTTCCTTCTTGCACTGTTTAATATTGTGGTATTCTTCCTTTATGTTGTAGTTACCCTCGGCTCTTTTTTGAGGTATGCGAGAGGAGTATAGTCCCAAGTCAGAGATGTATATACTTCAGCATCGTGCCTAGAGATTTGCCTCAATCTTCCTCTATATATGCGAGATATGGTGACCCAAGACCGAGGCTTGTATAGCCTCTTCTTTGCACTTCTTACAATCTTCTTTCCTTCGCTATCTAGCCTTCCTTTTACGCACTGTATTGCAGACTAGACCAAGATCTTATCCTCTTCCTCGCATTCCTTGTAGCCTCTTCCTTTCGTTGTATATCCCTCTTCTTCTCGCACTATAATTCATATCTATATTGCGAACCTTGAGCATGATTGATTGCTTAATAATGAGGTTGTAGTCCTTCTTATATAAAGACTGTCTTCTTGCATGTAGGCCGACATGTCTTCCATGAGGTGAGCCGAATTCTTCCAGCATCTTAAAGGCCAACTTGTTCAAGGATATATGCATCACATTTAAGTTGACTTTCATGAGCATATTGACAAGGTCTTGGAGCATATTGTTTACCTCAATAATTGTCCTTTACAAGTGTAACACTTCTTCATATACATGACGCTTTAATTATATATATGACAAGATGACAAACTCCTAAATACATCAAGAAAAATTCTTTGACCTATAATAAAAACTCCTTGCTCATGAAACCCATGAAGCAAGTATTTACAAAATAAATTTTATTATCTTCGTCTTCTTCATTACATAAATTCATAATTACTAGTCATTATGAGGACCGAACCCAGTTACAATTTCCAACACTCCCTCTTAACTAGGGAGGTATTCATAATGGTACATGGTCACTCTCAATCTGAAGAACCTCATAAGAAGAATTTGATTGGTAACCATTTGTTATAGCACCATATTAACCAGCATTGTTATAGTGTAAGGCCTTAACTAACAGTTCCATCTCTCCAAGAGACCATAAGCTACAATGCTAGTGAGACTAATGATTATAGACACCTTCATCATTGTTCACCGAGTATGACCTCTAAGGACTATTCTTATTGAGATAGCTAATCCTCAAAGAATATCTATCCTTTCACGACAACTCTTTCCATAAACACCCTAATACATCCCAAAAGGAGTTGCTACCGCTAGATGATACGCCATTGATTCCCCCCATTTTTAGGAATGATCGCTACACCTTTCCCCATGTTTGGTGATAAGGACATTGTCATGCCTACCTCTCTCTTGCCTTTATGCTTTCTTGCTTTTAGATTCACCCAACAAATAAGATAAAAGAGGATGCCAGATAATTACCCAATCTCGCAATCTGTCTTCCAAAATGATGTGTCTATCTCTCCCTCTTAACTAGGGAGAAGACATTCCTAAGCTTCCCTCTTGGCTTAGGAATTACCGAGTTTCTTCCAAGTGAGAAACTTATTAACTAGGCTCCCTCTTATCAAATGACTTGTCCAAGATCCGAGGGACTCTCTTCCAAGCTCCCTCTTAACCAAGGACTTGTCGAGGATCCCAGGGACTTAATTTCAAGTTTTTATCAAGTAAGAAGATTATTAGTAGGCTCCTTCTTAATCAGGGACCTGCAGCAGCAATGATGAAAACATCTAGTTGCTCATGAAGGACTCCTTTTGTTGATGTCATGAATTGAGGAGCCTTCAACTTTGGGATCTCTTCATAGGGCACAGATCATCCATCGCTTCCATCTATGAGTCATGTCTTCCGAAAGTGATCCATCAATCTTCTCACCTGGTCTACTTCATGTCATGCTGCTCTTCTTCGGACCATATTTCTTTCAAGGATCTTTCATCTTTAGCGTTGATCTTTCACCATGACATCTTCTTGTAGGCATTGGCATCCTTCATATATGTTGACACATTTCCAAAAGATATGTATTGCCAAGGTTCTTTATCTTTTTTGAACTTCTTATCAAAGTCTACATATCTTCCCAAGAGATTTTCTAGTCAAGTCTTCTTGGCTTCCTTTGATGTTGACTGCCTCTTTTCATGATTGCACTTTTTCGCGATCTCTTCCTTTTTCTCTCTTTCTCCACACAATTCCGTGAAACTTCCGATTTACAACTCCTTGATAGTAAATAATCACCTCATATTTCATATGAGGGCATATTATGTTCATTTCATTTGGTGTGGAACATGTCTATTGACAACCTGTGCAACTGAAGAGTTTATGCTTCTTATTTTGATTATACTTCCAAAGATAGAAGTATATTACCTACAACCATATGACCTCATAGCATCCAATATATATATATATATATATACACACGCACCTCATTCTTTTCCTTTTGAGTCATCATGCAGCAGGTTTCCTTTAGAATGAAGAGTTTCATTCCCTTGACCTACTTCATCAATATGGCATCATATCCTAATCCCAAAATTTCTGCAAGTTAGAATTTTCGAAGAAACCTTTTGCTTTCTTTCTAACCAATGAATCCAAAGAGGACTCCATTAGAAAATGTTAGCACATGTTTCCTTTGATTATTGAATGATGACCTTTGATCTTGATGACAGCCTTCTATAAATGTTGTTTTTAGTGAGGTTTTCAAGAGCTACCTATAGCGTAGATGTCACATGTGTTACAGACATCCTCCTACAACGAGTGCTCCTCCCTCAATGCTTCCATCATGATGCCAATCCTGGAGTTATGCATTTATCTAATATACCATACTTCCTAAGATACTATATTACAATTGACAGAAACCTCTTAAAGAGGAAGATGATGTCAATCATAGTAGAGATCTTTCTCTTCTTTCTTAGGTTTCTTTGAATTTCGTTCTTCTATTTCTCCGGGGATATGGGCTTCTTCTTTATCCTCTTGTCCTCATTAGATTTAGAACAATCCTTTTTATAGTGCCCAATAGCATCGTATATTATATATCTTTCTTCTTTTTCTTCAGAGGACCAAACTTACCAAATCTTCATGTTCTTCTTGGCATGGCAGCATAGGCTTGATTTTCTTCATTTGATCCCATATAGATTTTAACCTCGACTATAGAGACCATAGATCCTGGAATGTTGTTGCTTCTTTCTTCCCATAGATACTTTAAGTGAATATTTTCCAATCCCTCCAGTAGAGCATTTAGCATTAATGTGGTCATTTCTCTATCAGACATTACTTCTCCCAATTCCTGCAGTTGATCTCATATTTCATAAAGTACGAAATTATTCTCTCTTGACATCTTCAACCGATATAGTTCTTATCTCAGAGATATTACTTCTCCTGTAGTACTCACCAAGAATAGCTCCACCAATTTTGTTGTATATTTCTTTTAAAGTTTCTAGTTTTGACACATAGGGGATGAGAGAGTCCTTTATGGATTCTATCAGAATCCTCTGGGCTCTTATGTCTTCCTTCATGTATTTGGCATGACTTAATTCTCAATAAGATTTAGTTTTGTCCTTTTATTCCATGCAAGAAAGTTTGAAACCCCAGCCAGTTTGTTGCTTTCTTAGCAAAAAGACATTTAGACAGATTCAGATGAAATCATATATATACTAACTTGAATAGATTATTTTCTTCTACAACGAGCTTCCTTGTTGATGATCATATAGACACTAGTAGAAGCTCCTTCTAAGATTGGCTTCTTTAAGAGAGGTGAAAAGAGCTAGATCACCTTTAATCCTTAATGATGATGATGATCAAGGATGGCTTGATGATGTCTTTAACAAAATGATGATTTGACTTCAATCACGAGATAGCTTTAGATTCCTTGAAGATAAAGATTACCTCTTTCATCTTGCTTTTCCTCTTGAGTGAGTCCTTTGAGTAAGGTCTTTGATCCCTTTGATATGGCTTAAGGGATTCTCCAATTTCTACAAACTGCTTGTTCTTGAATGAGTGAAGATCTTCCTAGATTTGAAGATTGACTCTTCAATGTAGAATCTTGACTTTTGCTTTGATGCCTTCTAGAAAAACTGATCCTTGATCTTGATGGGACTTGAGTGTCTTGTTGTCAAACAGCCCTTTCTATCCTTCGGCACCTTAGATCTGATACCATGCTGAGAATTGAGTAGGGCAAAATTTACTTCAATTCTCTTAGTTGATAACCGCTTGTGTTATACTTGTTATGCTTATATTACTTAAAACTTTATCTTCATTAGCTTGTTGTGTTCTTCATCAAGGCAATTATCAAAACACAATAGACACATAATTTTGGCTATTCAAACCAGGGCCAAAACCTCTCCCTCTTGGAGAGGAAAACCCGCAAGTAATTCTTCTTCTAGATCTTTAATTGACAAGTACCATGACCATGACACAAACCCTTGACACCAATATGTCTCCAAGACCTTCTCACTATCCCTCACTGCTCTTCTCGGCTCCTTATGTTTTGCCTTCCATTTCTGCATTGTCCTGCACTGCACCTTAGAGAAGCTCAGTCTCTATTCCAGCAATCCTGATAAAAGTGCTTTTTGATTCCAACTTCGGCTCCCTAGTGTCCTCTTCTTGGTCCTTCCTTCGTTTAATACTATGGTATTCTTTCTTTATGTTGTAATTACCCTCGGCGCTTTTTTGAGATATGCGAGAGGAGTATAGTCCCAAGTCAGAGATGTATATACTTAAGCATGGAGCCTACAGATTTGCCTCAATCTTCCTCTATATATGCGAGATATGGTGACCGAGGACCGAGGCTTGTATAGCCTCTTCTTCGCACTTCTTACAGTCTTCTTTCCTTTGCTATCTAGCCTTCCTTTTACACACTGTATTGCAGACTAGCCCGAGCTTCTACATCGAGATCTTATCCTCTTCCTCGCATTCCTTGTAGCCTCTTCCTTTCGTTGTATATCCCTCTCCTTCTCGCACTATAATTCATATCTATATTGCGGGCCTTGAGCGCGATTGATTTCTTAATAATGAGGTTGTAGTCCTTATATAGAGACTGTCTTCTAGCATGTAGGCCGACATGTCTTCCATGAGGTGAGCCGAATTCTTCCAGCATCTTTAAGGCCGACTTGTTCAAGGATAAATCCATCACATTTGAGTTGACTTTCATGAGCATATTGACAAGGTCTTGGAGCATATTGTTTACCTCAATAATTATCCTTTACAACTATAACACTTCTTCATATACATGACTCTTTAATTATACATATGACAAGATGACAAACTCCTAAAGACATCAAGAAGAAGTCTTTGCCCTATAATAAAATCTCCTTGCTCATGAAACCCATGAAGCAAGTATTTACAAAATACATTTTATTATTTTTGTCTTCCTCATTACATAAATTCATAATTACTAGTCATTATGAAGACTTAACCTAGTTACACTTTCCAGCTATGAGATCCCTCCAAGGTCACGATTCATGGTTACATACTTGCAAACCTAGGAGCATCTCATCTATTGAAGCATTATTTGTAGGCTTTCTTAAACATTTTCAATCATGCCAACCATTGGATATTCAAGAGGAAGCCTTTAATGAACATCAAGAGGATCTTGGAAAAGATGATCCTATTACCCTTTCGAACATTAATATCAATGATTACTTGCATATTGAAGAGGGGAAATGGGAAATCCATGGGCGTTGTTTTGACAAGGACCCTACTATGACATTGATGATGATGATATCAATAGGACCCATATCTTTCCTCACGCTCTTGGGGATGTAGCTGAATCACATGTGGACCCTTTCCTTAATCCTTCCAACACTATCACTAATAGGAATGAACTATCATGGATATATGAGTAATGAACTATAGTTTGATGTCACCCCTTTGGTGAATTTATGTCAGTAAGTGATTGATTGGGGTAGCACCAGTGGGTGACCCCATAAGAGAATTTGTCTCCTAGATTTGTCTTCAGCCGGCAGCCCCTGACAACCACCAATGTAGCTGATATTGTGCCTGTTGATCTCCGCTCCCTGAGTTAGTCAAATGTCCCCTCGCCCATATGTCGAGAGCGTATGTTGGAAGGTGGGCCATTCAATCCTAAAGGTGTGTCTTTCATTATGAAATCGGAAGTGTATGCTTGTATTTCCTTGGCCACACTTGGGTATCGATTATTGGTGACTTGCAAGGAGGAAGGATTTTGACTGTATTCTTATTCCCTCACCTTAAATGGGGGTTAAACGTCAACCCTAGTCTTGTAGTATCTCTCCTACTAGCTTATAGCTTCAGGGTGGGCACTACTTGGGAAACCTAGATTTTGGTAGTGCGGTTTGCTTTCTTGTTTCATATTTTTCACTCCCCTCCACACATTACAAGCCCTATTTAATCATATTCCCTCTCCGGGTCCACAAGGCTTTGTTACACTGCCTCCCCTTGTCCACATGTCTGGGTCGGTACTAGAACTATGCCCCAAAGGTTGATGTAGCTAAAAAAATAAAGAAAAAAAGTAAGGACAATATATTAGTGCATGGGCAAAAGCCATCAACCTAGTTCCTAGGGCCCCTGTGAGCGTCTCCTGCATCATTCAGGAACCCATGCACGTCCAAACCCCTGGTGGGTGATGAAATGCCCTACCTTAAGGGGGTAATCTTTGCTTATATCATACACAACATGCTCTCATCCCCTGGAACCCCAAGCAGTATAATAAAAGAAAAATCAATAGAAGGCAAATGAAGAAGGGTGGAAGAAATAAGGCTGTGGAAACTCACGTACCATGATTGCCGCCTCCTACATCCATACACCCAAATGTGTGAACATCCCTCATCATTTTAACCCTTGAACCTGTGGCATTTGGCCTTGAGACCCTGTGTCCTGATCCACCTCATCATCATCCACATGACCCCTATCATTTGAAGGATGTACTTTGGACATGTCTTTCCCTTTAGGGGTTGGTAACACCATTACATGCTCAAAGCCCCAAATTTGGAAAGGAAACCCAATATGAAGTCTCATTTCTGCCATTGACTAACAAGCTTGGTTTACTTAGATGCACTAATGAATTATTGTACCTGATGGTACGGAGATGCATTGGATCTTATACATGATTGGCAAGTGGTTTCATCATGGGCTAGGCAACTTAACTGGGGCCCAAAGTCCACCAGAGGATCATATTGACACTTGTAGGGTTTGTTGGAATACCAAGGGTTTTGTAAATTATTGTTGACTTTCCTTACTTGATAATTACTTGTTCATCAAGCAATTACCAAAAACAACGAAGATCACAATGAGACAAAGTACACAAGATATAGGCTCCAAGCCAGGGCAAAACCCCTCCAAGGGGAAAACCCAGAAAGAAAGCTTCTCTTCTAATAGAATCTTTGGCAATGAGATTTCCAAGACCAAAAGACCAAAGCCCAGAATCCTCCCAAGCACCAATTCAGCCCACCAGCAAGATCTTCTTCAAGGCAACTTCATAACTTTGACCCTGCAGCTTCACTATAAAAATTTTGGCCCTGCAATTTCGGCGTCTTGCAACTAGCAGCTACACAAGAACCCTAGCAGCTTCGCACGTGTGGACAGAGAGAGAGAGAGAGAGATTAACCCAAAATACTTTGACGTCGCCTTCTTTTCTTCGTACTCCTTTCTCTTTCTCCCTCGTTATTGTGGATCGAACTTAAGATGAGTGAGTGCTTCAAATGGGTCGAGCTCCTTCTATTTATAGCCTTCTTGAGGGGTTGATTAGAACTCCTTTCTTGAGGGGTCGAATGGCTTTTCTTGACTATAATACATGACATAAAATTTGCTTTGTCCTAGAAAGACCTAGAAGCACGAAGAACATGCTTTTGACCTAGACTCGAGCATGAAACACATGTTTTATATATATATATATAAAGAAATATATATATTTCTTTATACAAAATATTAAATGTCATGTTTACAAAACGTCATTATGAAGACCGAACCTAGTTACAGTTTCCAACAGGTAATGCGTAGAGATCCATGGGTTTCCATCATGTAACAAAGCATTATCTCATGCCATGGGCATCCTAAACAGCTTGTTCATTAACCCACATTATTTTCCAAATGATGCACTTGGACAAATTTTGCCCCCAACAAGCTTAGCAATTGATCCAAGGCCCGAAGGACGGCTGCCTCATCCTTGAGACATGGGAGGGCATGCACCATCTTCAAAGTCGTCATTTGGAGCAGTCTATAGGCTTATCATTCATCAGGAGACCCATGAGACTAGTACTTGTGCCCCAGAGGCACTTTGAGATGATTTACAGAGTTTACGGAGCCACCCCCTTGTCCATCATTCATGGAGCCCTCTCTCCCATCATGGGACCTTGCGGACTCAACCAGGTCCTCCAACGGCCCTTCTACATCGTGATTTCATCATTTTGGCTTCACTTATGGATTGCTTCCTCGTCACTTTTTTAGCAATTTGGTGGGTATGTCACAAAGATTTGTATTTAGCACATTATTTTATAATTGTTAGGGGCTAATTAGGCTAAATCGAATTATTAGAGACATAAATAGAGATGAATCTTATTGCGACAGATCATCATCATCATCATCATCATCGTCTCTTGGATCTCTCTTATAAAATAATTTCACACTTCTTTTCTTTGACAAATTGGATGTTCTTAGATGCATTTCGATATTTTTGGAAGCTAAGTTCGATCTCTGTTGGAGCTTATTCTTTTCTATGGTTGGATATATCTCTTGTCATCTTGTAAGTGATATCTTGTTTTAAAAAAAAATCTTGGAATAATGCTCAATGTGTCGAATTATTCCAACTAGCTAAATCTCTTGTGCCCTAATCTATTGAATATCATTGTGACAAATTGTTTGGTTGTAAATTTCACATCTAAATCATTGCATGACAATAGATGAATGTTCCTAGTGGATGATCTTGTTCTTTTTCCATGAAAAAACATAGAAATTGAGTGGGTAATCGTTGAAAAGTGGTTGTCAGGGCATCGCTTTTTTGGTTAAAAGTGTAACTAGGTTCGGTCTTCATAATGACTTGTAATTATGAATTTATGTAATGAATAAGACGAAGATAATAAAATGTATTTTGTAATGCTTGCCTCTTGGGTTTCATGAGCAAGGGGTTTTTATTATAGGTCAAAAACTTCTTCTTGATGTCTTTAGGAGTTTGTTGTCTTGTCATAAATATAATTTAGAGTCATGCATATGAAGTGATGTTACACTTGTAAAAGACAAATTATTGATGTAAAGTATATGCTCCAATACCTTGTCAATATGCTCCTTGAAGTCGGCTTAAGATGTGATGAATATCTTCCTTGGGTGAAGGCGGCCTACTCTCTAGTTCATGTCGACCTAGGTGCTAAAGGACAGTCACTATATAAAGGTGATTGTGGCCTCATTGTCATAGCAAGCAATTCGGACAAGGTCTGCAACATAAGTGGGAGATAAGGTCTACAATGATGTGAAGATAGGAGGTTGATCTGCGAAGAAGAGAGAGGTGTTCTTACCTCTTATTTTGGGTCTATCCATCTCGGTCAATGGTCTGAAATATATCCGAACTACAGTGCGAAGAAGAAGACAAGGTCTCGGTCTAAGGTTCAAACTAGTGTGGTATACAATGCGAAGAATAAAGGCAAGAAAACAAAGTAAAAGTGACTTGGATCATTACGAAGGTGAGCTAGTACTAGCCTCGATCTAGAGTTTATATTCTCGCATAAACTCAGAGATATAAACAGCACAAAGAAGGTTACTTGCAGCAATGAGGAAGTAAGTTCAGATACACTTCAGGATAGCCGAGGTCTATAATAAGAGAAGCCTCTACTGTATGGTCTTGGGTTGCATCACTAAAGAGACCGAAATCTCAGTCTAGGATTGCAGCAACAAGAAGATCTAGAAGTGTGGTGCAGTGCAATGCAGTAAAAGGAAGATCAACATAAGGAGCCTAGACGAGTAGTGACGAAGGTCTTGGAGGTATACAGGTGTCAAGGGCACGTGTCATGGTTATGGTACTCGTCAATTGAAGATCTATAAGAAGAATTACTTACAGGTTTTCCTCCCCAAGAGAGAGAGGTTTTGGCCCTGGCTTGCTAGCATAAATATTTGTGTCTCTTGTGCATTTAATAATTGCTTGATGAAGAACATAATAATACAACAAAGATATGATCTAAGTGAAAGAAGAATAACAAAATCACAAGTAATTATCATGAAAGAGAAATTTTAATAAAATCCCTAATTTCTCAGCACTTTTGGGTCTCCTTGAGGACGGGTTTGGAAAATTTTGAATCATCAAAGATTCCATACCCCAAGGAAGTAGGCACTGTTCCAAGCAAAATTGGTGGTCAACATTTCCTCCCCCTTCTATTCTTCTCTTCAAAAAAAAATGGCACCTTTCCCTAGATAGAAATCTAGGGCACCCTGCGATATCCTTTGGATTTGTAACTTTTCAAATCTGCTTGGATAGAAACCTGTGTTGATGTTTCCTGTAAAGGGTCTCAAAGTTTGGTGGGTTTCACAGTCAATTCTCCGATAATCTTAGGCCCTAGATGTGCCCTTGAAGTAATAGCCTAGTTGGTTCCCTTGGATAAGGTGATCTTCTTTTGGGTCTTTAAGCCTAGCATTCAAAGGAATAAATATTTCTAGGCCCTTTCTTTTGTCTTACCTTGACCTAGAGAGCAATTTGGAGGAATTTTTTCCCACATTTTTCCTAAAAACCTAGGTAGTGTAAGCCCCAATTAGGTCTCTAAAGGATAGTGAAAGCCCATTTGAAGTGATAAATCACCTTGCAAATCTTCATGAGAGGTACTATCTAATTTTGGAAGTCTTGTTCCTAGGCATACCTTCCTCATTGCGAAAATATCAAGCCCTAGGTCTTAATTGCTACCTAGGTCTTTCTTCGAGAGCTTTTCTTTCAGCAAACCTTAATTGAGCCTCTCCTTGAATGGGCTTAGTGGAATTGCTTCACATAGATCATAGATCCTCCCATTTTCAAGTGATTCCTATCATACCGAGAATCCTCCCATCGGTGAAATTTTGCAAAGAGTAGGGAACATGACTGAGGTGCCAATGGGTCTTTGTCCCATTCTTGTCATTTGGCCTAATAGTTGTCCCGTAGGTTCCCCTCCTAGGAACCCTGCTAGATTATGTGGCAACAACACCCTCATGCAAAGTGATTCCATCACTTATGACAAAGTTGGCTTGGGTGCCCATTTGAAGTGATAAATCACCTTGCAAAGCATCTTGTGAGGTCCTATCTCATTTTGGAAGTCTTGTTCCGAGGCATACTTATCCTCTTTGCAAAAATACCAATCCCTAGGTCTTTCTTGGAGAACTTTTCTATCATCAAACTTTAAATGAGCCTCCCCTTGAATGGGCTTAGTGGAATCACTTCACATAGATCATTGATCCTCCCTTTTTCAAGTGATTCCAATCATACTAGGAATCCTCCCATCGGTGAAACCCTATAAAGAGTAGGGGACACTAATAGACGTGTCAATGGGTCTTTGTCCCATTGATGTCATTTGGCCTAGTAGTTGTCCCGTAGGTTGCCCTCCTAGGACCCCTACTACATTATGTGGCAAAAACACACTCACACAAAGTAATTCCATCACTTATGACAAAGTTGGCTTGGGCGCTACTAATCAATGCTTGCTGCAATCAATTGTTTGTGTAGTGTTTTTTTCCTTGGAAATAGAAAACAAACCTCACACATTATCATTTGATTTCACAGGGTGCAATTGGATTTGCAACAAAGGATGGTCTTCAACTAAGTTCCCATATTCAACCATTCAACAAACTTGAAGTTGTTCCATTTGTTTAGCATTGATTTCGCCACCACAAACAAAGCTGCCATGTGCCATATCTAGAACCAAGTCTGGAAACAAATCTCATTCATGCTTGTTGGGTAGTAGACAAAAGATTTGCACCTAAGTTGCAGGAAACATTGGGCAAAGGGTCGTTTCCCCTTAGAAACAGAACGGAAACGTGTTTCCTCGTACCGTACGGCCTGGAAACGGGTTTCTGTCCGTACTAGGTTTCGCGTTGAGGAAACGTGCCCAGTACGAACGAAAACACATTTCCAATTTGTATGAATGCATTTCTGACGTTTAATATTATTTTATTGTGTTTTCTTTTTGTTTTTTAAGGGCATCCTAATGTTCCTAGTGTTGATATGCAGTTCATGGTCATGTTAAATTCTTAAAGTAAAAGTGACATTCTCCTTTATCTTTCATTTTCATCATTTTACTTAAATTTTTAACATTACCAAGAAATGACTCAATATGTTTGACAGTGGTTTCGCCCTCATTGGATTTCATATGGAGAAAGTAGAATTTTAGATCTCACTCAAAATCCAACAGACATCATTTTTTCAGGATTTCAGGATTGGGGGGATTGCAATCTTTCCATTGGATTTTGTCATGTACTAGGGTATGGAACTTGTATATAATCAAGAGAATCAAGCCCTCTATGTAGGGGAGACTCCCAAGTCCCAATAATCAAGAGCACCTAGGATACTAGGGTATGGAACTTGTATTTAATCAAGAGCACTAAGGTTGTTCAACTATGCAGGAGGATACTCCCAATCAGACAAGAAATTAGAAATTTCTCGTGGCTGATTTTGGATATTGCTATTTTCCTTATGTGATCATTCATGATTAAATGTGATGTAAATTTAGAGACTTAAAGTTTATGCATTGACATTGGACAATTTAATCAGAATGTAATAAATTATAATGTATCATGTATGCTTTATGATTGCACATATTTCTTAAATGTCCTAATATATATATATATATATATATATATATATATATATATATATATATTGTGTTTCCCTGTTTCCAAAATTTGGGGGGGTCACATTTCGTACTTGTACTCGTTTCGGAAACTCGTACCTGTTTCCCCGTTTCATGCAACTTAAGATTTGCACACATAATTGCTTAAGAGAGGGACAAAATTTATTTCTGTAGAAGGATTCAAGTTGGTGAAATGGACAAACCATAGGTCTCACATTTACAAATCAATATAATTGAGGGCCCGGAAAGAAACTTATTGAAATATTAGGAAAACAACAGAAAACATCAACAAGCATAAACTTGGTCATTAAAAACTCAGAAGAATAAACAATCAAAAATAATTTGAAAAATCGTAGAAAATCAAGAGAAATTGGACATACTTGCAAACATTGATTTAGAATTGTGTCAAGGGATGCAAAGATAGCTTTCTTGAACAAAAGATTTAAATGGACTAGGTTGAAGGGCATGTAGTCAAAGGGAACAATATTATGTCAAAGGAAAAGAAAACTTAGCATTGTTATGCTAATGCAATCAGGAAAAACCCAATACCATAAAATAGGTAGTTTTCTTGTTTCAAAATGAGTTATAAATTGTATTGATAATCATATAGCATATATATCAAACATATTGAATATATGACGGTCAGACCAACTTATATCCATAGTGTCATTTTGTTGCTAATAATAAGCAAATCTTGTCAAGCTCAGAAGACTAGTTGTCTTCTATGTTTGAAATGCAAGATCCTAGATAGATCCACCATTGTCTGCAAAGAGTTGAAGAAAAAAGAAAAGAAAATTTTCCAAGTCAATATGCACAAAAAACAATATGAAATACAAGCAATACACGATTGTAACATCAAGTCCCTAAAACAAGAATCTAGGTACTCGAAAGGCACACTTGGTTATAGAATCTACCAGTGTTGCAAACATCCCTATTTTATTGTGAAATTGTTATTTTTTGGCCTAGCTGATGTTTGTTGATTTTTATTGATATTTTGGTGGTATCTTAATTTGGCCAATGTTTGTCAATATTTACTAATATTTTCTTGATTTTTAAGATTTTTTGGTTTTCCAAACCCTGGTCGATTTTATCCTGATGCCAATGTTAGCAACAATGGAATCTACTACAATAGAAGCACTGGAAATTCAAGTTGAGACTACTCTATAAAATACACAAATACAAAATGGCATGGTGAACTTGGTAGTCGAAGATCAAACATGGGATTTGCCTTTGAACTATTTAATGGAGATATCCACTATTGTAGGAAAGGGAAACATGCGGCAACAACATTATTGAAAGAAGTGGAGCTAGTGGCAACAACATCATTGAAAGAAGTGGAGCAACAACTCCTCAAGTGACAACGAAATAAGCTTGGTTGAAAATATTGTTTTCCAAAGATATGCTTGCACAAAAATCCCAATGACTATACATGAGAAAACTTCAATTATTGGCAACCCATGCAACCATACCAAAACATTTTGACAATCACAACACTCTTGAGATAGCAAACCGAGTAAGGGGAGTTGAATCTTCTCTTATGCTAAAAAGTTAAAGACATTATATGCTATCATAATTCCCACTGTGGAATTTATCGTTGATAAGGATAAGCATCACAAAAATTCTATGTGAATAATCAACTTATCAAACTTCAACTCCCATCATAGGATAAGTACAAATTTGTATTCAGAGTCATTATTTTTGTGAAAAAAGATCTTTATAACATCATATTGTAACATATAAAATGCATCCACAAAAACATATTACAAGTTGTCAATGCAAGATATCAATGTAATAAAAATATTTACAAACCTTGCAAGGCCTATTTGCAATTTTGAATAAGAGCCAAAAAGTGAATCATTGTAACTGTTATACAATGCACGATAAACACACACAACAAGAAAGATAAGCATGAGATGTGTTTCTATTAACCATAGATGTACATTTATATTAGGCTGAATGAGCTCTCTGAAACGTTGGAATAAAGAGGTGGTTTAAGGATGACCACCAACACTGGAACGCTTAGTGCAGTTCCCGGAACTCTTCCAAATCTAGCAAGAAGTTGAGGTCTTTTGCTAGAGGAAGTGCTCCTCATATTTTGAAGAGGGAGACCTTCAACCTAGAAGAAGGGAGGTTTACGACCTGCGATGGTTTAGTGATGACCACCAACTCTAGAATTCTTGATGCATTTCTTGGAACTCCTCCAAAACTAACAAGAAGTTGAAGTCTTATGCTAGAGGAAGTGTCTCGAATTCTTTGAAGAGGAAGAATATCAACCTCGCATGGATGGTTTGTGGCTGACCATCAACCAAAGGCATGCCTATGGGCATATGTGTCTCTGCCTACAACTCTGAATCTGGAATGACAGATTGTGGCTCAAGCTCTCTTGAACTGTTGTGTCTCTAGCAACAACGTTGAATGAGAGACTGTGGCTCAAGCTCGCTTGAACTGCTTTGTCTCTGGCTACAACTCTGAATCTGGAATGAGAGATTGTGGCTCAGGCTCACTTGATGTGGCCTCGAAGCTTGTAGATGACCACCATTTTCCCCCCTGTCAAATACAAGCTAAGATGATGGCAAAAACTTAACTGCAAGATTTTTCAATATTCTAGAACAAGTTCTGACATATGAGTTAAAGATCTTCTTGGTTGTTGATCCCATTACCAAGAAGCGATCCATCCAAGATGAATCTTTGTTCTTGCATGAGGCTTGTTTCTGAAGCATCTGTGTGAAGAATGAGTGTGCCGACCACAATGCTTGCATGGGTGAAGATCGAAACAGTGATATTTCATATGGCCAACTCGATCACAGTGTTGGCATTTTACAATTTGTTGTTGTTGTTGTCGAAGAGGAACAGGATCTGGAACAGCTGAGGGTGAGCTATTATGAAGAAATCCAGCACTGTGAAATTTGATGGGCTTGGAATGGTCCGGAATATGAAAGGACAACTCCTTGTCATATCCAAGACCTATTTTGTGCTTGTTATGGACAAGCTCTTCCCAAGGTCTGATGATGGGCTTGGGAGGTGAAGGTTGAACTTTTGCATCTATATGTACATATGTTGCCTCATTGGGCAGTGAATGTGAATCAATCACAACAATGTTGACTTGTCGCTTATAGGAGTTTGTTTCAATGTTCCGAATAGAAACAGGTTCATAATGATGACTCCACTGTTGTAATTCTTCTTGTTGAAGCAGAGATTCAAGCTGTAAAAAATCAATGTTTTCTTGTGCATTTTGTAGACAATTCTAAATTTCTGAGAGAGAATCTTTGCTGATTTGGATTATGTTATCAACATTAGATTGTATTAGAGTTTTTAAGAACTCTAATACTTCACCAATTTAAGGTATTTTCTCCAATGTCAAACTTACACTTTAAACACCGACGACACCTGTGGATCAATGAAGAAGAAGAAACACCTGGTAAATCAATGACTGCTGATAATAGCAATTACATATGAATGTTGTCAGCTCACAGAATGAAATTCCAACACTGGTTCATGGAGTACAATGCCCAGAAATATAAATGCTAGCTCGTATTGGTTTTGACCCCTTTGCTCTCAATGATACAGGCAAGGTTTGTTTTTGGAATGTTACCCAACACTCATTGTGAAGCTACAATAGTATCAAAGGCATAGGAAAAACGCCCTACAACCATCTCTACATAAGGAAATGACTCCAGAACTCAAAATACAACCTTGGGAGAACAGTCTCACGCCCAACACCAAAAATATGACCAGCCCGGGGGAATGTTGGATGACTTCCAAGCTCAGCGAGTACAACATACAAGAAAACAACCAAGGTTCTTCCTCTCACAATGGATAGAGACACATGGTGCTCATCTGCAAAATTATCCAACACCAACATAAATGAATATGGATACGAACAACTTTAGCATATACCCAGATGAGCACAAACAAGTAAAAAAAGTGAAAAAATAACGCAAGAAAGCTACTCTTATACAAGTTTGTCTTTGTTTAAAGGATCGCTTCTCTGTCATTAACTGTATCAAGGCTCTTCAATTGCTCTTTATCAATTGTATCAAGCCCTTTTCAATTCCTACCTGATGCAAGTAGGAATATATGGGAAATGACCAGAAATATCAAAAACAGATTAGGACCACAGCGAATATGATGAGATAGTCCGCATCGTCGGAAGAAGCCACCTCTGCTTGGAATAATCAAACTCGTCTCCACTAAAATAGACAATGTATTCATAACATTACCAGAGTGTCGAGGATGTGTGGAAGGACGTAGTCGATGCAATTAGAGGCCGAGTTGAAATCAGCTAGAGCATCGACAGCACATGCACCACCTGAATAATGATTTATATGTCGAATGTGTGAAAAGCAATTTTCACAATCCACTTGTCCTCGCTGCAATGTGCGCTATTGTTCACTTCCATGCTACAAGAAACACAGTCTTCGTTGTACATAATCCTTTATGCATAACAAACAATGGCATGGAGTCGGGTGGGAGTTTATGTGTGGAGGTTGCGGTGTTGGAGGGAACCGATATTGTGGAGGGAGCAATGTATGGAGCAACAACAACATATAATTGGAGTTTAAACAAAGTCAAAATTGACTGGAGAGAACTCAAGGCTAGGAGTAATATGCCACTGTGTAGCAGTAGGATGGAACGCAAACACGGTGGGAGCTGAGGCATCCTATGTATTCCTTATGAAAGGTCGAACGCCACAATTTTCCTTCCTTTCATCAGGGTCAATGACTTGACAGATATAATATTTTGGAACCTAATCGCTTTTGAGATGTGCAAACCATCTTGGGAGTGACGGAGAGGTTGCCCAGCTCTTCAACTGCCTATGCAAGGGAGTCACCATTAGTCTCCAACATGCCTTTGGTTGGTGACGATTTGAGTCTTTTCAAGTGATATCAACAACTGTTGGCTGCAACTTGTACTGCTTCTTTCATTTCATCAGGATTGGCACACTTCTAGTTATGAACCATTCATGTTATACTTACGCAACGTTCACTTCCGGCACAGCCATAACATGTTCAACAGACAGACCGTAACTCCTCTTGTTGCCTTTATTGCATACGACCCTCAATGACTGTTTGCAGGTCCGTTCCACAGTATTTCGACCAGTATTCCAGCAGTTTCACACCACATTAAATGCAAACCTTTCTCTCTTATGGAGAGCACCAATTCGTTTCTACCTGACAAGAATCCTAAACAGGGTGAGTGTGAGGACGAGCGGGTAAGAGGCGTTACACGTTTCAAGGTTAAATATAGAGTACCAAGGATGGACGAGCTAAGAATTCATTCACACGTTCATTGGGATATATAATGAGGTTCCGAAGTCTCTTAGTGAAAAACTGTCTGGAGACGGTGTGTTATATATCTAATTTCTTTGTTGTTTTAACAAGGATGGGATTCCTCCAGAATTCGCATCAAGTGAGTGGGTGAGCCAAGGATTTCACCTCCATGGTGCTATGCACCTCCATGGTGCTATGCTTAGTGGTATGTAGATATTTGTGAAGGCGCTGACAGGAAAAACCATCACCGCAACAAGAGGGAATTTTATAGAGCAGGGTATTCCATCCACGTTTGAGGTAACACTTCTGCAGGAGGGGAACTGTAGCAAAGAGATAGGCTTGAGCATTACTACTAGTAGATTAAGGACGTTATGGGCAACGTATTCATATTTTTCAGGCCTTGATTTTCAGTCTAACGCATGCACAGGATGGCAGGAATGACAATGTGTAGAAAGGAGTGAGGAATCTGACAGATGGTCAGGAAGGAGGAGAGACCAGCACGTTGTGTAGCACAACGACCAGCGCTATTCAAGGCAGGCAGAAAACCTAACACATTAACACATAAACACACAATGAGGAAGAAGGCCACTCATCATGGCTCTGATACCATGTTAAACAATGCACAGTAAACACACACACAACGATAAAGATAAACAGGAGATGCATTTCTATTAACCATAGATGTACATTTATATTACATTGGTGTGACTCTTGGATTCCACATTCCAAGGTCACTTGGACTCCTCTTTGATTGTTCGCATTCCACAACTACCCATAGAGGATTAGGTGTCGAACAGTAATTAGCAAACCTACAAAGTAAAGTTGCACAAAGTAAGAAAACCCACAAACCAAAGTTGCAAGATGTTGATAATCTTGACGAAAGAGGTGGTTGGAGATTGTTACGAGCCTAGCTTGAAGATGCTTATAAACAATGAAAGCTTAGGAAAAATGGGAAAAATGGTCCATTTGCATTCAAGGAAAAGGCATAAAAGCCTCAAGTGGTTACATTTAATTTTATGGTAGAAAGTAAAGTGTTCTTTGTTGAAATATGAGGTAGTTATGGTTGGCATTTTTCATCAAAATCATGGAGAAGAAATTAAACTTTGCAGCCCATTCTAATCTGCCCCACAAGTCAGCTTCAAGAATGATATGATGTCCACCCTACTAGGGATAATTAACCCTCTTATGATGCATATAAATATGAACTCGTTGGTATTCATTTCACCCATAAAAACATCAAGGAATTTGGTCTGAAATCTCAAGATAATTCGCCATTCTATTTCAAAGTATATTCACACGTGCTAGGAAATATATAAGCGTTATTTTGACTATTGTTTAGCTCATCTCCAAGTGTTCATTCCTACAGTGACTAGGGATCACTTCTACCTTTGTTTTTGTGACCTCTTTGGTGGTCGAGAACTACAAAGGGACTCGCTTTCCTTTTGTGACACAAATCTGAAGTTGACCGAGATCTTTTTGGGTGTATCTTCTCCATAATTCATTGGCAATCGCAGTGGGAAATTCGGCCCTCCATTATAGTGATTCAGGCATGTGTTTCAGCCTACTTATGCAGACCCTAATCATTGGACAAAATTGGTTTTGAGCAGACTTTAATTGGGCATTTCGTTCTTGATTATTTTGGATTTGTTGCATCATTTTGATGTAGTATTGATGGACATAATCTCTCTCTTTCATAATGTTGAGAAATCTAGGGCACTTGTATTAAAAGATTTCTCTTTACTAGTTACTGCTTCTGAATGCATTTTTACTTATTCAGATTAGGATATTCTTCATGTTAAATTACTAGTGTTCTTCTTCATCAAACACTAACCAAAGCATGAACATAAAGTAAACAAGAGACAGCATGTAGGCTATGAGCCAGGGTCAAAACCTCTCACTCTTTGAGAGGAAAGCCCACATCAATTCTTCTTATAGAGATTCCAATTGACGAATACCAAGACCATGACCCTTGACCTATTTAGCCCCTCCAAGACCAAGACACAAGTTTCCTTCACTGTCTTCTGCTCCTTCTATCTTCTTCTTTCACACGGGAAAGCATAATGTATATCTTCATTGTTATCACCATTGTCACTGTCATCCTTGTTAGCAAGAGTGTAACATTGAGCTTGGGTTGCAGCACCATCATAACAATATGACAGAAATAGCACCAAAGTGCAATGTTTTAGTAAGACCGTATAAAGATAGTACTTGTAGCACACCAAGTAACATCATTGTATCACCCAGCCACGTCACTGTATCACTATAATGTCATCGAGCCACAAGTACTATATTGAGATCATTGTACCAATATAATGTCGTTGTGGTATGACAAGAGGTCGAAGACCTATGCCTGGACCCATTTGAGCCTTCTTCATGTACCCATTTGAGCCTTCTCTTCTTGTACCCATCTGAACTGACTTCTGTAATCTAGACCGAAATCTCTGCCCTAGTCCGAACTCATTTCAGAGAGATTTGAACTTGCCTTTTGTGATCTAACCCGTGAAACTCAGAGAAATCCGAGTTTGTTTGTTGTGGACGTGCGAGATGTCTTGCCTCCTATTTATAGTAGTTTGTCCATGCTATTAAGCTGAACTTTGCAAGTGAACCGATGTGTCCTACTTATGTGAGCCGACACGAAGATATTCGCATATTGTTCAGGAGGTCGACTTTCAAGAGGATTTTGATTGTCTTTGGAGGGCTAATAAGACTCTTACAATGACTCATATACAATGACATAGGCTCAAGTAGATCTCTTCATTCATGACATTAATTCTTTGACTCTAAAAGACAAACCTAATGCTCTTAAATAAGAGCCATCCATAATAAAATCACTTGCTCATGAAACCCATGAAGCAAGGCTTACAAAAATACTTTTATTACATCAATTATACAAGTCGCAATTACATGTCATTATAAAGACCGAACCTAGTTACACTTTTCAACACATCAGGAAAGAATTTTTGGGTTTTCCCCATGTGGGTTTTGCCCTGGCTATGAACCTAATCTTGGTGTCTCCTATCTCTTGCTTATTATTTATTGCTCATTATCTATTGTGATCTCTATTTGTTGCTCTTATTGAAGAATTAATGATTGAGGTTTTTCATGTATAGCCACTTGTTGATTAAAGGATAAAGAAGGAATTGTTTGTATCAATAGAAGTAGTTATCAAATTGTGAAAAATTATTCTAGTCTTTGCATCACTAGAATTTGAACATGGTATCATAGCTTTGTTGAAGGAAAAGAGCGAAGAGATGAGTTTAAGAGCACTTGAAGAACACTTGAAAAACATCTTGAAGAGCAATTAAAAGGTTTTTGAGTTTTGTACTATATTTTCATCATGAATTCTTCATTCATGTAGATTGAAAGCAAGCTTGAAGGAGCCATTATCTACAGGACATGGAAGGCAAGAGTTGAGATCATTCTTGAAAGGAACAAAATCTTGAGATTTGTCACAACTTATCCTTGTGGTTCTCGGATGGCTTCTTACTATAAATTTCGATGACCCTTCTTTGTGAAACTTTGAAGATTCCTTTCTCTGATTTCAAATGGCTTCTTTGTGATCTCAGATCTAGGATCGCTTCTTTGCGGTTTCGGATAGCCTCTTTGTTCGGATGGATCTTTATAATGAATGTAGAAGGTACTTGACAGTAAACTCGAATAGCTACAATGGTGAACATCTTCATGAGGTAGGTATGAATATAAAGGTATGATCTTTGCTCTCTAAGATGTCACCTATTAAATCTATGAAGGATTATATTATCTTTGTTTTCCACCTAAATGATATGAGCCTTGATAAGACTCTCGTGATCTTTGAGCCTACCAAGCTTGTATGGCAAGTAATGTAACTTATCCTTGGAAATATCATATATTATCCACTATTTGCAGTCATATATTGTTTGATCCCTTGGAATGGTTTACTAGAAAAACTTCATATCTCTCGCAAAATTGTATATTATATCATATACCTTCATGCAACATCATATATCCTCTATGACATCTTCGTATATTTATGGCTAAATTCATATGGTACCTTTGTGCACCATTTGTTTGAGTCTCAAGTTTGAACTTATATATTCACTATGGTGCTTTGAAAATGAAACATAATTCTTGACAACGAATTGATCCACTTCCCTGTATCACTATAAATTCGAGATGCAGTTCTTTATATAAGTATTCAAGGAAGTAGAAGTCGATATTATGTCTTGGTAATGTTCGGAGAGTCGAATCCCCTTATAGTTGGATCTCACCTCAATTGATTAAATCAATTATCAATTGTAATAGATGAAGCTCTCGAATTGAGAATGGGTTTGTTAAAGCTATGTACCTATGACAATAATCATGTTAAAAGACTTTGATATGAAAATAGTCATGCATTCATCCTATTGTGAAAATTCTCTAGACCTAGATTTCAAGTCATATTGGTGTGAGAGTCCTGCTCAAATGTTGTATATCTCAAGGAAGATGATGTTATAATATGCACTTGCAAAACCCTTTTAAGGGGTTGATCATGAAATATCACTAAAATTTGTGAATCCCTAAGATGATTGCAATCTGATAGGTCATTAGGGTTTTTGAATCTTTTCTAGTCAATAAAGGTTAGAATTGATTTCCCTATGCCTATAATTTGATTAAATAAAAGAACCCTAAAAGGGTCTAACATTTTGATGTTGAGGCTGAATTGCAAATTGAATTCTAAAAACGACTCAAGACCAAGAGGGATTTGTCTTGATCTCAAAGATAAGTATCTTGTGTTTCGCTTGTTATTTCAATTAAGACTATCATTGCACTGACTATGAATTATAAAAACATAGGTTTGGTTTGGAGAAAAAAATCTAATGAACCTAAGCCTAAAATTTGTTGATCATATGGACTCGTCAATAAATATGTGTTTTTGTTGATGATGTGGATTCATGGTATAGACTTCTTAATGATGTGTATACGAACTCTTTGATGTCTCCTTGAGGATGTTGATGTTGACTCTTTAATAATGAATGATGTGTACTCTATGATGTTAACAATATGTACTCCTTGTTGATGATGATTAGTACTCCTTGCTAGCAATGATTGATGATGTGAATGATATGCTTGGACTCTTTGATGATGATCTAAATTAGTACTCACTCTTTGATGATCATGATGACCTAAGTTATAATGATGTGGACTCATTGATGATGTTGTTTATGATAATGTGGACTTGTCGGTAACATGAATTCATTGATGACATGGACTCATTGATGATGGATTTGACTTGATTCTTTTATGATGATATAAATAATATTAGATGATATGTACTACTTGTGTGGACTCTTTGGTGATATGGACAAGACTATTTGGTGATGATGAAGATATGGATTCGATGATGACGATTCAATAATGACGACTCCTTGATAATGATGATGATGATGATGATGATGATATGCACTTGTTAATGATGTGGACTCATTAATAATGTAGACACCTTGTTGATGATAATAATGTGGACTCGTTGTTCATATAGATTTATTGATGATGATGAAGATATGGACTCGATTTCCTGATGTTAATGATGATGTGGAAGGCTAAGATCTAGAGGGAGCTCACAAACCCAAAATATAAGTATTATCTTGATAATTTCTATTGATTATTTTCCTACAAGTCTATTAGCTTGTTGGGTTGTTCTTGTTCTTCTATAGCCCCTACTAAGGTTTGCAGGTACATTATTAAGACTACCAAGTTATGCCATATCGTTAGAAATGATGGAAGAAAAATGTGACAAGAAGACTATCTACTCAAAGGGGGTAGACAAGATCAGCGTGAATGAAGTTTGTTTTCATAAAGGTGGCTAGAAGCTTCGAAGACCTATGTCGATCTAGATGTGATAAATATGGGCCCATGATTTTTGTATAGGAGGGAGTTGCTTTTGAGGCATGAACCTAGTGATATGTTTCACACAATGGACTGCATTTGATGAATGAATTGAAAAAGTTGCAAGACTCTGATGTTGACTTGGTTGATACACTGATTGATTCATTGATCGCTCTGTTGAATCCTATTGTTATCTGATGGATTTTATCATGGTCTGATGGATTCTACAATGTATGTTGATGTATGCTTCTGTGAGAAGCTGCTTATTGTCTACTAGACTATATTATGGTTGTCGATGATTGCTTCTGTGAGAAACCACTGCTGAGGTATAATATTAGCTACTGAAGTTTGCTTCCGAGAGAAGCCTTGGTTGACGCTGAACTAACATTTGAATTTTATCCACCATGGCTACATTTTTTATGATGAATTGGTTGTTGATGTTTACATGAAGAAATTGGAATGAATTAGAATCCCCTTGAAGAGGAGCACCAATTACATAACATATTATGGCCCATCACCTGTAGGTTGTGTGTCGAGAGAAATAATTGTCTGGGAGAAGAATTAATGATTCCTCATGTAGGTTGTGTGTCAAGAGACATTGTCGTCAAGGAGATGTATTGATGATTCTTCGTGTCCTTGTGTGCCGAGAAACATTGTTGTTCGGGAGATGTATTGATGATTCCTCCTATAGGTTGTGTCGAGAGACATTGTTGACTGGGAGATGCAATGATGATTCCTCCTGAAGGCTTTGTGCCAAGAGACATTGTTGTCTAGGAGATATATTGATGATTTCGCATTTAGGCTGTGTGCCGAGAGACATTGTTGTTCGGGAGATCTATTGTTAATTCCTCCTATAGATTGTGTGTCGAGAGACACTGTTGTCTGGGAGATTTATTGATGATTACTCTTGTAGGTTGTGTGTCGAGAGACTTTTTTATCCAAGAGATGTATTGATGATTCCTTTTGTAGGTTGTGCACTGAGAGACATTGTTGTTTGGGAGATGTATTGATGAATCCTCCTATAGGTTGTGTGTCGAGAGACATTGTTGTGCAGGAGATTCTTTGAGATGGATGTTATGTATCTTTCCTTATGATGAGTTTGAAAGAGAGAGAGACTTGGATTTTTTTCTCTTCCTTAGGCTGTGTTGTGAGACCTATGGATTGGTCAAGAAGATAAATCTTGAGAAAGAAGGAAAAACAACCTCCTTGGCTAACAGGTAGTGTTGAAATATGAGGTAGCTATGGTCGGCATTTTTCATCAAAATCATGGAGAAGAATAAAATAATTTCGGCCCGTCCTAACTCTTCAAGTCAGCCCAATCTGCCTCACAAGTCAGCTTCAAGAAGGATATAATGTCGGCCCTACTAGGGCTAATTAACCCTCTTATGACGCCTATAAATATGAAGTTGTTGCCATTCATTTCACCCATAAAAACATCAAGGAATTAGGTCTGAAATCTCAAGATAATTTGGCATTGTATTTCAGAATATATTCACACGTGTGAGGAAATCTACAAGGGTTATTTTGATTGTTAGTTGGTTCATCTCCAAGCATTCGCTGCTACAGTGACTAAGGATCACTCCTGCCTTTGTTTTGGTGACCTCTTTGGTGGCCGAGAACTACAAAGAGACTCGCTCTCCTTTTGTGACACAAATTGTTGACCAAGAACTTTTTGGGTGCATCTTCTCCACAGTTCCTTGACAATCACAGTGGGAACTTCGGCCTCCATTACAGTGACTTCAAGTCTGTGCTTCGGCCTACTTATTCAAACCTTAATCATTGGACAGAAGTGGTTTTGAGCAAACTTTGATTGGCCATTGCATTGTTGATTATTTTGGATTTGTTGGATCATTTTGAAGTACTATTGATGGGCAGAATCTCTCTCTCTCATAAGGAAAGAATTTTTGCTCTGAGAGTTATGAAGGCAACTTTGGAGCAAGAGATACAACCCCTCTTAATCATGGCAACAACAATTGACAGCTCAAAACCCTATTCAAGGATCTTCAATGTGGAATTTCGCCAACACTAATAAATTCATCATACAACAATACTATTTCTAGGAATTCCAAGAGGGAAAAGGTGTGTTGTTTTGGACAGACTCGTGGCACCAATATCCAAAGCTTGGCAATAGTACGAAATTTCTTGCAATAGAAGAGTTGATGAATTCTAGAGGTCTAGTGACAGTAGAAAATTATTTGCACCAAACAATGGAGCGCACCTTATGGAGAGAATTGAAAAATTAAAAAAGCTAGCCTCAAACTCTTGATCAAGTCAATTTGGACACATTAATGGAAAAACTTAACAGAAGAAAGACCGTACTCTCCAACGAAAAAGACAAACTCCAATGGGGCTATAACCAGAAGGATATGTTCACAATCAAAGAGGAATATCAACTAGCTACAAGTCACAGCAATCTTCCTCGCCAATTGATTAGGAAACAAGTTTCGGCTTAGAAATTATGACCCCAAGTTGCACATTTTTTTTGGTTTAGTACATAAAAGAGCCATTTCATGGGATAAAATCTTCCATAGAGGATTCGAAGTCACTTCCTTTTGTTTTCTTAGTATATCAAATGTAGAGGACATGGAGCACTTGCTCAATACATGTGCTTTTTTTGAAATTCTATGATCTCAACTCTTCAACTTATTTGCACAATTAGACAGGAATAGGAATGGCATAATAAAAATGATTGAAGGTTGGAGATACTCTATGACAAACAATCCTATTTTAAATCGAGCTTACTTTCTCATCCAAGAATTTCGCTATGGAACATGTGGAAGGAGAGGAACAATCGTATGTTTAATAATTGATCATCAAAATGGAAGGTAATCTAGGAAAAATAATTCTACCGTCTCCATAAAATAGTACTACTCCACCTAGGTCAAAGTCAAAGTAGGAAGTTGAAGGTTTGGATGCCACAATTTGGGTAAACTCTAGATGTTTTTCTCTCCCTCCATCGATGTTTTTCCTCCAAGAAGCCCATTGTCCAGTCCTCTGATCTCCTCGGGCCCTCCTCCCCCTGGATCCTTAAACTTAATTTTGACGAGGCATTTATAAGCAATCCAAGTTCTCCTCTAGAGACCAGCGTTGTTATTGCATCATCACAAGGCTTATCTAGGCTGATTGTGGAGGTGATTCTTCATTGGTCATCTCAAGAGTAAAGAAATCGATCAATGGAGCTTCACTAGGAAAAAATTTGCCGTAATTGAAAACTGGAAAAATATATCACATATTAATCATATGATTCCAGTGATTATTCCCTCCCATATCAATAGAACATACAATAAGGTAGCAAACCTTCTAGCCAACTTGGGATGCAATGACATTCACCTTCATCTTTCAGCAAGTTGGAACAATCAATATGGGAGGACTGGACACAATGACTTATCAATCTAATAAACAAAGATCGATAAACCTCATTGGGGATAGAAAAACATGGAAAACTAGCTAGCATTGGGATGCAGCTTTGCAAGAAACAAAATATTGGTTACAAATCGGGAAGATTATAAATTTTGCATTAGATTTTTCTTTCATAGTAATTGCTTGTGAATTAGTTGGCTCCTTCTAAATATTTGTTCTTCTCTGTTTCATCAAACAATTACTCTATCATAGTCATGAAGGTCACATAAACAAAAGAACACAGAATATAGGCTCTCAGTCAGGGCAAAACCTCTCTCCTATGGGTAAACACGGTGAAAATCTCTTCTTATAAGTCAGATCAGATCAAAGTGAGACATCCAAGACCCATGAGCACAGAAGACCTTTCACCTCTAGATGCCAGGTCAAACCTTCCATTCTGCTCAACAAATTCATCATCAAGATACTAGCAACAAGAGAAGTACCAAGGCAGAATTTCCACATATTCCATCTCAAGGAGAAACTCTTATTTCATTTCAGACTTCGTCCCTCCTAGTCATCTTTCTTCTTCTACGGAATTTCAGACCAAAAACACATCCATGTGTTGTCCAAATGAGCTCATATCATCTTCTATTTATATTGTCCGGAAGGGATGCGAACAGAGATGTCCATTGGGGCAGGACCGACTTGTCATGTAGAATGATTTGGCATCTAGAGGGGTTTTTGACCAAAAATTACATAATAAAAATAGTTTTCCTTTTTCTTTTCAAGAGGTCCAAATAAGAATTTGATTCTTTGGCTCAACAAAACCTAGAAGCATGAAGAATATACTTATCTAATAAATAATAATAATAATACTTTTGAGGATAAAACCCATGCTTGAAAACCATTTTTCTTTTCCTCTTTCCTTTTCTTCTATTTGCTTTTTACATACAATACATTGAGGTACAATTACGAAGATTGAAACTAGTTACATCTTTCAACACTCCCTCTTAACTAGGTAGGTATTCATATTTGTACAAACAATACAAGCATAACCTCAAGTTGAAATGTTCTAAGAAGAGTATCACCATCAGCAAATACAATGCTAAAGATCTCGATACCATCTAGGCTAACTGCCAAGGTAAGCCATCAAGGGATCTAGCTACTATCTAGGCTATCTGCCAAGGTACCAACCCAACAGGGATGAATGTGTCATCTAGGCTACCTGCCAAGACACCAACTCAATAGGGATCCAGGTGTCATCTAGGTTACCTGCCAAGACACCAACTCAACATGGATCCAGGTGTCATCTAGGCTACCTGCCAAGACACCAACTCAACAGGGATCTAGGTGTCATCTAGGCTACCTACCAAGACACTAACTCTAACATGATCCAAGTATCATCTAGGCTACCTGCCAAGATACCAACCATAAGTACCATCATACAGGCTAATTAGCCTAAGGTACAACAACTCATCATCATAATCTGGCCGACACCTCAACCTTATGGTATATAGATTAGTACGGATTTGTCATCATCAAGGTCACACTTCAAGGAACATTTATCCTTAAGGAGTACCAGTCTCAGATGCTTACCCAATCCTCTGATCCCCATTCTCTTCTCATGGCCTTCACTAGACACACGGTTGTTAGTGATAACCTAGTGCATGACCCATTCAGTAGAAAATCATATCCATCATCACTCCCTCTCAACTAGGGAGGATATACACTTTTCTTCCACACATAAAGGGAAAAATATCCAAGCTCCCTCTCAACTAGGGTGTTGTGTCCAACATAAGCTACTCTGTTCTTCCAGTGGAGATCATAGTAGTAGTGGTTATACAAGCTCCTTCTTTAGCATCATCATGTCATCGGAGTACTTCGACCTTCCTGAACATCATGGGGCCATCCTCTAACACTTGGGGCCTTAAAACTTAAAGACATATCTTAAAACTTGGGATTTAAAATGCTCCCTTAAAATCCACACCCCTTTCAAGATTCGAAAAGCTCCCTCTGAAGTCATCATTCCTTTGCTTTATCTTCATATGGCAATAAAGTTCGGTCACAGCTTTCAATCGTAGACTTCAATATCATCAAGGTTTCTGCAGCTCCCTTTTCTACCATGTTTATTATGAAGTCATCATCATGCACGGGATTTGTTGTGTTATGTTCTTTTACCTTTCTCATCTTGCTTTCCCAATTTTGAAAGCCTGCATTATGTACCTACAATTTTATCAACAAGTACAACCAAGCAAAATAGACATGTACAAATGCATAATGTTGACTTTATCAATCTAGGGATATCATGACTTCAAAAAGTGTGTGTCTAAGGTTTTCATTACAACCCCCAAATATCCCATGACATAACCCTTAATAGGGTTTTTAATTTGAGCAAAAACTTCTACACCTAGGGTTTTGACATTTAAGCCCTACGTTTCACTTTTACATCAACCCTCACTAGGGTTTTACCACATATCCTAAATTCTATCTGCAATCCCTAGAAATCAAGAGCTACGAGTTCATCAGCGAGAACAAATAATTAAATTTTAGGGTTTTCACTATTTTAGGATTTTCAAATTTAAATCCCATCTAGGGGTTACAAACCCTAGATAACAAAAATCTTCAAAAACATAAAATCTATAAACCCTAAATCTGATATCCCAAAAGGTAGGGTTTTCTTTAGAGGGAACAACTTGGTTAGCGTAAAGGATTTCTAGCTTAATCCTATACTTTGAAGGTTAATTCAATATAGGGTATAAAAACCCTAGAAGACTACAAACCTTAGAACTCATATAGTCATTAAGGCTTATCGCAAATCAAAAAGACAAGAATCTTATAAGGACCCTGACGACATTATAGACGCTTTCAACATGAAATACATTTATTAATTATATGTACCTCTGCAAATTTTACCTAAGCAGTTGACTCGCTCCTTGATGTCTTCAAGAGTCCTTCAATAGAGTCCTTCCGAGTTGGCTTTCATATTTCTCCCAATATACTTGTCACTTCTACAAGCTTTCTTCAATTATGTTTCCAAGATGATAGTATCGAAAAATGATCTTATTATACCTATTCTCCATTATTGTTTTTTTGTTGTCAACAAAATCACTGTTATGCATCACTGATCAATGTCATCATGGTTATGTGAATCTTCATCATTCCTCCAAAACCAAAATGAATAGTTGCAAGCTATATGGGTGAGGCATAAGATGAGCCATAAGGTAGTATAACAAGTCTCAGTGAAATGTCGAAATGAGCAAGGCAATCCTTATTGTTTTGTCAGACTTCATTGGTGGGTAGGCTTTATTTTGTGTTACATACTGTCATATATCTATAATTTTAAGAGTCTCGTTGAATGTCACTTTGTTTCAACAGTCACAACCATACAACTTAGAACACGATGTGAGCCACAGAATAATCTTATGAGCTTTGAATAATGTAAATGTTATCTGATCCACATGATGATGCCACTTTTGTTTGTGTCATAAAGTTAGTGTTATTGAAGATGTGATGACACTCCTGTGATTGCGATTTTGTGCCGCTATGAATGTAGAGAGTATCGTACTAGAAAAATAATAAGCAGAGTTTCTGCAAAATGATGATTGCCAGAGCTTCTTCAACAAGTGTGAATCAGAGAGTTAAGCAGCGAGCCTCTCCACAGGATTATCCTCCAAATATTGTAACCAATTCAATTTATGGAATATATATATATATATATATATATATATATATATATATATATATATATGCTTGAGCAACAATGTATGAAAGCAGGCCAGAGACGGTGTGTCTATCAGAGAATGAGCCATTGTATACAAAACAGTGCATTGTAGAGTCAAAGACAAATTCGATTTACGATTAGATACAATCACACAGATAGATGTGAGTCTCTGATTATAACAAGGTGAGTTCCATATAAGTCATTCGCAACAAAATTTATGACCAAGGCCATTTCAGAAAGATTAATTGAGTCACAGAAATAATGTGTGATGTCAATACAAAAACGAACAACGTCATTATAAAGTTAGGTGATGCATAGAAGTATTTATATAGGTTCAAGATGTTGTTACTATATATAGCGATGCCAATCCATGATGCTACTAAAAATTGATGCCATGGTGATTATGCATGCGGACTAACAGGCCTTGAGCATACCATCATGACACAGAAATATATCAAGCAATGCCATAGACAATGTAATTGTGATGTGATGCACTTGTATTGTGTAAAGGATGAGCCACTATGATGACAAGAGCGATCATAAACATTTCACCAATCCACTGAAATCACGATCCGGTGAGCCATTACGTCAGCATCAACCATTGTAGAGTGAATTTCCAGTCTCTTTATTTGAATCAATAGAGCCATTATTTGGTCAAAGAGTCAATCAAGCAGAAGTCATATAGCCACAGAGAATTGAGACGAATCTCTGCATCGTTAACAAGTCGATTTTCAATTACAGATGGTTAGAGTTTCATGAAGATATGAACACAGATGCGTGTGAAAACTGCATAAAAAGATCTAGGTCGTAGAAGAGAACCATAAAGTATATTGTGTCACAATAATATGTGCAAGCCCTGAATATGAAACAAAGAGCTTAGAATAAAAAACCAACAATAAAAAAATAAATTTTATTAGGCTTTTTGAACCAACATTTTTATACAAGTTAAGAAGCACCGAATAGCAGGAACATTGGCTAGGAACAATAGCATTCTTTCACATTTTGTCTTTGAAATAACAGATCCTTTATTGAGATGCCACGATGATTCTTACATGGAAATCGCATTATCGATAGACTCCTCCTTAACTTAGCGCCCTAAAAATAAAAATGGATATTATGAATTTGATGCAATGCTTCCAAATATACATGAATGAGGAGTCGTACACATTAAGGAACTCGTCACATAATGTTAATATCTTTGCCAATATTAGTATATACAATTTTATGGAAAGTTATTTCTTCCAAGGTTTTGTTGAAAAATGCAGCAAGAAATTGTCAATTTGATTTTGCCTTGATTAAATTGAGAAATTCGAATTTCCACATCAGCAGACAACTTGGACGCAGTTAACTTGTGTCACATGGCTTGTGTAACCTAGTTTACTCGGTAATTCGAGTTGGAGGAGTTTTTGTAGCATCAAATGTTTTCTAGCCACGAAACTTTGTGGAGAGGCTAGAATACATGATATCTCCTGAACCCATAAATCGTTTCTAGAAATTTCCGCCTAGAAGTGACTTAATTAGATTATTAACAAATGTTTTAATGTTTCCTAAGTCTAAACTTAGTAAAACAGGTTAATTAATCAATTAAATCAAGGCGAGAATAGTCTAGAAACTCACACGGATCGATCAGAGACGTTCCTAGCCATCGATTATGTTTTAATCTTGGTCGTTGGTGCTCCAACAGAGGCTTATAAGAGGAGGTCGATGTGGTGATGGAGAACACACTTGAGAAGTTCGATTTCTTGGCAGATCGATTTCCAAAGTAACAGCAGTCAGTTGTTAGCAGAGTCAGAGATCGAGGCAATGAGAGAGGGGCAGAGACAGTGAAGTCGGAGGAAGATCTCCGGATCCAGTGAGTGCATTGCAGATAAGGGCAGAGATTTCTCTAGGGAGTTGCGCAAAGGCAACGCAGAAGCTTTAGTGAGCAACTTCGATTTGTTGGGGTGAAGTTGGTTTTCAGTTCCAAAGGCTGGAAAGTATTTCCATAGTGTTGGAGGGTCAGTTTCCCAATCAGCATAAGGGACGGATTAATCTTCAATTGTTGTGAGCCGAGTGTGTAGCATATTGCGCAAAGGTGATGCAGTAGCTGCGCAAAGCTAGGAGAACGGCTTTATTTTTACTAAGTTGTGAAGTGTCGAGATTGCTCGAAGTGAGGGTAATTTCCCTCAAGATATTTTTGCGAGTATTTTCTCTGCAGAACTGCCAGTATTCGGCATCAGCTGCTACAACGGTTTTTCCAATGACTTTTGTCCAAAAATAATTGTGTTAATTTCTATGAAACTGGATTTGTTCCTCAGCCCTGTCATATCCCAAATCGCTTGTCGAACACGATTCGATGGGACATGTGTCCTTCGGTCGTGTCTAATCGTGTCCCATCAGGACACCACATGTCTTGGTCGTCTCCTAATTTTGGGACATCTGCTAGACTTTTATGAGTGCCACGCAACCCATAATGGTCGTTTTGGCCCATTTCAACTTCGCATTTAACTCTCTCTTGATGTGGGTTTGTTGTGGGTGTGTGGGAGCGAAGAGCAAAGGGCAGTAGGGAAGGGGCAAAGGAAGGGGAAGAATGTCTAAATCAGCCCAAATAAGGGGAATTTAATTGATCAATCAGCCCAACATAGCTAGTGCATTCAGAAAATTCGAGTTCCCGGGGCATGGTGGAGATTCCAAGGGAGTGTAACATCAATTGTAAACTACTCTTAAGTGTACAAGTGTTGCATGCGATCAGATGATCAACCTAAGGAATTGTGCAATCCATTTTGGAGAAATTCCTAGATAATAGGGGCCTAATTTCTCAAAGAACAGCACAAGGAAATAGGAGCTCAAGCATCGGCAGAAATTGACTAAGTCTGGCTCTGAGCCCCTTAGTGAGTAGAGAGATCGGTTATGGACTTGTAGGTTGTGCTCAGTTGAGCAAATCAATTGTAATACATCTCTATTCATCTAATTAATGCAAGCAGGCATTTGGGTTTTTGGCATATTACTTTCTCCAAGAAAAATACTATTGGCATGTGTATGATTTCATATTGCATGTCGTAGATTTTTGTTCTAAATTGTGAAATAATGTCCGCAGAGCAGTGGAGTAGGTTTGTGTCTTGTGATTTTGACTAAAACTTCATAAGCAGCTGCAAATCTACATCATAATTTTCTACAGATTTTATAACAAACAAACAAGAAACTCACAAGGTCAAGTAGACTACCAATGCATTCATGGCAAATAAAACAAAATCATAAACCCATGATTAACTATGGCAATCCACAATCAACAACAATCTTATTTACACCACGAGGAAGTCCAGCATCGTCAGCAAATAACTAAAAAGAACAACATTTAAGAAAGAAATATACGCAACAATAGAAATGGTGAAGAACAATAATTATATAAAGAAGCTTATAAAACTCATCATTGGGATGACCCAAGTACTAAGGAGTATCATTTCTACCACACTTTTTGTATTCACAAAACAAAAATTGTAATCACAAACCCAGTTGTGCATGATACATAAATAATTTAGAAATATCATTATGCTTTCTCCCTCATTGAAATTCAAGAGAGAGCATATATCAAAATGCTAATATGTTTCCCTTCTTGAACTATTAAGCCATTTTTCATGTGCAAATACCTTTACAGATCGCCAATGTGAATTTGGCCATCGAACCTGATCCAAGTCACTTATGCCAGTTATGGTGCCCATATATCTGCAAGAAGCATGTAATATGTAAGAATATTTGAACAGGGGATATGTAAGTAAACTCACAAATGAATAGAAGTAGATGAGGGAAACATCAACAGAAGAGAACAATGAGATATACTCCAAAAAAGCAAAAGCAAATCAAGCACTAACTAATCAAGTGGAAGGCCCGAAAGATGGAGAAAGAGTAGCAAAATTAGATTTCAAAAGTGTACATATAATATGACAGTACCATTGGAAAAAGCAATAGTCTGCTATAATACCAAGAATTTACAATAAAACTCTCAAGCAAAGAATAGTATTTGCACCTAGTAGAAGTCTTAGGGGACAAATTAGTTGCTTTTAATGACTGCAATCAAGATTACTGTCAGAGGAAACTTAGACAGCTTGACAATTAATGATTCATTTCAATTTATCTAGAAATATAATACAATTTTCCATGTGGCAAGTTTAAATTCTGTACAAGAATCCAACTAAACAATCTGCAGAGATGTTGGCCATTCCGAACCATCTCAAACTAAGTGGCATCTTGACCAGTCTACTGTCTATTGAAACCACATTCTCCTTATATCAATCCCTTTGATCCTAGCAACATGAAAAAAGTACTCCATTGCAGAGCTGAATAGTAGTAACACATAGGTACCACATCCACCTATAGAGGATCCAGGATCCACATTTCCATGAATCCGGATCTTCTCAGGATTCGTTCCCAGTTTGGAAGTGCCAAAGGATCTGCTGAAGATTGATTTCCATCTTGCCAGAAACATCAAACCAGCAGATCTTCCAGAATAAAACCATTTAAAATAATAAATTTTAAAAAACAAAAACAAAACAAAACAAAAAGTGCAACAAGCTGAGCCCAAAAACCCTGAATTTGCCCATATAAAATATGCCCCTCCCACTATCTTAAAACCTGAGGTATTCATATCAATGTGCATTTCCGAGTTATGACTGCAATTTGGAATGAATTTTCTAGGTTACTCGTTAGCCTTTAACAATATAATATATATGATGTCTCCCCATATTTGAATCCAACATATAGTATAAACATAAACAAACAAAACAAATAACAAACAAATGGTGTAATGGTTAAAAATCATAATAGAAATATATCCTGCGAGATATCAAGGGATTTTGAATGAATCAAAAAATTCCAAACACTATGCATCCTCTTATACTACTGGAGCAGCATGTATTATTAAAGCATTATAAGCCTTTCCACGTTCCTCTACTGCTTCAAAGAAACTTAGATGTGTTCAATAAGTTATACATGTTTTCCTGAATAACATATACATGTGTTGGATAAACGCTTGCATGTATTAACACTTATCTTGTGGTTCTACAATATTCAGCACAATGATCACAAAATCAGCTTAACTACAGAACAACTTCGTTTCTTCATGGTGGCTTCTGACTGTCACTCAAAAAAGGTTGATTCCATTGAAGATATACCAAAAGAATATCATTCTGACAGGTATGCTCTAAAGATATACCTAGAGATTATAGGGTACTCATGGAATCAACCTTCTAAGTAGTGAAGCAGACTGTGAAGAAAGACACTCTGCACTTTATTATGTGTTGGCCAGAAATCCTCAATAAATACTTCCATCAACATGTTCCTAGTTAAAAAACTTTTGACACCACCAAACGAACTTTAGTATACAAGTTCATTGGATTCATCTCCAAAGACTTTAGTAAACTGGTTAAAGATATGTTATTGTCCTCTTATCAAGGTTATGTTTCCAACTCGGTACAGTAGGAAGTGTTAATTCAGCTTTCTTAAAATGCACTCAATCCAATAATCTGATTTGGTTAAGGCCTTAGTTTCTCCCTCTCTAGGCCTAGGAGATAGAAACCCTAACCTCTACTAGAAATACCATAAGGAGATCTCTCAATGCAAATATCCAACAGATCCTAACAGACAAGCTTATTCTTACACAAGACTCTTAAGGTAGTTCTCCAAAAGCCCCAAGGAAGTGGTCACACTCAAGAACAGGCATTAACGAAATATTTGGAAGGCTAGTGGAGGATGTTTCATTCAAGAGTAACCTATGTCGCAAGCATGGACAGACTGCAACGGATTGTGATAACAAATCAAAACTAAACAAAACAGAGTGAAATGTCACATGCTAGTTATGAAATTCCAACAATTTTCAATGGTGGCCTGTCAAGTCGATAACCACCTCAGTTCAACAGCTACCAAGTGACATATTTTGGCTTGTGCTCACACCAATGGATGCACATGGCACACGCAATATCATCTGGTCCAAGGGAAAGTCCTAGATAGCTTTAGCAGAATAGATAGCCCCCATCAATCACCGCTTAGTCAGAGAGCCACTAAATTGATTAGTATTTATGGGTCCCACCATAGTAATGCTAAATCTGGACACATTAACCTCATCGTGATTAGAGGAAGCTTTAACTTATAAAAAATCTATTTTATATATATATATGAAATTATCAATAACACATTATATTGCAAGAAAAAAAGGAAAATAAGACCCATATATGACAATTTAGAAGGAAAACAAAGTCTATATTAACTCTCCTAGATAATTACATGATGGTCAAGTTTCGGAGTTTCAAGTTCGGTTATAGGCTATAGCCCAAAACGCCAAGTTCCTAGAAGTTTCGTGCAACATATATATATATATATAAACTGGACCAAAGGAAAGTCCTAGATCGCTTTAGCAAAATAGATAGCCCTCGTCGTCACAGCTTAGTCAAAGAGCCACTAAATTGATTAGTATCAATGGGCCCCACAACGGTAATCATAAATTTGGACACGTCAACCTCATCATGATTAGAAGAAGCTTGACTTATAAAAAAACTATATTATATATATATATATATATATATATATATATATATATATATATATAAAACACATTATCTTGCAAGAAAAAAGAGAAATAAGACCCAGACATGACAATTTAGAAGCAAAACCAAGTCTATATTAACTCTCGTAGCTGATTACATGATGGTCGAGTCTCAGAGATTCAAGGACGATTACTGCCTGAAACACCGGGTTCCTAGAAGTTTCGTGCAACACACAAATATATATATATATATCAAACCCAAAAAAGAACCTTCTTATAGATGGACAAGAACCAAAACATGGAAAGAAAAAATGAATTAAGATAGCAACATGCAAGGAAACATCCCGTAAGAGAGATACATTCATTTTACTCCCTTGAGGTGCTTGTACAACAATACAAAAAAGAAGAATGTGAAACATGAAAATCCTATATGGACAACCCAAAAATGAGGGGTTCCGCTTAAGACCCCACAAGTCAACTCAACAATAAGTTGAAGATGATCAACGAAATCCCAAAGAAATATAAACATACATGGTAGAGAAAAGTGATTGGGAGAAGACACATCCTATGGGGACTTCAAAGATGAAGCCTTGGCCCTTGACACATAATCCACGACCAAAAGAAATTCCAATCTAAACGATTAACAAGAAGCATAAACAACGAAAATGTATCCTAGGCAAACAATCAAGGCAACCCAGTAAACCTCAAATCACGAAAGGAAATGGAAAAATCGAAGAATGAGGCCAGGAGATGTTAAGACTTAGATGAGGCCCTAAGCAATCAAATTGCACATGTATAAGCCAACGACCTAAAAATTTAAATTTGGGAAGCAATCAAAATCATATGCTAATGCTCTATAGGGCTAAGAAGGAAGGGTACGCAAAATGATCTAAAATATTTTGTTAAAGAAGTATATTTTGTAGTAGACTCCCTATGGAAAATAAAGTTAGACAAAGCATCATTCTCTTGCTGAAAATATTCCTTTGTTTAATGGAGCTAGCCTCTCTTTCCAAAGGCAAAGAAGCCTTATCAAGCATTGTGATCTTTTTGAATCCTCAACTTCTCAACCTAGATTTGATTTTGAGTATAATTTTTCAAGCTAAATGATGCCAATCACAATTAACAATTAACAAATGTTATGTTCTGAAGAAACTAAGAAAGAAACAATTGTGTGGGTTTGGTATACCAAAAAATAATAATAATAATAATAAACGATATATATCTTAGTGTAATTAAATAATAGAATAATAAAATATAAGGTTAGATAATAAATAAATACGTAAAACTAAAATGGGTTTTCATCAAATACCATGGGCATGGGTTACAAAAACCATGGGCCTATAAACCACCAACAATAAAACCAATTATTGACCGCAAAAAGAAATATAAAAGGACATAACATTCCGTGGAAAGGTATCAAGGCACCCCTTTACACATATTTAAATGAGCTCCTTATAATAATTTAACTATGTTGCACGGTGGCCCGTCCCGGCCAAAAAATCCCTTGTACTCAACATTTCAGCATTTTGGGGGACTCTTACAGGGGTTGGGAATCTACCCAGTCTTTTGGGGACTTGAGGACATCCAGCCATTCCCAATCCTTCCCCAGCATATTCTGTGGACTTTTCACGTACCGTTTCGTTGTTCCCAAGGAAAAAGTGTTATGTCTGACCCAATTTTGACTGGATAAAGGATAAAATGAACTTTTTGGAGCAGCTTTCTCTCCATTGTCAACATCTTAAAATGCTATACACTCCATCCGCAATACTTTTTGTGCAGCCTTGAACATTTTCGATCTTGTGCGTCATGATATTTCACTCAAATCTTCATCATCGGTAACCTAAACATGGCTAAGTGTAATTCAAGTTTGAGACTATCTTATTATATTCTCACCATTGTCAATTCTATAATGTGCACATAACCAAATGTCATTAAGATTCATAGAGACATCCTCCATATTTGAAATTTTTGACTTTCAAGTCAATGCATTGTTTTGAAATTATATGGCATCCTTGTGATGCATACATGTAACTGTGTCTGTGTTATAGTAATTGTATTGTGTTGCAATGTTCTTATGGGACTCTACTATTTCTTGCGCTTGTACCAAATTTGTCTGTACACTATCAAAAAAATAGCAGCGATATATAAACACCCAATGTAGCACATATTCTCTGAAGCATCCAAGTACGAAAGACTGTAAATCCCTGTGTAGATGGACTTTGTTTCTAAAATATTTCCTTAAGAGTCTCCATTCTCTATTTTTTAGGTTCAAATGGACAAAAAAAGGAAAAATATTCTAGTCTTGTTTACAAACCAGCAAACAATATCCATGATATTTATACTTTTCTTTCTCCCCATTCTACATAAGAAAAACGCGATCAACGTACTTATCCTATAGCGGATTGTTTCATCTTTGCAGTGCTCCTTGAAAATAAGTACTATATTTAAAGCCAAACTCTCACTACAGTTGGCAGTGATCATATTGATGTTACATCATATTTGACAACCCGATACAGTTGGCTCTTCTATTGGCGAGTGTTATTGATTTGCATGTCCATGATACAATCTGTGGTGGCCTATTCCATGCAGTCTGGGTTTAACTCTGTTGGTGTGAGTTGTTCTGCAATGTCAAAGGTGTCCAATAGAGGTGGGAAGTACAGACGAAGGTGGTCCACATTGATTATTGGGTGCAGACCAAGGAATGGTGGAATACTGAGCTCGAAGGCATTGTTCCCTACAGCCTTGGTGATGGTGTGCGGCCCATATCGGAGTAGGCGAAGCTTGCGGTGGGGTCCAGTGAGGCACTCCTTCTGCAAATGTAACCACACTTTGTCACTCACCTAGAATTTGTGTGGCACCAGATGTTGATCATGCCATTGCTTATACTTAGCATTAGCTCTGTCCAATATGTCATGAACGTCTTGGCGGATGTGCTGAATGCACTCGATGAAGTTGTTCGCTTTGTCAGCTTTAGACTGGACATGAGTCGAATCGGCCTGAGTAGTCGCAAAAGGCATGGCTACGTAAATGGGACATAGTGACTGGAATCCCAAGATCACCTAAAAGGGATTGTGGTCGGTTGAGTTGTGGAGAGCCCGGTTATAACTATGTTGTCCATAGGGGAGGCTCTCATCCCATGTGCGTGGATGCTTTGAATTGTACATGCGCAGAATGTGTACAATCATCATGTTGATGACCTCTGTTTGGCCATCAATTTGGGGATGGAAAGTTGTGGACTTTCTAGGCCTTTGTGCGAAATTTTAGGGAGGAGGAATTTTGGGATTACGTTTAGACAAGTTTCTTCATTTATGTCTCCTCTAACCATCTAGTTTTGAAAAAATTATGATAGTGGAATTTCAAATAAATTGATGCCCTAGTTATCACACCAAGAGGGAACCCTTGAAGCTCCTTTGACTTGGGATTCCTTGAAGGTTTGCACTTTGTAGTTCATCATTCAAAACCTTTTCTCTTAACTATAGGCGATCATTGCATGAGCCTTTACCACATTATATCTCTCAACCCTTAGTCTCTTATAGTATTTCTCTCAAGGGGTCTTTCGTGGAAAGTCACCCTAGCTTCTCCCAGAGCTCACACTTTAATTGAATATTTCCATTGAACGAGTCATCCTTGCCTCACTTTGAACCCTAATATAGACAGATCAATCAGAAGTGAGGGATTTTGTAAGTTTTCATCTTAGGCATTCATCATTTTTTAATATTCCTAAACCCGAGGTCATCCTTCCCTCCAGCCTTTCTTAGAGAGCCCTGTTGATATTTTGAGTGTTGGGGTAGCTTTGGATGTGCTCTAGCTCCCAAACTTTGTGGAGGGACTAGAATACAATGGGATCTCCAAGACCCAAAAAGGGATTTCAAAAATTCCATCCAATTTAAGAGAAAATTAATAAATTAATATTTTTAATTAAGGACCCTAAGTCTAACTTAGGAAAATTAAAATATTAAAGGTAATTAATTTAAATATGTGATGGAAAAAAATTAAGTCACACGAATCAAGCTTTCTTTTAATCTTAATCGTCGATTCAAGATTAGATCACGGTCGTTGGTTTCCCAACGAGAAAATTATAAAGGAAAGGCTTGGGGTCATTTGGAAGACACACACAAAGGTAGAGCACTGAGACTAAGTTGGAATTCTAGTGTGTGGTTTGCTAAGAATTTCCAGAAGTGTTTCAACAGCAGTGAGGGGTAGTATTGGCTAAGGGGATGATTTGATTCCAGAGCCAAGAGTCAGCAAGAGGCAGAGGAAGCAGCAGTCAGAGCAGCCAGTGGGAGCAGCCATTGCGCAGCGCAGAGAGCTTCATTGCTACGCAAGCCCAAAAAGGGCAGCGTAAAGGCAGCAGGAGGCTATCAGGGCTTACGTAGGCCCAAGTAGGGTAGCACAGGGACTGTGTCACCCAGTCTGGGGTTACGCAGGCCTCTCCTGAGCAGCGCAGGGGCACACACAGGCTAGCAGAGCTCACAGAGAGGGCTTTAGAACAATGTTGGGGTTTCTGAAGACAGAGAAAGGTTGAGTTATGTAAATCTCGTTTGAGGGTGTGAATTAGTCAGTTTCTCCGTCTCCAGAACAGAGGTATCGCTGCAGATTTTTGTATTTCTTTGTCCGGTTAACCAGTAAGGTGCCCAGATTTGCTGTACTCAGATTCTACTTAATAATATCAACCCTCCAACAGCCAGAAGACCGATTTTCCCACATTGGATTTTTCCAGGGACAGTTGTTCAGAAAATCTTGTGTCACTTTGTCTATGTGCATGTATTCAATTTAGATTTGTATTTGTGTAGGTCGTTAAAGTGTTTACTTCGATGTTAATATTAAGCATTTCAGATTAATAACTTGTATAAGTAGTAGAAGTAAATCGTGATTTAATAGTAGTGTTTCTTCATAAGTAATATTCAGAAATTTTCAAAAGCCCTTCTTTTGCTCTTAATACAAGCAACCTATTATCTGAGCCTCTCCTTTGAATGGGCATTGGAAATCACATTGTGCATTGTTATTGACCTCATCATTCTAGTTATTTCCCTATACAGAGACTCCTCCCATCAGTGAGAGTCTATAAAGAGCATAGGACATTGACTGAGGTGACAGTGGGTCCTTGTCCCATTGTTGCCACTTGATCTAGTAGTAGTCCCTTTGGAACCCCTCCTAGGACCCCTGCTAAAATAAGTGGTACACACAAACCCTTCAAATTTTCTAACTCAATGACCTAAAGGAAACCATCATAACATTTGTATGTCAAGGAGCAAAACACAATGGAAAATAGAAATTTTCATGAAAACTTGAGGAGGGTCAAGCTTCCATTAAATAAAGGAGCTATTGGTTTAATAAAATGAAACTCAAGAATGTGCAATTTCAATGGAGCTAGGCTCACACAGAAAAAGATTACATCTCCCAACTATGTGCAATCGTAGTCCTTGGCATTAACTACTTGGAAGAAAGTACCAAAGCTCAAACATCACATTGTCACCTCACTTCAAAGATTCTCCCATTTATAGAGCATTGAACAACATTACCAAATTAATTACTTAGAAACTCTCATCGAACACACAAAGTGGCAAAGCATATTTTGGTTTGGAGATGTAAAATTCTAAAAAAACCTTATATAGGTATTCAAAACTTATATAACATAACCACTTTGTGAAAAAAAATTGTAAACAAGCTCTGGAGCTTTTGTTGTTGAAAGAAGTTTAACCACCTTTGTGTAAGGGATGGCAATCCCCTGGTAATTCTATTCATCTCATTGTTGTCTCTGCATACAACTTCAGGATGTGGTTATATCCTTTCTTACTCCCTTCTCTCTCTAGTTGGAAGGAGAAGACTTTTGTATCTGTGTTTTTTCTTCTTACAATTAATAATTCAATGAAAGCATGCCAATTTTTAATCATGTCAAAGAGACTCCTCGACACAATTTGTCCAATATCCAAGTGATCCTTCTCTCTTAGAATAAGAATCTTCTACAATACCTTTCTTTTTTAGAAAGTTAGAGGTGCACCAATAATGAGGAAAAGGAAATCCAATGGATAAATAAATAAAACCTCAACAACTAGATCATGGGAGAAACCTTATCAAGAATTCCCCTTGAAGAAAAGAGAAATCAAGAGACATTGTTTCATGAAACAATGTCCACATTTTATTTTGCACAAAGTATATAGGGACAATAGGGTCATTCACTTGAAGGGAATGCAATTCCTATGGGACAATGTTTCAACTATATCTACAAGGAATGTCACTAGAGCTATTAACTCCTCGAAGGGATTCAACTAACTAGCCAATAGGAAATGTATTGATGAAATTGTTTAAGCTCTCCCTAGAGAATGATGTGTATAAATGCTACAAGGTATTACTGGCAAGTAGTGTCCATTCTTTATGAGCTTTCAAGGCATAATTCAAAGACTACTATGAATTCTTGCAAAATGATGATGATTTTCCTAGAAATAATCTTGAATCTATAATATCATATAAGTATCTAGTATGAGATTGATTTCCTTGCGAGTTCAATTTGTTTAAGTTTTCAATAAGTCTCTTTTGTGACATAAAAGTTCATTAGGATTGGTCCAAGTTGTAAGAATCCTTCTCCACGTCTTTCCGTCTATTCAAATTTAGAATTGAACTTTTCCAAATATGTGGTCAAAGTTTTATTCGAGATTCAAGAATAAGATTGGCCTTCGCATTATATGTTGGATATCTATGTTGAATCTAGGAGTTTGAATGCTCTGTCTTCAGCGAAAGTGGGAGTCAAGCTCAGTCAAATCAAATTCTACTGCCACATGTAAGTAGAATGATTTGAGTCTACAACTTGTTTCCAAGTTGCACTTTCAAAGGTTTACATTAGCATCTAGAGTCTTGGGATTCTCAACATTTGAAGCTCTAGGATTCATTGTCGGAGATGATATTGTTGCCTCCTATTATTAGTCACATGATTGTGCCTATCCCTGACTATTCTAGAAGCGAGATCTTATGCAATGACTAGACATCCCTTGAGACATAATGATACGTCCAATGTGAATACAACATGGGAGTAAAAAAAGCAGCTCCTAGGTAATGCTATAAAAAGAAAGAAATTGAAGGATAAATTGCATCCTATAGAAGACTTAAGTATCTAGCTAAGCTAATTGCTAGAACTAACTATAACCAAACACAAAAGGTATATAGTAGAGTCATAGGTCTAAATTTTCTGCTTGTAATTAAAATTTAAAACCTATAGTGTTAGTCTGAGTCCGGACATCTCTATCCTGATCAAGAAAGAAAGAAACGAAAATGATGTCAAAGTCTCCTGGCCCTAGCGATTGAGGGCAAAGGGAGTGATAGCAGCATTGGCTCATTGTCGGAGTGGTTGGGCATAATAGTGAGATCTCATTGTACAATCCTACAGCCCACGGGGCTCCATTGGAGAGACAAAGCACTCCTTGATACGAAATGACAGCACACAAACTTGCCCAGAGGAGAATAGCAAGGAGTTCAAGAAGAAAGTTTTGTATTGTTGGCATATCACAAGTTCAAAGTTCAAATGATGCCAACATATCCATATAGAAAAATGAATTACAGCCCCAAGCATTCAGCAGACTGACTGCCAGTATGTGAACAAGATAGCTACAAAATCCAAGTAGAAATGCTCAGTCCCTATGTCTTTACATCTTTTGACTTCAAGTTTTCAAATGTATCTCTGACACACAAGGCAACAAATCCAGAATTGGTCAGGTCACATAGATATAGAAATGGCACTGACATCCCAATTTGGGTTTTCTAGTCAGCAGGTACAATTGTGTGTGCACATTAAGATATGCAGTAGTAGCAAAACTTTAAGCACTACTAAAATTTTATTGTATTTCGATGCCTCTTTCGATTATATATACAAGAAAACCTATTTTTTACCGAAAATAAACAACATGTTCACATAGATTTTCTATCAACAGAACTTAAGCCCCTTAAATTATCCTACCATTTTTTCATTTTTTTCCCTCGAAACAATGAATGCTTCATCCCTCTCAGAAAATAAAATTTTACATGTAATGACACACAAATAAACCTATATGTCATTTTTATATCGTGTGTTTTATAAATCAAAATGACTTTACAGTTTACCCCTTTTACTATCCTACCATTTTTAACTTCTTCCCTTGAATACAGCTTTTATGCAGAAAGGCAACTACGATCACACATAGACAAATCTCATCACATACCTTTCCCAGCAATTAATAATCCCACTGACATTTTTATACTTACATGTGACAAACACCATAACCTCTGATTAAAATCTCACCTGCGAACACTCGACTCTTCTGTCTCAAATAGCATTCTAAAACGCATTCCTATAGAAACACGTGTATGATAAACTGCTTTAACATACTTTGCCAGAGGTATGACAAATTCAGATGGGCTTGCCCTGCATACAGTGTAATTAAACATTATTAGTCCTGCAATGAAAAACAATAATTTCCTAGATAAAACAACTCAGATGCCAAATTTGGGCATTGCACTACCTCGGATTATAGAAAATGGTAAAACGACTATTTGTAGCGGCAGCATGAGCAGCTGCAGCAAGTAGCCCTATATGCATGCTATCACTCGAGAGTACCAATGAGGGCATTACAGCCTGTGGCCTGTTTGCTCGTCTAATTCCCAACAACAGTTGTCCTTTCTCATTCCTGTTGTGCCATTCAACATTCAACTAAGGAAAAAATTAGAAAGCAATGAGAAGAATTGCTCAAGAGGGTAGGTGCAGATAAGTACATATTTCTGGAAATTGTCATGAAAATAAATAAATTGATCATTCAATTCCTTTGTAAATATAAAGAAAAGGAAGAAGTATTAAGAGAGACATCAAACATCCAAACGCTAATGAAAAACCCACCAAATAAAGAGCACAGAATCACCAGCTGCAAGTCTCTTCGCACTGACAAAAACACTCCATCCTGTTGTGAGCAGATGCCTCTTAGGCTGACCTGTACATTATTTTTAAATATGAAATCAAACCTGATTGCATATCTGTAATGCTCTTACATGAAATGAATATCTTCCACATATTCTTATTGTGCAATAAGTAGATTTTGGTCACAAATAGAAGAGTAACAGCATTTGAGAGATTTATAAAAGAGAAGACAGAAATTGCCCTACCATGCACAGTTTGACAATTTTATATATAGTGAATCTCTTATTCTCCAAGAAAATTTTGAAAGCGTAAGTCAAAAATTTGAACTAAACAAGAAACACATTTTGCATTGTGTATGTTAAAATAAGCATACCATACACAGTCAGACATTGAAAGGGCACATAAATATTCAGAGCCATATGCAAGAAAAGTATGTTATCAACTCCTTCTGGAGTCTGGAGGAAGTAGCTAGATGCTTTCCTAATGACTTAGTTGATTTAAGCATGATCTACTATTTCTTGTTTAGTCTTAAGCACAACAAATCTCCTTCTATAGATACCTAACAGGAGTGTTATAAATAAGCTAAATATATGCATAGAGGCACCAAAGAAGCACATTGTGTATGTTAAAATAAGCATACCATACACAGTCAGACATTGAAAGGGCACATAAATATTCGGAGCCATATGCAAGAAAAGTATGTTATCAACTCCTTCTGGAGTCTGGAGGAATTAGCTAGATGCTTTCCTAATGACTTGGTTGATTTAAGCATGATCTACTATTTCTTGTTTAGTCTTAAGCACAACAAATCTCCTTCTATAGATACCTAACAGGAGTGTTATAAATAAGCTAAATATATGCATAGAGGCACCAAAGAAGCCTACTTGGTTGAGATGTATAGAGTCCTTGGATGAACAAGTGTGCATGACAGGGGACCTTCATATTTAGGTTGATTACCATATATGAAAAATGATGGTTTTGTGCTTCTTTGTGTGAAGATGTTTATACCTGGCTAGAGAGGGAGATTGGTTTTTCCAGAGAAAAATTAAACATGTTGGCTCCACATTCACAGTTAAAGTAACTGGGGACTAGCTATATCAGGTATTTTTTAGAGTGAACAGGTAACTACTAACACCATTAACAGGAATTTTAAACCAGATCTGCCACGTATGACCTCAAATGTGGCAACAAATTTGATATATGAACTACCTGTATACATTTCAAAATGCATTGCAATGATATAAGAGGATCAGAAAAAACTGCACATAATTACATATTCACTATCCACTTTTATTCCAAAACAACCTTCAAATAACTGCTGTAACTTACCCCGAAAAATATGCCGAAATTTCCATTCATTGTCATGAAGATCCCTGGCAGTCAGCTCCTGGGCAGGTGGCTGCTGAGTGAAATCCTGCTCAAAACAAACAAAACCAAAGATAACAATAACAAAACTTAATGGGAGATGGATATGGCAAATACGGTATACCCTTACCTTTTGCTCCTTCAAAGAATGCAGTCTTCTCCTAAAAAAGTCTAAATTTCATCTATTGAATCACAAACAGAACAACAACTATGGGAAAATAAGAACCGCACAAGTGGAGGAAAAACTTTTTCTGCTGCACGACGTGGCACAGAAAACCCGCCATGCGTGCTAGTATCACTTGCAGTCAGCGTTTTACAAAAGTAATTAGTCGGTTGCTTGCTTGGTGTGCCAAGGTCAGAACCAAGATAACAATCTTTTTGCTCTTGCTGCACAGTATCATCAAGTTTTAGTTCCCTGCGCAAATGGAACTAGTACCAAAGCATTTCTCACCAAAATTGGCAATTACAGGAAAGCACATATAATGAAACCGAAAATGTCTTACAGCATTAAGTGGTTGCAATGTCATTTGAGCATATACTTCATCCGTTTCCACATCTGCCTGGCATTCAATAAGGTGTTTATTAAATTTTAAATCTTGTATATATAACGATCTGAATAAAGTGTTCACAACCAAAGCAAGGATGAAATGCAGAGAACCCACATGCATTGTAACATTGTGAAGTTGGCAGATTAATTGAGCTGGAAGATTCGGATAATTTGGTATATGAGCATCAACCTCCTTGTTTGTTGAAGCAGCTACCTGAAATCACATTGATTATGATCAGTTTCATTACGTAACATTAAAATTTCAAAATACTGGGGTGACATTTTATGATGAAAAGAAGATAAGCATTCATTATTTTCTGTCATTTGTATCCAAAAGAAGGTTGCAAACTAAAAATTAGTGAGCGACCACCTCACCTGCTCACTGTGACCCTGGGGAAAATAAACAACCTTGCTCCCAACAGCAGGTAAGGACACAAGCGGTCCAGCACAGGCATGCCAAAGCTCTGAATTAAGGCATCTCCTTTCCCCTGTTTGATGTGACATGAACAAACAAATTGTCAATTGGATATTCCTTTAGAAACCTCTCGACATAACAACAGTAACTGTGTAAAGTAGCATCATATTATGAATGTAAACTTTGCAGTATAAAGCACATTAACTTGACAAATATTCCAGACGACAGTATTTTCAGTAGAAATGTTTAGATTAATTATTGTTCTGAGGTGTCACAGTTTGATATGATGCATTAATTTAACATTTTTCGCCATTTCCATTGCATCTCAATATGCGATTCTAGAATCCAAAAAAAAAATCACTTAAAAGAAAATTCATGCTAACAAGAGTAATGAACACATTAAAAAGGTAAGAAGCACCATTTTCAAGTTTAAACTCTTAGAAGAATTTAAGCGGCAAGCCATTACATAGATATCCATGAGACTTCGTGGCCATGTGGGGCAAAGAAAAGCTTACATCATGTGTGACATTTTCAAAGAAATTAATGTCACATATGACAACAAAAGAAGATAGAGGTTAAAAGGTGGTAACCAAATCTTGGTCCCGACCTACTCATCTGGTCATTAGATAGTTAACAAGTTCATAATGCTCTGCAAGTTATTCAAGAAATAGCCACAAAACTAATATATAAAGGAAAGTAAAAGCAAATCTAAATAAAAGTTGTTTCCCTGGAACCAGTGTACTCTTGTAACTGATTACACCCCAATAAAGTTCGATAAAACCACATATGATAAAATATTCAGGTCATTTTGTCTAAACATAATAAGATGTGAAAATACATTACACCTAGAAAGTCTAGAAGAATGCTTCTCTGCGCGTATACCATTCAATGTTTTTCACTCCCCCTATTGGTATGCTATGGTTCAGTCCATCAATAATTCCCCTAAAGGATACAAAAGCAAGAACTGTATTGCTAGACATGAAAAAAGCTGATGTCCAGAGCTCTCTACGACAGTTTACAGATGAGTGGCCGAATAATGGGGTTTACATTGTCTCTGATGGTTCAATAAATGTTAAAAATCAACATTTGATGACTGTTCTTGGTGTGTTGGCTAGTGATGCAGTCTTCCTTCCTGCCCATGACTCCTCATCATTTGTACCATCTTCTGGGAGCATTGCAGAACTCTTACCGAAAAGGAATAATGATACAGGGCCATCCAATATGACACAAGTCATTAACGATAATGTAGCTAATTGTGAAGTATCAGCAAAACCATTGAGCAGGCACATTCTCGCATTTTCGTTCTGATTGTTTGCTGCACATGTTGAATATTTTAATATATAACATTCTTCAGCACAGAGAGCATGTCTGGATCAATGCCGTGTAGAAGGAATGGAAGTCCATCAAATTCATCACTAGGCATACTGCTGTCCACTACATTTACCAGATTCACTCTAAGTTACAGTTACTTAAGCTCACAAGGACTAGATCTGGTAGCCATTAGCTCACCTTTAAGTACCTGTTGAAGATAAGATGAGCATTGGCTATTATGATTGTTAGTGATTTATGGGAGGACTTGAGGATACATAATACATCAGATAGAGATAGTGCTTCTGCAGTGCAAGATATTATTCTTGATCCTGGCTTTTGGTCACAGATTAAATATGTTTTGCAATTCATCAAATCTAACATGACTTGAATTAAAGATCGAGATCAATCAGTGGCTGGGGAATTGCATGAGCAGGACACCATGCTAGGACAGATTAAGGACATTGTTGAGCTTAGACATGTGAACTTCTATGACTATATTTGAGTAGAAGTGGAAAAACAATCAACAAAGATAAATACTAAATAGTCCAGTCCATGCTTTAGCATACATTCTTGCAACAGAATACTATTCTACATCATGGCTGAAAGCATCAGTGCCTGTTTGTAGGGAGAAGAGAAAACTGCAAATGGATCCAGTGGTTCGGAGTGGCCACATGCAAGCATTACACAAGCTTGTCACTGATGAGTGTAATATCATACAGCAGCAATTGAGTACCTACATCAGTGCCCAAGGATTATTTGGTTATGCCTATCCATCTATATATAATGGGAGATGTCGACTTCTCTCCAGTGGTGGAACGTGTATGATTGTTCTACTCCAAAGGTGCAGCATTTGGCAAAACAGGGTGCTTTCACGGGTTGTGAACACTTCTTCCACAAAGAAGTGTTGGACCACCTACAGTTTCATACAGTGTCAACAAAAAACACCTTGAATCTATACCAGGCAGAGAGCTTGGTTTATGTGCATCACAACTTGCAACTGTCCCATTATAAGAGGCAAAGATTGATTAAACATATATCACAATTGGGATAGTTATCCAGAGGAGCACAATTTGGATATGGTACCTTTTGATGATCATCATCATGTTGAAATGCCACCCTCACCAAATGCCATGTTCAGCCCAACCAGGACTACAGCAGCATGAACTTTTGGTCAAACTTCATCTTCGCAATTACCTCCACATCCGCATCAATGTGGAGCTCCTGGTGGTGCTAACAGGAAGGAAAAGTAGATACTAGATTGATCATTCATTGGACATTAACAAAATTATCTTATGTTACCTTATTGGAATATTTCTCTGTATTAATTTCTTTTATTATCATACTAAATATTTCAGTTTCTATTTGTAATATAACATCTCTATTTTAGAAATTGGACACATGGCCTATTTCATAAACATGATTCCTTGCTCATGATGACCTATTTCGTAAACATAACTTTTTGGTCATGAATCATGATGGCCTACTCCATTTCATAAAATCATTGTTTACTCTTCCTTTATCTGATTCAAGTTTAAGTGTGTAATTTGTAATCGCAATATCAACAATATTAACTATGTAGTACCAACAGTTGACATTCCATGATTAATCCACTAAGATGACATGTGTAGACATTCTGCATGTTTTTTTGAGAGTCTGTATGTGTAAATATCAACTTTATATCTCAAATTGTGATAGATTCAAATGCTGATTTTGTTGTATGGTTGAAACATGTATTTGATGTATAGTGAATACATTAGGATGAGAGGTTGTGTATCAGTGTTGCCAGAGTGTAGAGCAGGGGCCCCTGGAACACCATTTCTCAGAAAAACTTTGTAGCAAAGCATCTCGAGAGATATTCTCCATTGGGTTGTTGCACTAATATTCCTGCTGCTATATGTTTCTATTTGCATGCTACATTTTTCTGCAGGGTTTTTCTACCATTTTGTTGCAGATCTGAAGCATAGAGACAGCCATTTTTTGTTTTTAGGGTTATAAGTCACCTATGACTTATGTAATGGATTTTGGTACACTTCTCCAAAAACTTTACACTAATAATACCAATTATGCCCCACTCTTTGGTATAGTGACCATGTATGTGAACCCAGAAATTCAGTCCATTTGATTCATATATGCAGTGCAGAGTGATATGGGTAATCCACCATTTCCTTTCTCATACTGCACCCATCATAAATTCTTTCCACGGGATGATGATGGCAACCAACTTGTTCAGGAGACACGGATAAGTGACCTGCTCAGTTCTTGAGGTTGCCAACATTTGTAGCTTACTTTGAAGAGTGACCTGCTCAGTTCTTATGGCATTAATCGAGCTCTGCAGCCTATCCTCGATGTCATTGATTTCCCTGGCATGACTTATCTCGATCATGATCATCTGATTAGATTCTTAAAATGATTGGTTTCCATTATGTTCAGTTCCTCAACATGCTTCTCTTCTCTAGCTAGTAACCTGTTCTGAAGACATATTTGATTAGCTTCCATGTCCTTTATCATTTTATTATTATTTTCTAGAATAGAATTTATTTTTTTCTTAAGATTTGCTTTTATGGAACTTAGCTCCTCAACATGCTACTCTTCCACGGTATCCACAATGTTTTGAGAGTTGATCCTTGGATTATATTGAGCAACTTCCATTGCATGTAACCTGTTTCACATGGAACTCATTCCTCTGGCGTGATATGCTATTAATTTTACTTGACTAGACTGCATGTCTTTGTTCATCTGAATTAATTCCTCAACAAGATGCTTATCATTTTCTTTTTTATCGTAAAAATGATTAATCTGGCTACAAGTCCCTGTCCTGCCACTATCCTGTCACTATCGAGGACTCTTCTTGCTATGAAACAAGTGGAATCATCATGACAGTGATTACAATATCTACAATATGGTGTTTCTTGATCACTAACATGGTGTAATTGATTCTCTTGCATCTTCTTTATGCGATTCTGCATATCAGCAAATTGATTGATTTTCTCAACTTGCATTCTTTTAACAATCTCTATTAATTCTTTAACCCCGTATTCCTCTTTTGTAGAGTCATGAGGGTAACCTTGAGCGTTAGTAAAATGAAAAGGGACGGACAAGTCATCCATGATGACTTGCCTAAGGGGAAAGGGAAACTAATGGATGTCAGATAGAGAGGTCCATGTTTAAGAAAATCAAGAGATCCACATGAAGGGAGCCTCTAGCAAAAACTCTTGCAAAAAATGAAAGAAGTGGAGTCGCTACTTGAACAAAGAGACAATCCAAGAGAAAGATGTAGAAGATGAATGGCTCACTACCTATGGTGCCAGTTGTAAGACACGATCCTAGACCACTATGTTGAAAATAGTAACGAGAAAGGTTCCATGATTTGTGCCTTAATCAAAGAGACCTCAACGAGTTCTTCCATAGCATGCTCGAATTCCTATAAATCAATTTCTATAAGTTAGGAGCTAATTCCTATCAATTAGGACGAGTTCCTATAATTTAGGATGAGTTCCTAAAAGTTAGGACGAGTTATGAAGCAGTTAAGTAACGTGCAAAAGTGTAAGGTCCAGTTTCTTGTCTTCTAGTGAGAGTTAAATTGGGAAAAGGACAAGTGATAGAATCTCAAGATCTTGAATTGAGATGAGACGAGTTGGATGAGTTAGTTCAACTCAGTATCTAGGTGGATGAGGTTCTTCGAGAAGCACCTTCCTCGCTAAGAGTGTTGAAAATAGTAGAGTAAAAGGTTCCTTGACTTGTGCCTTAATCAAAGGGACCTCAGCAAGTTCTTCCTTAGCACGCTCAAATTCCTATAAGTTAGGAGCTAATTCCTATAAATTAGGACGAGTTCCTATAATTTAGGATGGGTTCCAAGAAGTTAGTACGAGTTATGTAGCAGTTAACTAATGTGCAAAAGTGGAAGGCCAAGTTTCTTGTCTTCTAGTGCGAGTTAAATTAGGAAAAGGACGAGTGATTGAATCTCAAGTTCTCAAATTGAAATGAGACGAGTTGAATGAGATAGTTCAACTTAGTTAACTCTTCAATCACCAAAACCAATTCCTAAAATACAATTTCCCAGATTTAGCCATTTGAAAAGCTTATGAGGAGGAACAAAGTCACAATTGTATTCATTCTTGAGCACAAGTTTGTGAGCCTATGAGGCAAAGAACGTGCAAGAGGAGCGTGTGACTATTGAAGAAGGAAGAATTGCCTTGAATATGCGCTAGGAAATAGGGACAAATGTGAAAATTCCAAGTCCTAGATCTAGAATCCTACTACAGCAAACTGAATTACTTCTCCTACTTGTAAATTACATTAACAAGTTATTTTGCAATTACTTCTGAAAACATCAAAGCAATTACTGAAGAGCCTTCACTTAATTAATTTGGAAGCTTTAACAGGAAACTGAGGAAAAGAAAACCATCACATAGGACACCATTATTTTTGGGCAAATATCCCTGGAAAAACCCAATGCGAGAAAACCAACGCAGCAAATCTGAAGATTTTATCATTAAGCTGCAATTATATTTGAATACATCTCTGAATGTCTCCGCGAACAATTCAGTTACAAAGAATACTAACATAGAAAAATAGTGAGATCACCTCACTCTATGAGTCTCAACTGAATTGGGCGTTGAACTGACGAAACCCCAACACCGTCTATGTTGCCTCTGCACAGTAGTTGCGCAAGCCTACGTGGGGACTGATCTGGAACTACGTCACCTCTTCTACGTGATCTTTCAGCCCTCAAGAAACTCGATCCCAACCCTCTTGGCTCAGAATCTCATTTTCCCAACTGAAACTTGGACTTCAGCTTAGAAACGGTGTTGCCTCTACGTGTGGCTTGCATGGCCCTACATCACCCACTATGGGTGTCACATCACCCACTATGGGTGTCGCATCACCCTCTCTGGGCTCTGCACTGCTTCCTCTGCGTCTCTCTGCCTCTCTGTTGCTGATCCTTGGCCCCAAAGAAGATCCTCTTGCCAAAATTGTCTCTGCCCCTCAACTGCGTGAAGTATCACTAGATTTGGTTTTCCTATGAGCACTGCTCACTTCAGAAAATTCAATCACTTGATCCTTTCGGTGTGTTTTCCAAATGACTGTGAAGCCTTCCTTTATAGTCTTTTCATCGAGACTTCAATGGCCGAGATTAGATCTCCAACCAACGGTTAAAATTACATTTAGACTTGATCTGCTTTTTCTAGAAGTTTCACCCACAATTTATATTAATACCCATTAATTATTTTAATTTCCTCATTAAAAATAATTAATTTATCAAATAAAATTGTTTCCAGGTGGAATTTCCCAAAACAATTTGTGGAATACATGTGTCTAAGCCTCTCCATAAATTTTGAGACTTAAAGCACATCCGATGCTACCACAAATCAACACTCCTTCTTAGCGAGGAATGTGCTCTAGCAAATATGCCCTATTGCATATGCTCCGACTCTGAAGCATCTTCCTTTGTGTTGCTGATGTTTGACATGTTGTCCACCAACCACTGCGTTGTTGTTGCAACTGTACTGCTGCTGACCCTGCCACAATCAACACTACATCCGTACTGCAACTCCGTCTCAAATGCTACATCTGTTGCTAGCACTGCCACTGCTAACTTTGCACTGCAACTCGGTTACTGAAAGAAACAACTAAAAAGCATCTAAAATTCTGAACAAGGGTTCAGGATGCATCTCGATGTTGAAACTCTAACTACTGCTAGACCCACGTTGTCCGTCTGAAGCACTACACTGTGTCCCTTTGCACTACTGCAACTTTGCTCTCCGTCGTTCATATTTTGGTGCTGCTAACCACTGCATCTGTCGCTTCTGCACTCCTCTGCACCACTGAAAACTCCTCCAGCCTGCTACTTAGGAAGGTCATGATCCAAGAGGTGTACTTTGCCAGGATCCTGCCCAAATGAAGTTCTTGCGAACTTACAGCTCAATGTCGACCCATCTCCCTCTTGGAGATGTGTGGGCACTCATGGCATACTCATTAATGAGCTCCATCATTAGACATATTTGGAGGGGTTAATGATCATCTTTTTGCCTTCTTAGATCTCCTTTTCTTGCATTTTTATTATTATTAGGTTTTATGATGCTATTATAGGTGTTGATTAAGCCTAACATACTTCGAGTGCCTAACATGAGGTTGAGTGCAGAAAATCATGAATTATTAAGCATTTTTTTAAGGATTTTATCATAAAGACTTGGAGGAGACAGCAAGGAGAAGTTATAAGGACTGTCCACCCTCCTTAACTCTCAAAGGCAGCCAAAGGATCCCAAAGATTCTCTCCAGCAATTCAAATTCCAAAGGCAGCCAAAGGATCCCAAAGATTCTCTCCAACAATTCGAATTCCAGAGGCAGCCAAGCAACTCAATCTTTGTTTACTTGGAGTCAAGTGTACTCAATCACTATTTTCTAGGGAGTTGTTGGTAGCTTCCCTGTAGAATAAATAGAGTAGAGATAGAGCTAGGAAGGGGTTGATTCTAGTCGGAACTTTGTTGCAAGCTATTGAACTTTTTATTATTTTACTCAGTGATCAAACTTTCAGAAATGTATGAGGCTATTCTTTTATGAAATGAGTAGACTGATTTCATTTTACTGATTTAAGTTTCAAAGAGCTAGGCTCATGGGTTAGGGCCCAATCCATGTGCCTCAGCCTCTCTGATGCATTTGTTCTCTGCTTTATGTCATTTCACTAGCTCTGCTTCTGATGATTTTGTTTAAGCTTCAAGTTGTTGTTTAGTTTCGCTTTCTATGTGCTACTATAGGTTTCATCTGCTTGTGAGCAATAAAATAGAGGAGAAAAACCAAAAAGCTATGGATCAAGACCCCCTTTTCATCTCTGTCAATAGAGCTCGAGGAGGGCAAACCTTCCCACCGACCCAAAAACTTATTTCTGTTCATTGTTTCTGAGATTAAAAATAGAACAACATTACCATTTTTCAGTCTTCCTCTACACTGTATTTTTATGCATTTGTCCATTTCGTTGCACATAAGTTATGCAGGTTGATTGCATGAATTATTGCTAAAACCCCAGAGCAGCTCCATGGTGCCTCCCCACTTCATTCTCCATCCCTATCTCCACAGTTTGATCAACGTTGTCATGCCCTCCATTCCCTCTTCTTTTCCACTTATTCTAGCTGCTGCACCCACCTTTTATCCCTCAAAACACCTAAAATATCCAGCCCGTCGTATTCCATTGTTCTTATTGGTCACGGTTGCCCTATCCTTTTTAACACAAAATGCTTGAAAACCATCAAAATTCGACCTCCGCCTTCCTCATCGAGTGTACTTCGCACTTCGCCCCTTTCTCTCGACAGCATCATCGCTTCTCTGCCAACCTTTCGTAATCACAAATCGCAGTTCCTGTTGTTTTCCTTTTAAGACTTACCAATCCCGACGCCGATTACGATATTGTCATTGCACTCTGTCGTCGGTCCCACCGCCCCGTCACACATCGCACTTCACACTTCGCAAAGTTTTCCTAAACATCACTTTCGCTATCCCTCCAACTTTGCGATATTGCGATATCTCACTGCATTTCGCCCTTTTTTATCCCGTTGCATTTCGCACTTCGCAGCTTTTGCCCCTTCGCACTTCGCAAATCGCACTTTTTATTTTATTACTTTAACACTTACCGCTCATGTCTGCCGATTGCGATATCGCCCTGTACTCCGCAAGCGGTCCCACCGCCACGTCATCCATTGCATCACACATCGAAAATCGCACTTTTTATTTTGTTCCTGTTAACCTTTACTGCTCCAAACGCCAATTGTGATCACCCTCGATCACAACTCCGCCATCGCACTTTTTAAATCATTCCGCTCCAAAGCCTTTTTGCGCCATAATAAAGCTTTACTAAGGTTTAAACCCGCTCTTTCCACTTCTAAGCCTAGTTTCATGTGTTTATCCCTCCATTAGCACCTTTACCCCTTTCTTCTCCAAGTTGCAAATCAGCACTTTTTCAATTAGAATTAAGTCTTGGATAGCTTAGCTGCATGGATAGAAGCATGGTAGATAGAGCATAAGATAAGTAGGGTGTGTTTAGTCGATTGGCCAAGTTTAGTGTCGTTTAAATTAGTTTCCTTTCAGCAATTTAGTTTAGTTTCCTTCCTGTCAATTCTTTTCAGCAATTTAATTTAGTTTCTTTCTGTCATTTCCTTTCTACACATTAAATTAGTTTCATTTCCGTTATTTCCTTTCTGCAAATTAAGTTAGTTTCCTTTTGTCATTTCCTTCCAGCAATTTACTTTTCAGTTTTTATCATAGTTTAAGAAATAGCACCCTTTCGTAAAGCAGAAGAGGATGACATGAACATAATGCATCTATTGTGTATATAGCACTGTCACCTCCAAGTTTGTACGAACCCCGGGATGATAAAGTAAAGTAGGGCATCCCCTGGGAGTTGCAGCACTCTTGGTGCAATACCAAGGCTCACCACTCATCCTCCTTGATCTTTGCAGGCGCAACCTTCCGATTGTGCTTCTCGTCCTTGTCTTTTTTCTTCAAAGGACACTAAGTAGCATAGTGGCAAAGTTCACCACAACTTAAGCACTTTATCTCTAAGACGTCTTTCTTACATCTTTGTTGCTCTTATTGTCCCTTGGCTGTGAGGGTTGCATTTTCTTCCTCCTCCTGCTTCATCTTCGATCCATTGCGACTGCTGTTGTCGAGTTTACACTTCAGGTCCCTCCTAAAGCTCCTCTTGCTGAAGAGTAGCTCACATCTCTTCCCAGCCCAGCAAGGTTGCTCTGCCCAAGATACTCTAGACGAACACCTACCATTCTTCAGAGACTGCGTTAAGAGCCAGTCTCACCATTGTTGTAGGAGAAGGGGTGGCCCCCACTACTGCTAGTTGATCATGGATTTCCTGAAGTTTCGACAAGAACGTAACAATACGCTCCCCTTTCTGCATCTACATCATCCTCAGTTTCTGCTCTAAGTACATCTTCCGTTGTTCGAAAAAGCCTTGATACAGTGCTGCCAATGCATCCCACATTTGTCTGCTTGTGTCCTTGCCAGCTATGTTGGTCAGAATATGATCTTTGACTCCATCAAGTTTGCAATCTTTTATCCTTCGCCATATCAGTCGTGTACTTCTTCAGCGGAACTAGATCTGCAGGACAACTATGGTACTCGTCGCGAAAAGCTTGAGATCATACTCATCTAGAAGGCATGTGATTCTAGAGCACGTAGTTGGAGGAGCCCTCCAACCGGTCCTGATCTCTAAGCTCGTGAGCTGCCATAGCCATCAAGAAAATTTCGAATTAGCTCCTCTTCTTCCCCCTCTACACAGCATTGGTTGCCTTACGCACTCCTTCTGGAGTTTGTAGATCTACCACCCAGATCTTCTGCCCAAATCTAGGAAAAATAAAATTCCCCGACTAGCAACTTCCTGAGTAAGAAAATTCCCTCACTGTGCTTCTGCTTCCTCTTCTGACGACTTTCTGCCCATAAATAAATAAAAATAAATAAAAAATTAAAAATTAGAAAAAGCAAAAAAAAACAATAAGAAAATTGCGTCCCACCAGCTCTACGTTGCTCCCTTTAGCTAGGCAAAATTCCGATCTGGAAGCCCTTCCTCTCTGTTTACTCACTCAGAGAGAGACTTTACCAGAAAAGTCAGATTTCCAGACCTAGACTACACAAGCCCTCTGGGGATTCAAACTGTCGCTTTATGTAGCTATTCGGCCTCCTTCCCAGCGTTGGATCTGCTCTTCTTTTTTCACCTGTAATTCTCCACAAGCTCTGATACCATGTGAAAATTACAAGTCTTAGATCTGGAATCCTACTGCAGCAAACTAAATTACTTCTATTTGTAAATTACATTAACAAGTTATTTTGCAATTTACTTCTAAAAACATAGAAGCAATTACTGAAGCAGCCTTCACTTAATTAATTTAGATGCGGAAACGGGAAACTGAGAAAAAAGAAAAACATCACATAGGACGCCATTATATTTTGACAAATATCCCCGAAAAACCCCAATGCGAGAAAATCGGTGCACCAGATCTGAGGATTTTATTATTAAGCAACAGTTATATTTGATAACATCCCTGAATGTCTCACCGGACAATTCAGTTACAAAAAACACTGACATAGAAAATAGTGAGATTACCTCACTCTGCGAGTCCTAGCTTATCCGGTAGTTGAACTGATGAAACCCCAGCACCCTCTGCGCTGCCTATGTGTAGTAGTTGCGTAGGCCTGCTTGGGGACTGCTCTGGAACAGCGTCACCTCTTTTGCGTGATCTTTCAGACCTCAGGAAACTCGATCCCAGCCCTCCCGGCATAGAAACTCATTTTCCCATCTGAAACTCGAACTTCTGCTCAGAAACTGTGCTGCCTCTGCGTATGGCCTGCGTGGCCCTACGTCACCCCTTCTGGGTGTTGCATCACCCTCACTAGACTTTGCGTTGCTTCCTCTGCGTCTTTCTCTGCCTCCCAGATGATCCTTGGCCCCAGAGAAGATCCTCCTGCCAAAATTGTCTCTGCCCCTCAACTGCGTGAAGAATCTCTAGATTTGGTTTTCCTCTGAGCACTACTCACTTCAGAATATTCGATCACTTGATCCTTTCGGTGTGTTTTCCAAATGACCCTCAAGCCTTCCTTCATAGTCTTCTCGTTGAGACTTCAACAGCGTAGATTAGATCTCCAATCAACAGCTAATAGACCTGATCTGCTTTTTCTAGAAGTTTTACCGACAGTTTAAATTAATACACATTGATTATTTTAACTTTCTAAGTTAAACTTAGGGTCCTCATTAAAAATAATTAATTTATCAAATAACTCTGTTTCCGAGTGGAATTTCCCAAAAAAAATTCTAGGTTATGTGGAATACATGTGTCTAAGCCTCTCCACAAAAGTTTGAGACTTAGAGCACAGTTGATGCTACCACAAATCAACAACTAATTCGTAGGAAATAGGAGCAACCCATGCGCTAGGAAATAGGGGTTTTTTTCCTAAGATTTGAGCAAGGATTTCGGGCTCATTCAGACAAGGCAAGCAGATCAGAGGTCTTACAGATTGGTTCAAGCTTAGTTCAAGCAGGGAGATCATTGTATTATCTATTAAAAGTATATTGTATTGTAAGAGATATATTGCTCATTCTTCTTCAATAAGATTCTCGATCAAGCAGAGGGTTTTCCCAGATGGGTTCCCTAGAAAAATATTGTGTTTAGCTGCTATGTGATTGTGATTTACTTATGTTCCTATTTCACTGTAAAATTTAGTAGAGAAATTATGTGTCTATATCAAAAGGAAGTGTTTTTGAGATTGTTCATATTCGCATATCAGAATTTCGTGGATTTTCTACACACTAGAGCTATCTGTCCTAACATTAGAGGTCGAATGAAGATAACTCAGCATAGACGTTTGGCTAGAAAAATAACAAAGAGAGGAGCTTAAATGAATATTGGGTGGTTGCCTAGAAGGAAGCAACTAGCACTAAGGTCTAGAAGATCTCAACTAGCGACTATATTATTTGTTGAAATGAGGGTTTGGTATGGTGGCACCATTGGGGTCTCATAGAGATGGTAATAGAGCCTCGTGTCCTCACTGATCTGGAATCATCTATCTCCATTACCCACTTGGTGCCCCGATTAAAAAAGAAGTAATTTCTCGAGAGAAAGTTGATCTCGAAGTGGATGTGGCCGAAAGATTGAAGCACGACGACGAAAAGCACTCCACCATAGATTGATGCCTCACCTTAAACCAAATGATACAGATCAAGAGCATTAACGTTTGCTAATTTTAGTTAACAATGGTATCCTCTATGCTTCGCACAATTACTTCAATGTTTCTTTTGCAGACCAATGACAATTTCCAATTTAGTTTTCCAATAGCAATCACACTAACCATAAATCACATTGACAGTAACTATAGATAGAACATAAAATAAAATGCAGAAGACAAGCCAAGACAATAGGACACCAGATTTGGTGGATGCCAGGGAAAAACCCCAATGTGGGGAAAACCCTTTGATCAATTCTTCTTATTATTATATCAAATGGTCAATAGAGAGAGAGTACAATAGTCAAAGTTGACTTGACTAATCAAAGTCAAAACAGCCCTGTCAAATTTGCAATCCACTGAATCAAACTCAGCCCTAATCAAAAAGTCAAAGATGGTCAACACAACAGCAAAACTTCCTTTTTGGAGATTGGTCAAACTCGGTCTGATAAAATGGTCAAAGTCATCCAAAAACAATGTTGAAAACTGCGGTCAAACTTGGTCAACTTTGTGGTCAGGTCTATAGTCAACCCTAGGGTCAAAGTGCCAAGAAATTCTCGATTCCTGTGCCAAACTGGCCTGCCAAAAACAAATTTTTCCCACAAAAATAATTGTTAAAGGATGAGTCAAAGTGCTCAGTCAGTGTTGGTCAAACTCTTGCAATAGTCGTGAAAGTCGTCCCTGCAATTTACCCAAAAAATTCATCCTTTTGCCACAATAGTTGTACGAACCAATGAGAGAAGGAGAGAGAAAAAATCAGTGCGATGATGATGCCAAATGAGGTGAGAGGGCACTTGTATTTATACAAGTCATTGAGGGTGAAGAGTCACGTCCATTGCGCTTCATGAGCCTACATGATGATGAGGTCGACCTGAACAATTTGCACATGCGTGGGCATAAATTCAAAAACACACTTCTGCTTGTCCAAATTCAATATCTTTATATCTATTTGGTCCTCTCGAAAAGAAGAATTTATTGCAATCATCATCTCCATCAAATGAGTTGTCCCAACGTGGAATTTGGCCCTAGTTGCCAATTTTTACAATGTTGCTACATGGAATTCATTCAACCATTTGATGTAGTGCTAGGAAATACAATGTAACACGGGGTCGCGTCCTCCCACCTAGGGGTCGAGTTTCCTCGCCCCTTCACACTCCGGTGTCTTGGGGACGCCTGGGAGGCATTTACCCACGCTCCCAAAAAACAAGAAATGAAGGGAAACGTGCAGGGGGGGCGTTTCCTCGAAATTCAGGGTCGAGGGGACATACGAGGGCATACGGGGATCATACTCGATCATACAAGGGTGTGCGGGGCCCAAAAAAATGATTTTTTTTAAATGAAAAAAAAAAAGCAAATTTTTTTAGGTTTATTTAGATTTGCTTTTAAGTTTTCTTTTTTTGTTTTATGTTTTAACCCTTTGTCGTTGTTGCTGCCTCCTGTCTTCATCGTCGCACTGTTGCCTCCGTCGAGCTGCTGCATCGAGTTGCCTCCCTCCGTCGTGTTGTTGCCTCACTGTTAAAATTGGACAACTAGGTCCAAACTCCATGTTGTGATGCTCAGATGAAGACACCAATATTTTTATTGGGTTCCTCTTTCGAAGAGGTGCAAGATCGATCTAAAGATCATCTTGATCTAATGAGCAGAACATTTATTTTGAATTTATTTTTAATACTTTCAAAATATGTGCAGGTCGGCCTTAAGGTTTTACACCCCCAGCAAATGTGTCACACACCTCAGTGATTGATATAAATAGAGTCAACGTTGGAGGACATTTCATCATCTCATCCTCACACATCATCTCTCCTCTTCTGATTGGTTCGAGCTCCTTGGAGGCAGTTTCAGTTCACACGTGGGAAAGAAGGACAAAGAGGAAGCTGCTGAATAGAGTCAACGTTGGAGGACATTTCATCATCTCATCCTCACACATCATCTCTCCTCTTCTGATTGGTTCGAGCTCCTTGGAGGCAGTTTCAGTTCACACGTGGGAAAGAAGGACGAAGAGGACGCTGCTGAAGCTAGGGTTTCCATGCAAGTTTGACCAGCGTTGACTTTGGTCAACGCATGATCCAAAGGATTTGATTTTTGGTGGAGACTTCGATTTTGGAAGGTCGTACATTTTGGCACAAGAATTGAGGTCAAAGATTGACCGTGGACCATGTTGCATTGACTTTTACTTGTTGTTTCTATTGTTGCTGTCGTTGCTGCTACTATTGCTGCCGTGACTTTTCTAGGCAACATTGACTTTTCTGGGGTTGACTTTGAGTTGACCGTGTGGTTGTTTTGAGGGTTGTTGTGACACATGCTGGGTTGGCTGACCAAGGAGACTTTGCTGGTTGAAGCATCTTGTTGACCGCCGTAACACACCACCACATTTTTTTGTTTCTGGTTTGTCTTCTGTAGATCCACTAGTATGTTCTATCAGCATTTTACTTGATTGTTTATGTGATGGATGTAGTGGAAAGTAAAGTTGCATCAAGCATAGAACATCTACATAAATTTACACTCAGGCTGCCACCATCCACACTATTGTTGCCACCGTCCACGCTGCTCGTTGCTGCCTCAAGGCTCGGCCTCTCAAGTTGCCTCCCTCCGGAGTCTGCTGTCCTCCCACGCTGCCGGTAAGCCTCGGACCATGTAAATACTAAACAGTAATATTAATTTTTGAATAATAATTTCAATTTATTAATTAATAATTTTAAATTTTAAATTTATTTTTTTTTAATTTTAAGTTGTTTTGTTTGCATGTTTTTTAAAATTTTAAATTTTAAATTGTTTTATTTGCAATGTTGTGCAGTAATTTTTTTTAAGGTTAAATTTTGTTTTTTTTAAGTTTAAAAAATCAAAATGACAGGCTTAATTTATAAATGATAACGGTGAACACGGTTACTGTGTTATAAACGCTGCAAAAAAAAAAATGCAGCATTTGTAACACACTAACTACTAATTAAATTTGTTTTTTCAATAATTAATTTTTTTTTAATTTCGAAATTGAAAATTTTAATTTATTAAATTATTGGCAATTGCAGCCTACAAGTTTGAAGTTACAAGTTAATATTTATTCTGAACCAGAACTATGAGCCAAAGTGTTAAAATTGGGCAACTAGGTCCAAACTCCGGGTTGCGCTGCTCAGATAACGATTGCAATATTTTTATTGGATTCCTCTTTCGAAGAGGTGTAAGATTGATCTAAGATCATCTTGATCGGATGAGCAGAACATGTACTTTGAATTTATTCCACTTATGTGCTAAATCGACCTGGAATAAAATATAGACTTAAATGTCTTAAAGGATGTGTCACACACCCCCAAAGATTCCTATATATTGGAGAGACTTAGAGTTCATTTGACACACATTGTGTGGAGGAATTCTCTCTCTCTGGATAGCGTTGGAGCTGCGTATTATATGGACTATTCTTTGTTTGGGTTGTTCTGGGGTAATGTATGACACGCTTGGTTGAATGACCTATTGGAGACTTTGCTGGTAGAAGCATCCTACTAATCGCCGTAACGCCACCATTTATTATCTCTGTTTTGGCTTGTCTTCTATCGATCTATTAATATGTTCTATCCTCTTCAGTATTGTGCCCTAATCTGAAATGGCATAGAACATATTCAGAAATTAACATGGTATCAGAGCTAAGGTGAAGACAAAGCCCAACTTGTTGAGAATTTAGGGCAACAAGATAAGGATTGTTTGATGCGGTCGAAATTCATGTGCCCTAACCCTCAGCGTAAAGAAGTTCGTGTTACCAAGGAACTGGAATGAAGGTTCAACCCATCGACACGCAAGCCATCATTAAAAAATCGGGTGTGATCTTATATGAAAATAGGTCTGAAGAAAATATTGGATTAAAAGCGAGGACTATAGCTTATCGAAGCCCCCAATATTTAATGATCAGAAGATAAAATGATCCTGGAAGCATTAGCAGCTAAGAGAAAGCCCGAAGCTGAAAGCGGGGAAAATAAGAAAAAGAAAGAAAAGTTTTTTTTTACGGAACCTGTTTTCTAACCTGCTAGCAAACCTATTGGTAAAGACAAGCATGGAATTTGTCATTGTAGGCGGGATTATAGGAAATTGTTGACAGAGTGGCCTCACCAGATTTTGGATGTCGTGTACATTGAAAATCCGAGCATATTGGACGAGTTTGAATCTGCATGCGGACTAGACATCGTGGTAGCAAAGGGTCAAATTTATGAACCCGTGAAACCAAATTTAATCCCAAGCACACGGAAAAAGAGCCAACTAAGTTTGTTGAGCCATCGCCTCTGAATTTCGGGCTCGAAACAACTCAGACAAGGGACGCCGACGGTACCGAAGAGCGTAAGGTCTTGCATGCCTTCTACGCGAGTTTTAGACATGGCGTTGGTTGAAATCATCATGATGGAACTCGCAGCAGAGTTGATTGCAAGTCAGAAGGAATGCTGAGAGCTTTGAGATCGGAAGCCTCGCTTATTGGGTCGGTATTCCACGGTGGTTGATCTCGAGGAATCATCGCACCGCGAATGACTATTATAAGTGTCGAGTCCCAATAAAGGTAGGCAGCGTCATTACCTAACACAGAAAGCCAGACAATCGATGTCAAGGCGTCTTTGATTTCGTTGTTGCATTGGTCAAGAATGTGGTTTGTGGTCAAGACAAGGTGAAACGGAGTTCTGAGCCGAGTGTAAAAAAAAAAAATTGCGGATTGGTTTGATAAAATGCGAATGTCTGAAGGAACAGAATATTCGGCGATCTCTGAATTAAAATACGGACTGTTCTATGGAAGAGGAACAGTAGATCGGATTTCAGAAAAGGTCTCGGGTATATCTGTGGAGAATTTCGGACAGAATTTTAAAGCTAATTGCAGAGAATAGTTCGGTCAAGACATTGGCATTCTCGACATTCCTTTCTAAAATAAGATGCAGATTACAGTGGAAGAATTTGGATCACACTCTGAAATAAGTATACACTGTTCAAATAACCTCAGGAGAAAGATTCCGGTACTATTACAGAAGGACCGTGATCGCATCTCGATGCTAGAACAATGACTTCAGTTCAGTGCTTTTATAGTGATGATATCACAGTGAATGAATGGGCTCATAATGTCATTCATTCCTAGGCATCTCAGTCACTCAGTTTGAACCAGCATATACTCGAAAGGTTTTTTCTTGCCGGGATGAACCTTATTACAAGGTACGGATGCTGATGTAGCAGTTTTTGTAACTATTACTGTGATAAATTTGTTGAAATATATTAAAAGGCATATGTAAATGAAGTGGAAACATAGTAAATATAAGGTTGGTTTGTAAAAATGAAGTTGAAGGGAGCATCCACCCTTGTCCTCCTGACAGTGAAGGCTGTGGGCAGCACAACCGCAGAAAAGAATGACGACTGTGGGCAGCACAACTGCAGAAAAGAATGTAATTCTATGTCACTGTCATTATGACAGTGACATAGACAGTCATACCTATGTTTACAAAATTCAGTGAATCCCGGACTTATTGAAGAAGTGATTGGCTGCGGAAAATTAAAGGAACTTGGATTGCAGCAGTATAATGAACTGTCACCCCAAAACCTCGGAAAAGATGACACATTGTATTATTTAAAATACACATGTATCTTCTCCATGACAGGAAGGAAACTCATCCAGGGGTCTGAAATCATATTCAGTCTTCTGATCAGTTTGATAAGATTGTCACTTCTGCATTGATTTCTTGGCTACTTGTATCCATTATGGCCTGAAAATTATTGATCATCATCAGCAAAATTCTTGAGCACTCTGATTAGAAGAGCAAAGGGGCAGGTGTGTAAAGGTAATCTTGAAGAGGAGAAATCAAGCTGAGGTATGTTCATAGGCGATAAACAATCATGATTGATGTGCACCTATGACTGTGCTAGATCTGCATAACGGAAAGGTATCACATAATGTATGGACTGACATGAAGAAGGGTAAAATCAGTGTTTGGAACATCAGTATGATTGGTTCCTAGATCTGTGCAATTTAGGAGAAAAATCGCAGAACTGAGATCTGAAGATTTGAAGCTCTATATCAGTCAACTATTAACTGTAGATGGGCAGATCTGAAAATAAGCAGCAGTGCAGGATGAAATGCCAGATGTAGTAGATAAAGATCTCAAGTACAGGATCATGAGAGGAGTCGTGATACATTCTCTCTATTTGACAATGACATATGGCAGAATATGTATGACCTTCAAAACTATATGGCGATATGACAGTGATGACGGTTCCGTAGCCAAATTTGAGGAGCTAAATCTGTCATTCTATGTCACTGTCATCATGACAGTGACATAGACAGACACCCATGCTTACGAGATTCATAATAACAGTAAGCTTGTGACAGTATCAGTCTTACATTACAGCGTTATGATAAACATTAAGTGTGAACTGAGAAGTTTGTGCAGCCCTCCGTCACATTGTTGGAGTCTTGAACCATGATCACCAAAGCCTGTTTGGATGGCTTTGACTGTGGGAGAATAAGACCCCTTCTCCAAGTTGGTGTCTGGGATGCCCTCATAGATGTCTCCTCTCGAGAGAGAAGTTGGCATTAAGAGGGAGAATACCTCTGTATATGCTCCTGAACTATTATCATTGCTGAAAGAAGATCCTCATGGCTCAAAGACATATGGCTTCAGAGGGGGAAATTCCGAAAGAAAACCAAGAAGCCATATAGATACCAGGGGTATCTAGCTGCCATGAGTTCAATATGATACTATAAAACATCAAGTCTGGAAGGATGACAGGATGATGTCTGGGATATGGTCCCTAGACCACAGGACAAACCCGTTGTCACCTCGTTATAATATCAAGCATGGATCTGATGGAGGTGATGAAAAGTCCAAGGCAAGATTCGTTGCCCGTGAAAGGCAGAGACTATGATGACATATCTGCACCAGTGGCCTGATATACCATCATCCAATCTATTATTACCCTTGCTGCTACGCAAGGACGGAAGCAACCTTCAGATGGATGTAAAGACCGCTTTTTGGCATGGAGCGATAAAGGAAGAGGTGTATGTAGAACAACCTTTGGGGATCAAAGTCCAGGATCGGGACACCCATGTCTGCAGGTTGAAGAAAGCCCTCTATGGGCTGAAGCAAGCACTGCCAGGCATTAGGAAGATCTCCAGCTACTGATGAAGCTGGGCTTCCGGGTGTGTCCACAGTCCAAACCTCAGAATGGGTTGATAGAGAAAAGCCTCTTATTTGGGTGTTGTATCTTGGACGTCATTTCTGTGAGTCTTGACCCTCTCATGGGTTCCAGAGGAGCTGTGCCTGCACCCAGATTAGAAGGAAGGACCCTGGGCTGATGCCTCCTTCCTAGGCACAGAATTTGGCAAAGACACAGCGAGATTTTCCTTTCTGAAGGGAAATACATTGTTAAGCTTCTGGAAAGGTTTGGTATGGTGGACTGTAAGTCCGCGTCGACACTGATGGAGCTCAACTTCAAGAAGTTGAGTGGCAGCGCTGCTGGGCCCGTGTTAGCAAATCCTACTAAGTATCATCAACTCGTAGGGGCTCTGATGTTCTTAGTGAACACCCGTCCGGACGTATGTTGTGCAGTGAACACCTTGAGTCAACACATGGTTGATCATAACATTCACTGGGTTGGTGCCAAGAAACTCTTGAGATATCTCTGTGGCACGATAGACCATGGGCTGAGATACACTGCCGGGAGCATGACACTCCTTGGATATACTGATGTCGATTGGGCTGGCAGTGTGGTGGATCGTAAGAGCACATCTGGATGCTACTTCACAAGTAGATCTGCTTCGGGTAGGAAACGAAAGACGGTAGCCTTGAGCACTACTGAGGTCAAATACATTGCAGCATGTATGACCCGTTGTGAAGTCACTTGGTTGCGAAAGCTCCTTAGTGAGTTGTTCGAGCATGTGCTAGATGCCATCGTTATCCTTTGTGATAACCAGAGGGGGATTCATTTGTCATAGAATCCCGAGTTCCACGATTGATCCAAGCATGTTGATGGCTGGTACCACTTTATCCGGGATAGTGCAATGAGGCGCGTAAAAACAGTCTGGGCCAGTGAGCAGGTCGCGGATATTCTCACTATGCCCTTGGGGAAGGTCATGTTCCTAACCTTCCGTGAGAATCTTGGAATCATGGAACAACCCTATTCTGAGTGTCCTGTTGGACGATGAGCTCTGGGAGCTCTAGGGGGCTCTGGGGATAGCTTTGGTGCTATAAGCAACCACAAGGCTAGGCTTGCCGAACCTAGTTGGTGTGCTTCTACCCCACCATGATGATATTGAGATGGTTTACCTCTCTCTAATCTGTGCCTCGTATGCATCCTACCCATGGAGTTTCAGACTCATGGGAAGTACCTCTCATTTGGCCAATGAAGTGGGAAATGTGAATAGAGACCATAGCAAGACTGATGGACGCATCGGAGATTGCCGTACTCTCTATGTCTAGGATGGCACGTGTCCAACCACTTGATGTGGGATCAAGTCTAGTGAGGTTTCGGACCTCCAACTAACTTCGGGTCAGTGAAACTAACTTCGGGTTAGTATATGACTCTTGAGTTCTAGTGAGGTTTCGCCTCAAACAAATTGATTGGTATGAGACTCCTTACCTTGAGTCTATGGGGTTTCGGACCTGCGAGTTGAATCTGTCAGCCGGGAATGATGTCTTTGTGACTAACCCACTTCTGTTTTGAAATAAAGAGGCTAGCAAAGCAAGTTACGGCAGGATGACGCACAATGTTTGGATTGCACTTGTGGACGGAGTTCTCTCTAGTTGAGAGGGAGTGTTAAAATTGGACAACTAGGTCCAAACTCCGAGTTGTGCTGCTCAGATGACGATTGCAATATTTTTATTGGATTCCTCTTTCGGATAGGTGTAAGATTGATCTCAAAATCATCTCGATCTGATGAGCAGAACATGTACTTTGAATTTATTCCACTTATGTGCTAGGTCGGCCTGGAATAAAATATAGACTTAAATGTCTTAAAGGACGTGTCACACACCCCCAAAGATTCCTATATATTGGAGAGACTTAGAGTTCATTTGACACACATTGTGTGGAGGAATTCTCTCTCTCTGGATAGCGTTGGAGCTGCGTAATATATGGACTATTCTTTGTTTGGGTTGTTCTGGGGTAATGTGTGACACGCTTGGCTGAATGACCTATTGGAGACTTTGCTGGTAGAAGCATCCTGCTGATCGCCGTAACGCCACCATTTATTATCTACGTTTTGGCTTGTCTTTTATCGATCTATTAGTATGTTCTATCTTCTTCAGTATTGTGCCCTAATCTGAAATGGCATAGAACATGTTCAGAAATTAACACAAAGTCAGTTCAATAACAATGGTAACAGTGACATCACCTATAGTGCTAATGAGTCAGAAGATGCACAAGAAGAAATTCAAAGTAGTCAAGACTCACAATAGGGCAGGAAATAGGCCTGTAGATTATGAAGGCCCACCAAGAGATCTGGAAAAAATTGCAAAGGGGACATTTAATCCTCAAAAACCACTTCTAATCTATGCAACCAGACTTCCTAAAAAAAACAAAAAAGTTGGTGGTGGCTCACATGATTGGGTCTGCAATATTTATGGGCATCACTTTGTTGGTAGCTATACCGGGGTGAAGCAACATATTTTAGCAATCACAGGTAAAGAGGTCAATATGTGTCTCTCAAAGCACGACTCCAGCTCTAAGAGAGCAACTTTTGAAAGGGAAACCACTTCAAAGGGATTGTTTTCTAGCAAAAATGTTGATCCATCCAGAGCTTCATCAAAAAAGACAAAGGTCTCTATAGATGCATCTCGTTCCTTTTGGAATGGGTGCTACAATGTCTGGGATGTACAATGTTCTTGATCGAGATGACACAGATGATGCAATTGGCAAATTTCCTTTTGCCAATGGAATTCCCTTCCATGTTGTTCGTTCACCTTATTACAAGGAAATGGTCGAAGCAATTGCAAAAATAGGGCCTTCGTATGTACCACCTGGAGAACATAAATTACGAACATCAATTTTAGATAGACAAGTGTCTAAAATTAATGTGCAAAAAGAGAGAATGAGACAAACATGTTTGAGGTTTGGTTGCTCTATTGTTATGTATGGATGGACTGACATCCGAAAGTGCTCACTAATCAACATCATAGTGACATCTAGAGAAGGTCCATTCTTTCTTAAAGTTGTTCACTGTTCTGGAAAGCGCAAGGATGCACCTTTCCAATTTGAGCTTCTTCGAGAAGCTATAGAGGATGTTGGTGCTGATAGTGTGGTGCAGGTTGTGACAGATGCAGCAGCAATTTATAGATCGGCTGGTTTATTGATTCAAAGCAGGTATCAACATATTTTTTGGACTCCTTGTTGTGCGCATGCACTCAATAATGCACTGAAGGACATCGGCAAAATTCAGTGGATATCAGATTTGGTGACAACTGGTAGAGATGCGCAGATGTTTATCTGCGACCACCACATCTCCTTGGCCATGTACAAGGCTCACACGAGGAAGGAATTCCTCAAGCCCACCGATAATAGATATGCTAGCTATTTTCTCTTAATGGAGAGGATATTAGAGGTATAAGCACCACTACAATCCTTGGTTGTGAGTTCAGAGTGGGAGAAGGTTGTCAGAATCAAAGACAAACTCAGGGAAGAAGGTCAGGCTTCAGGTGTTGGACAATTATTGGTGGGCGGATTGTGCTTATTTGGTGTCATTCTCGGGCATTATTGTGGAGGTCATTCATTACACTGATTCGGATTCTCCTAGTCTTGGACAAATCTATGAGACCTTTGATAGCATGTTTGGTCGTGTAAAGGCAGCCATTCAGCAGAGGGAGCCCTCATTAGAGTTATATGCATCCCAGATTTGACCCATCATTCAGTGTAGGTGGGATCGCATTAACACACCTTTGCACATGGAAGCATATGCATTAAACCCAAAATGGTATGTTGAAAGGCCTAGGAGAGTGCCTCATATTGCTGATCCAAAGGTAAAGAATGGCTTCCTACCTGCAATTGCGAATATGTATAGTGAGGAGGAGGGGGCAAAGTTGCGAAGACAGTTTATTCAGTTTGCATCTCTTAGTGGCCCCTTCAACACACATGGTACTAGGGCAGATCGCATAGATCTTGCCCAAGATGACCCGGTTGGTTGGTGGAGGATGAACGGGGATGGTGCTCCAGAGCTCAAACATCTAGCTATGTGTTTGTTGTCTCAGATTGCTAGTTCCTCTGCAGCAGAGAGGAATTGGTCCACATATAGCTTCATCCACTCTATCAAGAGAGGCTTACCCCTAAAAGAGTCGAGAAGTTGGTAGTTGTGCACAGTGCCCTACGTCTTGAGCATAGGAAGAAACATGGGTATTTGAAGGGACCAGCAACACAATGGGATGTTGATCTAGAGGATGATGCACAGGTTGATATGGAGGAGAGACTTGATGAGACACAGATGGGGTTGGTTGGTGTGCCACTTAGCATGTTTGAGAATTCAAGTGATTCTGATTCAGAGGGTGACATGGTTGATCCTGATATATCCGTGCAACAACTGGATGCAGAGACTAGTGGAAAATATCATTTGATATTCATATGTTATGTTATTAACTTATTTGCTTTTAAGTTTTCTGTTTCAGACTTGAGTTGTAGACTTCAGTTTAAACTTTAATTTGAATCTTGATATAATATGAAGTCTTAACTTTATTTTCATTGTACATTGTTAGTAGTTACATTATATGATTATATAGTTACAAACTTACACGTATGATTGTATGGTGTATGTTTTAACTTTTAACTTTTAAATTTGTTTCAGTTATATGATTCATTGATTTATAATTTTATCATTTATCCTTCATGATGTAAGTGTTATATAATGATAAAGATAAAGACAGTTACATTATAAATATTAAATTTTCAATGATAGATTATATATTTTTATATTTTATAATTTTTATTACCTCGAGGTCCCCCCACATTTCTTGAAAATTGGTAGGGAGCTTTTGCATAGGCCTCTCCCACGTTTCCCCACTCCCTCGCCCCCACCTCCAGGGTACTTGGTGGAACATTGGGAAATAAGTAATGTTGAGCAACATGGGGTTCTCAAACAAATCAAGGGCATCGATAATAAGATTGTCTAAACAAGTAAAGGTCAAAATCAAAACTAAGGGTGGGTTATCAAATAATTTTAATGGTGACATAAGGGTGAAACAAGGGGGAAACAAGGGTTCTGTCTATTCCCTACATCATTTGGGCTACACTACAATAGATTGGAGACATGGATAAGTAAAGGGCAAAGGGGAATGAACATAGTAGTAATCATAATCATAATCTTGTTATGTGTGAATGATGTCATCATGATAGCCAAGGCTATGTCACATGGTTCAATTTTGGCATCAATTAAGTTCAATTCGAATTTCAAATTTTCAATAAGGTTCTAATGAGGTTTTCCATTAAATTTGACTATATATATATATCATAAAATAATAAATTATGTTTGAATACGAATTTATTTAATTACATAAGTTGGATATTATTTTTTAATTATATAATTCAATAATTATAATTTGTACAATCTCTATCAATCATAAAAAAATGAATTTCAACCATATCTAATATAAAACAATATGATATACTACAAATTTTAAAATATATAGATTTATATTATATCGTGAGGTGGCTTTGAAGAGTGTACCTCGCCCAAACCACCCAATTCCACAGGTTCATGACAAAACCCAGATTTGCGATCAACCAAACCATCGTGTTGAGATCGATAAGCTATCAAACAAATCAAGTCCTTGCATCAAGTGCTCCCTATGGCCAAGAGTAGAAATGGATATATCGAGGTTCAACCATCGCAGTCAAGCTCTAATGTTAGGTTGAGGACATCAAGAGCGTGAATTCCAATTCGAACAGGTTTCCTCACATTCTCATTCATTAATTGATGCAGAAGCACCTTGATACCTAGTGGAATTGAAACAAATAAGTGTTCTCCTTGAACCAGTGGAAAAAAGCGCCCAGACCAACCACAACATGAATAGACTTTTTAGGAGAAAGGTGCTCATGTCGACCACGGTGTGAATATGTCAAGGCAAGTTTTTGCAAGTTTAGGCCAAAATATGTCAAGGCAAGTTTATCTTCTAGAGCAGTTGTTTCCAGGGACCAAAGTACCATTTCCAGGTTCTAAGTTTGCTGAATTTTGTGTAATTTCTTGTCTTCTTGACCCTAAATTTTCAGTTATTGATGAAAAGGAGCATTATTGAAGCATAATTTCTACCAATGTTGCACGAAAGTGGGATGACAAGGACGTTTTTAGGCAGAAACCTGAGCGTCATTTTCAAGAAAATCTGAGAGACGTCTATATATATATATATATATATATATATATATATATATATTCAAAAAAACATTCAAAATACCAAATTAGTTGTAGAAGATATGAAAACATGCATATTTGTACATAAATCAAGATAGATATGGCATCTAATCCCAAAAGTTCCAGTTGAAATGCTCTCTAAGTGATCATTATAATAGAAGGGGTTCTATGGAAGGCCCTTGTTATATTCTTGTTCAACTCAAAAGGCAATGATCTATAGTCGCTTTAGTGCAATCTTTGAATATCTGGATGATGAAATCTTAAAAAAAACTTGTGGAGTTGTAATTATTCAAGCATCAACCATCTAGAATCTAGATTCTTCTCCTCTTGTCTAGCCTTTGCCTCTAGCTCGATTGTCTAGGGATATTAGTCAACATTGCCCCATTTGGCCATGACAAAGGAGTTCAACAATTAACACCACCAAAACTAGGGTACATATACGGCTTGGTGCTCTTCATTAAATGCCAATCACATACCCTCATACATGATATAATCTAATGAAATGCGCAATCCCATTGGTCCTAAATTCCTAAAAACTGTTAAGTCTGTTGAATTTTGAAAAGGACATGAAATTATATTTTCTCCGTATTAAGTCTGATGAGGCTGGAACCGTTCTCAAACATCCCGAGTCATTTCATAGTAATATTAAAAATTTAAGTAAAAGGATGAAAATGAAAGATAAAGGAGTGACATTTTCCTTTATCTTTCATTTTCATCCTTTTACTTTAAGAATTTAACATTACCATGAGGGAGCATCTAGGAAGCATCAAAGGAGCACCTTGGGAGTGTCTGGGAAGCCCCAACTGAACTTCAGTCAAACAAACAAAAAATAGAAATCAGGCCCCTGCAAAACCACCAGACACCCTCAAAATCCGCTTGCGATCCACGAAGATCTGTACCCAAACCTTTATGTATCTGCGGATCGAAAATCCGGAACCGCAAATCTGGAATCCAAAACCCCGGATCAGGCCCGCGCAGTTCTAGATTTCCAGGAATCGCCTCAGAAAGGCAGAACCATAGATCGGATTTTCGGATCCGCGGTTCCAGAATTCCAAGATTGGTCGTGGATTTGTACGAGACATAGTTCCGGCCTTAGATCCTTGGGAGGCTAAGCACCCTACAACATTGATTTCTACCGTCTTGTGCTGATTTTCTATTTATTTTTCCGCTGCATAATTTAATTTTGAAGTTGAGAACACTATTGTATTTATTTCAGCAGTTTCAGAACTAATTTGAGCATATATTATTTTCTGGGTAATTAAATAATTGTGAGAAAATAAAATCAGACCTGGTGTTAAAAGATCAACTCCTTGATACCTTTGACGTTAGCATCCCAAGACTCACAGGACATATGGAAGCACTAGCTAGGCAAATAGGATTAACTAAAATTTTGGTTGCAAAATTTGAAAAAAAACATTGAAAAGATAAGGTGAAATTTCACCTTACTCAAGGTTCCAGTCAAGTAACATGTATTATTAATCAAATTTTCCTAGCATGGGAACATTACATCAATAATCACATACAAGAACAAAAAAAAAAAAGAGTTTATAAAAGATCTCAATGCTACAACTCTTTCAAGAGATTTTTAAACTCCCATTGCTGAATCTTGTTTGAATACTTAGAGATAAGATGAGAACCAAAAGAAACGGGTTTTTGCTTGTTTCAAATCTTGTAAAACTTCTTTATAGAACTTTAATTAGAAAGAGCCATCTTTGGCCAGGAGCTTTTAGGGAAAATCAAAAAAGAACTTTGATTCTGATGCTGCAAATGTGTGGAACTGCCTCCATTGCTTTGTTGAGAACTGGGATTGTTGTTAAAAGGTTGCTTTGCAATGTAGATTTTCTGATGAATAAATTATGCATTCTTATCTCTGTTTTCTTTCTTAAATATTTGTCTAATTTGTGAACACAGAACTGTAATTAATTGTTGACTTGTTTAGTTTCGAACTCTTCTAAATTCTGCATCTGGTTGTTGGTAGTTATACTCGTATCCACATAGCAACTTGCTTGCTGAAGATAAAAGTGGCAAGTTGCAACACGTTTGGTGTTGTGTTCTATTAGTTTATGTTTGAACAATTAAATTCTACACTCTGCATATTAGAGTAGTTGTTTTCATTTCTTAGCACCACAAACTCCCTAAAAGGTGGACGAGACACCAAACCAACAGAGAAAACCAAAATTAACGGTTGTTGAGCTAAAATTAAAATGTGTTTCGTATTCCAAACAATGCAAAGAACAAATGGGAAATCACACTGGGCAGAACCCATACTGTTGACAGTGGCACAAGAATATTTTTCCCTGTCAACAAGGCTACAAAATTGAAAAAACTTTTGTGTGGAAATGGGGAGGAATGTAAACAAAACGACGACCCAGGCAGTGATATTTCCACTTAAAAGAAAATTAAAGCATATATAAATCAAATTCAGAGGGCATCAATTTGAAGCAATCCAAATAATGAATATCTGAGGTTGGAATTCAACTAGTAGCTCAATAAGGATATGCACAAGGAAAAGAGCTTTAGGGCGGCCCTCTTCCAAGCACACATCATCCCCATACTCCTATAGAAAAAATATGGGTGCCAGATGGAAAAGCACAAAAGCATTTAATGTTTTTGTAAAGCATAAATCAACACCTGTTCTCAGATATTGTTGGCTATAGGAGTCCTATAACAGACAAAGTTCAAAAAATCGCTAAGGAAGTTGATTTTATATAGGAAAGAGGAAAAACATGGACAATAATTGAACTACAACCAAAACCAGCCATGAAGAGCAAACAAGAAGTATACTGGAAATCTACAATGTAAGAAGTAGTTCAAGGATTCAATTATAATAGAGCATCTTTGCCCAGTATACAATACAACATTGAAAGTGCACCTACGAGAGTGCTACAAAAAAGGAAAGCGCAAGAGACATGTCAAGAAGAAGGAACAATATTATATAACTAATTTCAAAAGAAAAGAACAGATAAATGCCCCAGACTACCTATAGTTAAACATCCCTTAGCACGAAAAATTGTTGACATCTCAAATAAGAACTAGCTCTGACATCCTACAAAGTTAGATAGAGCGGTCAGAACAACACAAGGTACAAGGGGAGAAAACTATGAAAAATTGATAAAATTATCCCTTATTGCAAATTTGCAATCAACCAGTAATTATCCAATGTATTTAATTCTAATCAAAATTACTTTACTGCAAATACAGAATAAATACACGATTGAAATATTCACCAAAAAAGAACTACGGGAACTGTGAGAAAAACCAATCCCAAAATGGACACAATATTTTTGGACAAAAAGTCCCTGGAAAAACCCTGAAGGGAAAACCAATTCTTCATATCTGAGAAATTTCTTCAGCAAATTCTGCAATTGATAAATATTACAATACCGCTTGCCAAATCTCGGGAAAGCTCCAGCAAAATATTTCTACAACTCCACAAGTCGATCTAACCCCCGGCGAGCTCATGCCCTCCCTCTGCAACTTGACACGGCCTCAAATTGCGGCTCCTGGACTCTCTAATGCTCATGGCCTAGACGGAATAAGCCTCTCGGCCCTTTTGGCAACTCATACGGGCCTCCTAGCAATTTGTATGGATTCCTCCTGTAAAATACAGCCTCCACAAGGAATTACATCCTCCTTGGAGAAAAGATGACCCTCCTAGAATCCTCACGGCCTAAACATCTCGGCCTCTCTGTTTGCAGAAGAACTTTGGGAGAATTCCTACTCCGGATCTCGAAAACTAGAAGAATATTGATGAAAGAAAGCCTTGGAAAATATTCATTGCTTCAATTGTTGTTGAAACCCTCAATGGCATCAAACCCCAATCATAATGATCATTGATCTCGAAGGTTGCCCATTGATTCCCTTTACAATCTCGCATTGAGAAATCAATGGCCAAGATCTAAATCTGAAATGATCTAATCAATGGCTAAGATTGCTTTGAAATTTTTCTTAAAGTCTCTTTAAGAAAATCAACCATGTTTCAATTATTACTAATTTAATAATCTATTTCCCTAAGTTAAAACTTCGGAAAATAATTAAAACTGATTAATTAATTTAATTAAGACATTTCCATTCACAAGAATAATGTGGGAGTAGAGTTATTTTTTGGTCTTGTGTTCCTAGCCTCAATGACACCACCTAAGGCTAGAACACTTGTTCAAGCTACATCAACCAATACTCCCTCTTAACAACGAAGATGTTCTACGTTGTACACTATGGTGCTTTGTGCTCACATCTAGAACACTTGTCACCTTGAGTACCCCATGGCCCATTCCATTATGCCACAGCTCTCCTGGACTGTTGTTGCAAGCGATGCCTACGAACTCATCCTCCAGTCGAGTAGAAAGGTCATCTACAGCTGTCATTGTATGCTCCTCGCCCTTCTTGTCACCTTACTTCTTGTGCAGACAATTGTTGCGGTAATGGCCAAACTCATGACAGGTATAGCACTTGATCTTTGGCATGTCCTTTTCCTCCTTGGATTTAGACCCTTTACTGCATCACGAGAGCAACATTCTCGTTGTCATCTCCCTTCTGCTTGAAACTACTACTAGAACCATTGTTGCCTTTCACAAGGCTTAGTCGAAGCTCCTCCTGTGTGAAGTCGTTACACAAGCGATCCTAAGAAGGAAAATCAAATCTTCCACTAACCATTTGCACGAAAACATCCCACTACTTCTGAAACCCATTCAAGGTTGTTCTCACAAGCTCTTCGTCATCGACCTTCTCTCCAATGACTAATAGCTCATCTCTGACAGTCCTGACACAGGTGAGGTAACTAACAACGTTCTCCCCCTTATTTTGTCTAGTGCTTCTGAGCTTCTTTGTTAGTATCATTTTTCGATTCACATTTTTATCCTATAAAAGTTTGTTGATGGCATCCCACATCTTCTTGGTTGTATTTTCTTCAATCAAATGTGGAACAATGTGTTCCTTGACCCCATCTAGAATAATACGCCTAGCCTTGGCATCATCTTTCTGGTACTCATGCAACATGATAGGATTTGTTGGTACAGCAATATGTGATGAAGCAAACCTCTTTAGCCCATGCTCTTCCAAAATAAGAAAGCACTAGATTTTCTAGACCCTAAAGTTAGATGTGCCATCCAACCTATGTTGATCCCTCAATCCTTTTGAAGATATTACAGTAGCCCTCAAGAGAAAATAAAAAATAAATCTCTTCTACCAGCTAACAAAAGTACTTGGAAAACCTCATGGTCTCCCTTTGCAAGTGATCTCGACTTCTCTAAGAATTTTCAGCTTTCCTGGAAAACAATACGGCCCACACGTGCAGCCTTCAACTAACAACCTAACCTCACAACCTTGCCCCTGAAGTCTTGTCCTACTCAAAAAGACTTGGCCTCACCTTCTCGACCCTTCTAGAGTATTTCAACCCTTAACACAACCTCAATACCCCACAACACACAACACGGCCCTCCAAAAACCTTCACGACATAGTTGAAAATCTCGGCCTCTCCTGTAGAAAATAACGCTAGTAAAATTCCTCCAAGTAAAAACTAGAACAAGCTAAAGAAATCGATTTGAGTATTGAACCCTTGGCTTCCTCTTCCAACCCTCCATGCTAAACTACTCTGGTAAACCTCGGTACTTTAGATCTGCTCTGATACCATGTGAAAAATCGATAAAAATATCGCTTTTTGCAATCAACTGGTAATTATCCAGTGTATTTAATTCTAAGCAAAATTATTTTACCGCAAATACTAAATAAAAACACAATTGCAATATTCACCAAAAATCAATTGTGGAAACTCTAAGAAAAACCAATCACAAAATGGGCACAATAATTTTGGACAAAACATCCCTAGAAAAACCCTGAAGGGAAAACCAATTCTTCAAATCTAAGGGTTTTGTTATTATCTTCAGCAAATTCTTCAATTGATAAATATTACAATATTGCTTGCCAAATTCTGGTAATGCCTTGGCAAAATATTTCTTCACCTCCACAAATCAATCTACCACCTAGAAGGCTCACAACCTCCCTCTACAACCTAACATTGACTCATACTAGAAAATATGTCATGTAGGCCCTCGCGTGTGTGACTCTTGGACTCTTTGATCCTCACAGCTTGGACGAAATCATCCTCTTGGCCCTTTTGGCAACTCGTACGACCATCCTGGCAATTTAAACGACCTCCTCCTTGCAAACATGACATCCACAAGGAATCTCGACCTCCTCCACGAAAACATGATGCTCCTAGAATCCTCACTGCCTCAACAACTCCGCTTCTTTGTCTGTTGAAGAACTCTGGGAGAATTCCTCCTTCGAATCCCGGAAACTAGAAGAATATTGATGAAAGAAACCACCGAAAAATATTCATTGCTCCAACAGTTGTTGAAACACTAGTGATAAACCCCGATCACAATGATGATTGATCTCGAAGGACGCCCATCGATTTCCTTTATAATCTCTCATTGAGAAATCAACAGCCAAGCTCTAGATCTGAAATGAACTAACCGATGGTAAAGATCATGTAGAAACATTTCTAGAAGTCTCTAGAGGAAAATCGACCATGTTTCAATTATTACTAATTAATTAATCTATTTCCCTAAGTTAAAACTTATGAAAATAATTAAAACTTATTAATTTATTTAATTAAGACATTTCCATTCAAAAGAATTGTCTAGTCTTGGAGATATTTTTTGCTCGTGTTCCCAACGTCACTGACACCACGTGAGGCTAGAACACTTGTCAGAGCTACATCAACCAACAAAAACAACATGTCAGATTTATGGGAAAGAGGACTTGGAGCCAAAACAACACTTCTTATTGTGTTGTGAAGCACAAAAACATGCAAGTAGGGAACCAATTTCCAAAACGACAACAAGGAGCCAACCTTCAAAGGGGAGCCAGTGGGAACGAAAACAAAACCAGCAACAACAAGATATTGAGATTGGCAACAAAAAGATAGTTGTTAATTTTAGTTTACAATGGTGTGTTCTATGCTTAGCACACTTTACTTCAATGTTTCTTTAGCAACCCAATGACAATTTCCAATTATTTCCAGTAGCAACCACATTGACAGTAAATGTAGATATAACATAAAACAAAATGCAGAAGACAAGCCAAGCCAAGCCAAGACAAGAGAACACTGAATTTGGCGGTTGCCAAGGAAAAACCCCAATGTGGGGAAAACCCTTTGATCAATTCTTCTTATTATTATATCAAAAGTTCAGTGGAGAGAGAGAGAGTACAAAAGTCAAATTGACTTGCCCAATTCAAAGTTAAAACAGCCCTTTCAAATTTTGCAATCAACTACAGTTAAACTTCAACCCTAACTAAAAAGTCAGCATTGGTCAAAACAACAACAAAAATTCCTCAAAGCAGCTCGGTCTTCCTCAATCAAACTCGGCCTGATCAGGAGGTCAAATTCAACCTAAAACAGCTCGGTCAAACTCGATCAAAGGAGAGAAAAAATTGCAATAATGTTTCGATGGTCAAACTGCAATCAACCATAAAGTCAACACAAGTCAAATAATCCAAAATTTCTCAGTTTTTGTGCCCAGCAATGCAGCCTAGAAAAATCGAACCTTTGACCCCAAAAACGCAATCAAACTCAGTCAATAAGGCCTCGGTCAAGGCTAGTCAAAACCATCACAAAAGTCTGAAATTTCAGCCTGCAATTCTACCCAGAAAACTCATCCTCCTTGCCACGCGTGTGAGAGAGAAAAGTGTCCCAATAGTTGTACGAACCAATCAGAGGAAGAGAGAGAAGAATGTGTGAGTGATTATGATGCCAAATGAGGTGTGAGGTCACTTGTATTTATACAATTCGTTGTGGGTGAAGAGACATGTCCATTGGGCCCCTTGAGCCTACATTTAACTAAGGTAGACCTAAACAATATGCAAGTGTGGGCATAAATTCAAAATCACACTTCCACTTGTCCAAATGAGATGATTTTTAGAACAATTTTGGTCCTCTCGAAAAGAGGAATTTAATGCAATCATCATCTCCATCAAAAGAGTTGTCCAAAGGTGGAATTTGGCCCTAGTTGCCAATTTTAACACTCCCTCTCAACTAGGGAGAATTCCATCTGCCAATCCATCTGTCGCCATGTATAATCTTTGTCATCTCTGCTCTGTTGAACTATGATGTAATAATGAAGAAGAATTGATCGAGAGTGAGTCACAAGAACTTACCACTCTCCACTGACAAAATCAATCCACATAACCATGTGAAGAACTGAAATCAGACTTGATCTCAAGTGATCAAGTTTTTTGAACATCAGCATCCTAGACATAGGGAGTATGGCAGTACAATATGCATCCATCAGTAGTACTATGGTCCCTATCGACTTTTACCAACTCATTGGCCAGATGAGAGGTACTTCCCATGTGTCTCGACCTACATGGGTAGGATGATGCAGGAACACTAGCAGGGATAGAACATATCACATCCTGGTCACAACCACACATAGGGAAAGGAGAAACCACATCCTACAAACACATATCACAACCACACGTAGGGAAAAGATAAACCACATCCTATACCCATGCAAACCACTAAGAGTAGGGAAAGGATGAACCACGTCCTATATGCATGCTAACCATCAATCGTAGGAAGGATCCTACACATGGAGAGAGGATGAACCGCATCCCACGGACATGTCAACCATCAATCGTAGGGAATGAGCATCCTACAAGTGGGAAAAGGATGAACCACATCACACAGACATGTCCACATGTGATAAACCAATAAATGCCTATATGCATCTCTCACTGGGGTATCTGCAAGAGAAGGTGAACCACTCATCGTGCTCATATGCCATAGGAGAAGGTGAACCACTCATTCTATGCATATCTCATCAATCATAAGGGAAGGTGGACCACTCACCCTACACGCATATGTCATCAACTGTAGGGGAAGGTGAACAACTCACCCTACACACATGTCAACCCTCATGGGGTATCAGAGGGGAAGGTGGGCCACTCACCTTGTACTTTGCGTACCTATAAGGGAAGGTGAACCACTCACCCTATGGTCACTCATAGCTCAAGAAGTACCCCAAGCCCCTAGGGGCTCCCAGAGCTCAATGTTCAATCTTAACCAAAGTTCCCTTCATATAGGGAATAGTGCCAGGCTGCTTTCTCAAAATCAAGACTAGGTCTTGGTGAGGGTATCGGATCGTTAATGGAAGCCTCATAGCTCCATTCAGCAGCATATAGATGTATTACAACAAACATGTTGACAATAAACAAAGGGGCTATAATTCAATCTGCCAAAAGAAGCTCAATTTAGAATCAACTAATGTGGACTTCTTTGTTGATGATTGTGAAATCTCCATAAAACATGTGCAACCTGAACTGAGCTTAAAAACTGCTCAGAATTGTCCATGAAACATGCCCAGACTTGCTCCAATAGCCTCGACCACCCTTCCTATGGAGCTCGGTCCATCAAAGAGAAGAATAAAGGCCTGCAACTTAATTGAAGTAGCCTTCTAGGTGTAGCGGCTTTTACTTGAAGAAAAAGGTCCCACATAAAACAATCTCAATACATACTCTAGACTACCTAGAACTTCCTCAAGGTATGCGGTTGTCTAACTGAAACATCTCGAGCCTTATGCAGAAGAAAAACCCAAAGACAACACCACCCTTCGTCCTCCTCAGCAACATAGAGATGTATTACAGCAAACAGATTGACGATACACAAAGCGGCTATCAGTCAATCTCCCAAAAGAAGCTCAATTTAGAATCAACTAATGCAGACTTCTTTGTTGATGATTGTGAACCCAAGATAGTTCAATTCCAAGAAGATTGCAAGTCTAGTTAGGGCACACTTTTGTCGTTACATATTGCAACAAAGCCATATGATAAACCCAAAAAAAGAGCTCGCACTTCCTTGCAGACATTGCAGCTAAGAATGCATTGATCTTTAGGCTTTACAATCTCCATCGAACTCTAGATCAAACACTGAAATCTTCATAAAACATGTGCAGCCTGAAGTGAGGTTAAAAACTACTCATAATTGTCCATGAAACATGCCCAAACTTGCTCCAGTAGCCTCAACCACCCTTCCTATGGAGCTCAGTCCATCAAAGAGAAGAATAAAGTCTTACAGCTTAACTGAAGTAGCCTTCTAGATGCAACGACTTTACTTGAAGAAAAAGGTCCCACATAAAACAATCCCAATACATACTCTAGACTGCCCAGAACTTCCTCAAGGCCTGCAGCTATCTAACTGAAGTATCTCGGCCCTTATGCAGAAGAAAAACCCAAAGACAACACCACCCTTTGTCCTCCTCTTCTAAATATACGGTTGCCTCAGACATCTCCTCAAGCATTGGATGATCTAAATGAGGTAGGAGGACTCCTTTATTTATATAAGATGGAGAGGGTCAAGAGACATGTCAGTTGGGCCTTATGAACTAGAGGTCGACCTTGACAATTGGCATGTGAGAGATTGCAAATTCAAAAATACACTTCTCCGTATCAAAATTTGATGTTCTTTAGGTTGATTTTGGCCCTCGCGAAGAGAGGAATTTAATGCAATAATTATCTGCATTAAATGAGTTGTCCAAAGTGGAATTTGGCCCTAGTTTCCAATTTTAACAATAGTGAACTCTCACTGCACAACAAATGAGACCAAAACTTATTTACCACACAACTTGGATCATACCTTCACATTGTTTACCCTAAGTTGCCTGACACAAGGAAACAGGTTGCACTAGGAACGTAACCCCACAAAACTTGGAAACAAAGAAGCCCAACAAGATATAGGTGAAAGCCAAGAAGATCTTGGATGCCATAAAGGACCATTTGATCCCTCGTATCTAAGAATAAGACAGTCAAGGAGATGATTGATGCCCTAGTTAGTCTCTATAAGAGTCAAAACATAAATAGTAAGATTATATTATGGAACCAGCTCAAATCCGTAGAGATAACCAAAGCAAACATAGTCACTCGTTACCTTATAAAGATGATAAGATCACATAAACGTGATCAACTTGTAGCAATTAAGGAGAAGGTTGAAAATGCAACATTAGTGAACATGGCACTGAATGATTTCCTAGCTTCGTGGGAATCATTTGGCAATGGTAATTGTGCTCTGAAAAGCATTCCTAACGTTAAGAGTCTTTGGGATCACTGTGTCGAGTAGGAGAATTAGATGGAGTCAAAGGCCAACAAGAATGGTGGTGATGAGAACCTTGCTCTATTTGGTCAGTCAAATAAAGTCAAAGTTAAAGGACCCAACAAGGTTAAGGGTAAGAGCGAAGAGTCAACCTAACAACCAAGAAAGAAGGACTTGAATAAAATCAAGTGCTTTGTTTGTTATAATCATAGTCATTATACACGTGTCTAGAGAAGAGAAGAATGGTAAGTGAAGCACTGCAAGCAGATAGAAATCTCTATAGAAACTCGTATGAATGAGTTTGCTGCCTAGTTTGAGAAGGATTTCTCAATGATATCTTTCCTTTCTATCAATGTAATTTCAAGAGATGGATGTTATGTGGACAGTGAAGCATCTATAAATATGACATCAACCCTATAGTTATTTTCTAGTCTAAAGAAGCAAGACTCGAAAGTACAAGAACACAAGTTAGAGTTTTGTGATGATGCCAAGTACCTAGTAACAAGAGTTCGCATTACTCCCTTCCAGGTCGAGTCAGGTAATTATTTAGATTACGACAAATGTTTTGTTCACTCCATGCCTCAAGAAGAATTTGCTTTCAATTCTGATAGAGGAAGATAAGGGATTTGCAATTAAGTTCAAGAAACAACAAATCGTGACTCGTCGTCAAGTTGAAGGATTCTAGCCCATATACAACTTATGTAATAGGGTTTAGAGAATGTAAATTGTACAGGTTGCAAGTTGAAACTTTTTTAGCCTTGTTGCATAACAGTGACAACTTGTGCAAGTTGTGGCAGATGAGGATGGGCATCCACATCATAGGGTACATTGCCTATTCTCAAGGAGATAGTCAGAAGTCTTCCAAAGTTCAATATTAAGTAACATGGTGTATGCAGAGGGTGCACACTTGGCAAGCATGCCAAGGCCCGAGCAACATGTTGAGAAATGAGGGCTTTTATTAAAATTTCTCTTCTTGATAATTATTAATGATTTACTTTCTGCTTCTTTCTCTTAGATCTTGTCTTCGCTAAATTATTATGTTCTTCATCAAGTCAATTATCAAATACACGAGACAATATTTAGGCTAGCAAGCCATGGCCAAAACCTCTCACTCTTTGGGAGGAAAACCCGGTCAAAAATTCTTCTTATAGACTTTCCACTGACAAGTACCAAGACCATGACAAAGACCCTTAACACAAGTATTCCTCCAAGACCCTTGTCATTATCCCTTACCGTTCTTCTCAACTCCTTATATTGATCCTCCTTTTCCTGCACTGCACTACACCTCTACTAAGGAAGCTTGGTCCCTAATCTAGCAGCCCCAAACAGTGTGCTTCCTTTAGCTTCCTTCAGTGTTTTCCTCGACTATCTATAGTCTCCCTTTCGACCTTCTTGCTACACCCATGTGGCCCTCGGCCTATCTGAGACATGTGAGATATAGAGCAGACCCAAAATCGAATTGTGGTGACCTTGAATCCTTGCAGACATGCCTCCTCCTTCACACCTTTTCTAGCCTTCTTGCTTTGCTATTTATCCTTCATTTCTCGTACCAACAACAGACCCAGACTTCACACTTATTGCAGACTGTAATAGACCATGGCCTTCTAGAATAGTGTGAGGTATAATGGACCCTAAACAGAAGTGTATATGCCCTTCCTTCTTCGATGAGTAGCCTCATCTCTACGCACCAATGCAGACCCTGTCCTTCGCACTCTTATTCCAGACTTGTCCAAATTTCTTAAGAGATAATGAGGTCGCAGTAGTTCTTAAATAGTGACTGTCTCTAAGTCTTGTAGGCCGACATGAGCTAGAGGAGGTAAGCCAACTTTTACCAGGAGGATTTACATCATGCGTTGAGCCAACTTCAAGAGGCCTAGTGACAAGGTCTTGGAGTATACTTTTTACATCAACAATGTGTCCTTTTACAAGTGTAACATGACGTCATTTGCATGACTCTATTTATCTTTATGACAAGATAACAAAATCCTAAAGACATCAAGAAGAAGTCTTTGACTTGTAATAAAATCTTCTTGCTCATGAAGCCCATGATGCAAGCAACATAATAAATATATTTCATTTCTTTATCTCTACATTACATAAAATCATAATCACATGTCATTATGAAGACCGAACCTATTACACTTTTCAACACTCCCTCTTAACTAGGAAGGTATTCATAATGGTACTTCGTCATTCTCAATCTGAAGAATCTCATAAGAATCGGATTGGTAATCCCATCTATATAGCATCATATCATCCAGCATTGTCACATAGCAAGGCCTTGACTGACAACTCCATCTCTTCACGAGATCTTGAGCCCCAATGCTGGCAAGACCAATGATTAATAGACACCTTCATCATTGTCTCTCTTGGAACATACCCCACCCGGCTTCACTTGGGGTATGTCTGAGACTATTCTTATCTTGGACTCCTAGTCCTCAAAGAATATCAGTCCTTCCACGACTACCCTTATCTTGGATTCCCTAATACATCCTCAAAGAGCATCAGATGCCAAATGATTACCCAACCCTCCATACTGTCTTCCCACATGAAGACCAGAATGATGTGTCTATCTCTCCCTCTTAACTAGGGAGGACATATTCCACCAAGGAATGTACCTAACCTCCCTCTCCGCTTAGGAATTACCAAGTTTCTTTCAAGTAAGAAACTTATTTCTAGGCTACATCTTAATCAGGGACCTGCAGCAGCTCTTCAAGAAAATAATGGGACATCCAGCTTTTGAAGACCTCCTTTCTTGAATGTCATGAATGTCTTCTTTGTTGAGGAGTCTTCATCTTTGGGATCTCTTCATAGGGAAGAGAACATCCATCACCTTCATTCACGAGTCATGTCATCATTTCATCAAGAAGTGATTCATCAGTCTTCTCATCTGGTCTAGCTTCACGTCATGTTGTTATACCATATTTCTTTCAACGATCTTTCATCCTTCCATATGGTTGTCAACGATGGAAGATGCATGCTTCGATGCATGCTTCCCTTTGGCAGCCCTGCATAAGCTCATCAAGATATTATTCAATTATAAATATGAAAACTAAAATCAAAAATTATCTTTAGTGATGACCTTTTATCATATCTTCCTGTAGGTATCAACATCTGTCATACAAGTTGACAATTTACTAAAGATATCTACTGTCAAGGGTCTCTATCTTTTCCAGACTTCTGTCAGAGTCTACATATCTTCCCAGAAGATTTTCTAGTCAAGCCTTCTAGGTTTTCTTGGATGTTGACTATCGATGACCATAGTTGCACATGTCACAATCTCTTCCTTTCTTTCTTTATACACATTTTATTTCATTCCAGGAGCTTTTGAACAGAGTTTCTTGATTGTGTTCAACAACCTCATATTCCATATAAGGACATGTTATGTTGATTTAATCTAATGTGGATCATGCCTTTTGGCAATCTTTGCATCGGAGGAGATTTCTTTTCTTTTGACCATACCTCTACAGATAGAAGTATACTTATTTGCAACCATATGACCTGACTTCATAATATCGAATGTAAGCATATATACATACATACCTCATCTTTTCCTTTGAGTCATCTTTCTGCAGCAATTTTCCTTAGAATGAAAGAGCTCCATTCTCTTGACCTGCTTTATCAATATGTCATCATATCCTAATCCCTGAATTCTGCAAGTTAGAATTCCTTGATAAAACAATTTGTTTCCTTTCTAAAACAATGAATCCAAAGAGGATTCCATTCGAAAATATTTTATCAGCACTTGTTTTAATTAATGAATGATGAGCCTTGACCTAGATGACTGCCTTTCTTTTATGAATTTCAAGTTAGGTTTCCAAACGCTACTTCTCTCATAGCTTGAATGTCACATATTTTGTTTCAGACATTCTCCTATGTCAAGTACTCTTATTTTAATCCTTCTATCATGATGTCAATTATAATGTGATGCATCTATCTAATTTACAATGCTTCCTATCTTACTATTTTACAACCGATAGATACCTCTTAAAGAAGAATATGATCTCATTCATAATAGAGATCTCTCACTTCTTCTTTCTTAGGCTTCTTTGTCTCTGGTTCTTCTACTTCTCCAGCAACATGAGCTTCTTCTATTTTCCTCTTGTCCTTGTTAGGTTTAGGACAATCCCTTTTATAATGCCCAAGTTCATTACATCCATAACATCTTATCTCATCCATGTTCCTCCTTTTCTTTTGAGGACCAAATTTACCAAACTTTCCCTTTCTCCTTGTCATGGCAACATAGGCTTGAACTTCTTCATTTGATCCGATATCAACTTTTGCTTTCAAGCTTGTTTCCTCCATCTTACATAAAGACCATAGAACTTGGAATGGTGTGGCTTCTTTCTTCCCATATATACTTGAAGTGAAGTTTCCCCATCCCGCTAATAGAGCATTCAGTACCACTGTAGTCATTTCTCTATCGGACTTTACTTCTCCCAATTCCTGGAGTTGATCTTGTATTTCAGAAATCTTCATAAAATATGAAGTTATTCCTTCCTCTCTTGACAACTTTAGCTTGTATAGTTCTTGCCTTCGAGAGATTACTTCTCCTACAGTACTCACAAAGAACAACTCCACCAATTTGTCATATATTTCTTTTGAAGTTTATAGCTTTGATAAATATGGAATGAGAGTGTCTTTTATGGATTTTATAAGAATCCTCTGGGCTCTCACTTCTCCATTCATGTATTTGGCATGTGCTTGAGTATCTTCTTTTGAAGGTAGAGTTGATGATCCTTTGATGTGGTCCATGACTTCATTCTCAATAAGATTTAGATCTGTCATTTTCTTCCATGCAAGAAAGTTTGAAACCCCAACCAATTTGTTGCTTTCTCTGCAAAAAGACATTTTGATCGATTTAGATGAAGTCATAAATATACTTACTTGAATAGATGCTTTCTTCTTTGCTTGCTTTCTCTTTGAATTTGATGATGATGTAGATGGCTGACAGAGTCCTATATGAAGACAGTTTGCTTCATGAGTAGTATGTGATGATAGATCACTTTAGATCTTTGATGACAAATGTCCTTGTTGATGATGATCAAGGATGACTTGATGATGATTTCAACAAAACGATGGCCTAGCGATATCTTCGATAATGTTGACTTGGCTTTAACAAGAGAGAGCTTTACAACCTTTTGAAGATGAAGATCACTTTCTTGATCTTGCCTTTGACTAGGAACGAGCATGATGTTTAAGACCTTCAATTTTGAGATAAAGGATCATTGAGGTCTCTTGAGATGGCTTCAAGTTTTCACCAATTTCCTTGTGGACTTCTTGAATAATGATCTTCCTTCTTAAATCTAGGGTTTGACTCTTTAATATAGATTGTTCACTTTGCTTTCATGCCTTCTAGAAAACTGATCCTTAATGTCTCCTTTGAAGCTTGATCCTTGTGTGTCTTCTTTCTAGACTACCCTTTCTTGTCTTCAACACCTTAGCTCTGATTCCATGTTGAGAAATTATGGCTTTTATTACAATTTCTCTTCTTGATAATTACTTGTGATTTACTTTATGCTTCTTTCTCTTAAATCTTGTCTTCGTTGGATTATTATGTTATTCATCAAGCCAATTATCAAATACACAAGAGACAATATTTAGGCTAGCAAGCCATGGCCAAAACCTCCCACTCTTTGAGAGGAAAACCCGATCAAAAATTCTTCTTCTAGACCTTCAATTGACGAGTACCAAGACCATGACAATGACCCTTGACACAAGTATTCCTACAAGACCCTTGTCACTATCCCTTACTATTCTTCTCGACTCCTTATATTGATCCTCCTTTTCCTACACTGCACTGCACCTCTACTAGGGAAGCTCGGTCCCTAATCTAGCAGACCCAAACAGTGTGCTTCCTCTAGGCTTCCTTCAATGTCTTCCTCGGTGGCCTAGTCTCCCTTTCAACCTTCTTGCTACACCCTTGTGACCCTCTGCCTATCTGAGATATGCGAGATATAGAGCAGACCCAAAACCGAACTGTGGTGACCTTAAATCCCTTAACAAACCACCTATAATAGCTACAAATCCCAAATAATCCTCGCAACTCAGTAAGGTTCATGGGTGTGGGCTAATCCATTATGGCTTATATCTTCTCCTGATGTACTTGTACCCCTTGCACATTGATCACATGGCCCAGATAAAGGATCTCGACAATCCCGAACTCACACTTTGATGCCTTGGCATAAAGTGACTGCTCCTTCATAATACCCGAAATCTCATCCAAATGTGCCAAGCGCTCCTCCCACGTTATGTTGTATATGAGGAAGCCATCAACGAATACCAGTAAGAACTTCCTGAATTGTTTGTTGAAGATGTGGTTCATGCATGATTGAAAGGTGGTCAGTGCATAGGTTAACCCAAATGGCATGACCAAGTAATCAAAATTACCATAGTGGCCCCTGAAGAATGTCCTATGCATATCCAGCTCTCAAACTAGGATCTGATGGTACCTAGATCAAAGATCAATCTTCAAGAGATATACTGCTCCATGCAACTCATCCAACATCTCATTACCCCTGCAGATGGCGTACCTATTTTTTATGGTCTTCTTGTTCATGGCTCAATAGTTAATGCACATCCTTCGTGTGCCACCCTTTTTCTTCACCAAAATTGTTGATGAGGCAAATGGACTCGAAATAGGTCTGATGTGGCCCATGGCTAGTAGTTTTTGCATGGCCTTTTCTATCTCATCCATAAATTTCTTCAAATGCTTGCAAGGTGTGGTGATCACTGGTTTGGCCCCCTCCTCTAGACCTATGGTGTACTCAAAACCATTGTTAGGAGATCCCCCTAGGGGAATCTCTCCAAAAACCTAGTCATACTTATTCAACAATAACTAAATATAGACCAAATATTTTGGTTGTTATCTAACAACTTGTGACTCGTAATCAAACATTTTGGTGTGCAAGTGACATCTCCATTCTTGAATATAGCCTCCATTCTCTTATAGTTGATATAATCTAAGGACCGCCATTTGACATACCTCTCAACACTCCCTTGCTGCCATTTGTTGCCCTGAATTCCATCTCCATGACCTGGTAGTTCATTATGAACTTTACCAATGAGTATAACCATTATACCCTCAATACAACATTGGTGTCAACAAGATCTACTACATAGAAGTCATCAATGAATGTGTAATTGCCTAGTGTCATGCTCAAGCAGAGAATCCTCTGTGTGCATGTCATGTTGTACACATCAGCCAACACAACGTTAAAGCCCTCAAATTCTTTTATGGGAATATCTCTTTACCACCAAAGCTGCACTAATGAAATTGTGGGTTGCTCTACCATCTACCAAAGCTGTAATTTGTTGTCCTTATATGACCCCCTTGATCCTAAAGGTGTAATATCTACGGACTCTAGAAAGATTGGTGATAATATCACCCTTAATTACCATACAAGGTCTCTCATCCCCTTTAGTCCCTCCATGGGACTACTTCCCCTCTAAATTGCTAGGCTCACTGCTTGGAGTTGGTATTGTATCCTCTTCGTCGTCATTGTTTGACATCACCTCAATATAGTGAACCTTCCCCTTGCCCAACCATTTGTGACCTGGTTCCCATGGCTCCTTGCAAGCGAAACAAAGTTTCTCCCTTCTCAGCGCGCTCTAAGTTTCGTCATCCAACTTTTCCTAACCAACCCACTTCCTCTAGAATGGCTTCTTATCCCTGTTCTTTTGAGTGATGAGTGGTCTGTGTGGAAATTTAGTTTTAGGTGTGACATCTTCCATGTATCGTGTCCTAGTGATGCGGTCTTGTAAGGTGGTGGGTTTGAAGGCCTTGACCCACCCTCACAAGAGTTCAACTAAATTGTCTATGAAGATCATGATCAACCTCTGCTCAGATATGTCTATCACCATAACATCAACTCATTGAAATTCTAAAATGTAGGCATATGGTGTGTCGGTCTACTTCAGTTGCGGTACCTCCCTTAAGTGTATCTTTGTATCCTTCCTACAAAATGGTCTATCAATCTTTCTGAAAAGTCTAACGTAAGAAGTAATGTTGGAATATCCCGAGGTGACCAATCCATGGTAGTGCCATTCATGAGCTTCTCCTTCCAAATGCAAGGTGGCGAATTTGATAGCCTCTACTTCCAACACTAGGTTATACTGGTCTAACTTTTTGTACCCAAGACCTTGCCGAGTACATGGATGACCTGCGAAAAGAGGGGATGGATGGTTTCCCAACCTTGTGCAGTAGGTCATGATTCTATTGCGTGACCCTATTATGATACCTTGACCTATTTCTATACTTAATGTTACTGAACTCCATAAAGGTCATGGTTGCTCTCTAGAAACTGGGGTAGTGGAGGTCTAAGGTTGGTTCCTTCTATTGGTTGCCCCTGTGTTAGTTCGTACAGAAATGTTAACATTAAAGGAGCTAGGATTATGGTTGTTGCTTCCTTCTGCCTAACTCATGCTACCTCCATTAGATCCATTAGCAACATTATTACCTGCATTGTTCAAATTTGGCACAACTTGGGCATAAAATTGGGCCATCTACTACTGCCCTTGTGCCATCAGTTGAGCTATCTATTGTTTGCCCTTATGTCATATGTTGGGCTATCTATTGTCGCCCTCTTGTTAATTCCCCAAGATGTCAAAAGGGTGAGTTTTCGGTGGTTGTTCTTCCATGTATGCCATGAATGAGTTCTGGGTACCCTTCTTTTTCCTGACTATAATGTTTTTCATGTTCTCCTAGAGCATCCAGAGATCATATTCTCACAAGGTTGAAGGGATGTGCACCTACCTATGCTACCATTGTAACGTCCCTCTTGGGAAGATTAATTTTGAGCTAAGGTTTTCAATGAATACAAGCAGGAATTATGTTTTGTAACAGCATTACAGTACTCACTAATCTATGGAACAATAGTGCTCATAGTTTAGTGAAAATTTTAATCAATCAATTGATTCCACAAACAACGTTATAAACTAGGGTTGATTCAATAAGCAATTACAAACTTACAAGTTCCAAAGATAACATCATAAACATAGCTTACTAGACTATAGTTATCCCTCACAGATTTAGAGTCCTATCTAAAGCTTTGTTGTCACAAAACACACCAATAGTCCTCTTTGGTTGCTCTGCATTGTTGATTGTGCTGGTTTCTTCAAACCCCAATCAGTCAACACCCGTTTAACTGTTGTAGCCCCTCTTTGTACCCTTTTCTAGTACTGACTGCATCAGAAATAATATTTTGATCTTCCATTGTTAGAGGGAATTAACTCCAAACTGTCCTCTACCTCAAGCAGACCTGTATACCTTAGATACACCCTTTGTTGTCTTGGAAAAGAGTCTCCAACCTCACTGCCATAGAGAATGGGGTTCCAACCTCCTCATAGCCTCAAAACAATAATTTGTTGCCTCTCAGGGTTGGTTCCAGCATTGTTGCCTCAGGAAATAGCCTCCATTTGATTCAGGAGATAACTCGTTGGCTCAAATTTGATTAGTCTAGCCTTGTGTCCTCGAGAAACAACCTTCATGTATCTCAAAAATATCTTGTTTCCTTAGAATTGATTAGTCCAACCCTCGCTAGCTTAGAGATGAAGATTTCAACCTTGGTGTTGCCTTAGGAAAATGATACTCCAATCAAACTTTGGCCTTGTAACTAGAAAGGTATAAGGATTGGCTAGGGTGGAATCTTTCACCATCGAAACCAATCAAAAAGAAATGGGTCTTAAAACCCTCCAAAAGCCTCAGCCCAAAAATCAAAAAGAACAATCCATGATGCTCACAATGAATTTCCTCTCTCCTTTTTATAGATTACTTTTGCGGTTTTCCCTCCTAAATTTAATTTTGATTGGCTAACAAGTTTCCCTCCATTTGCTCCAATTTGACATTTATTTAATGTTTCCCTCCATTTGCCCCAAATTAACTATCATAGTCTAATGTTACCTAAGTAACATCAAATAATGGTTTCCCCCTTTGCAAGTGACTATAGCCTACGAGGTTAAATAAGCTACTACATCCTCCCTTGGGCAATTTAATTTGAAGAGGACAATACATCAATCCCCTTGATGGCACACCCGACGGCAACAACTTGACTACCTTAATGGCACACCTGATGGCAACTTGCTACTACAAATCCTCAATGGCACACCTGACGATGGCTTGTTGCTACAAAAATCGATAGAGCTCTTTGCAGGGATGCGAAAACATCAGATTATGGGATCAAGGTTAGAAGGACATAAGGCCATACAGGGACACATACCAAGATTACAACGACAAGAATCCAAGGTTACAATGTTGCAGTGTCGAGGTGAAGCAAGCTACAAACATTAGCAGAGGAACATCCATCGAGTTTACAAGTACACATCCATGAACTTGAGTCAAGGCTACAGTGACGCACCAAGTTATGGGGCCACGATTACGGGCCATACAAGGATGCAGCCCGCATTTCTCTACTCAATATGGCCTCTTTCTGAATATGTATGATTAAATTTCTCATGTATGTTCATTGATCAGAATTCTTACTCACATATGATTATTATTAATGTTGATTTATTACCATTTTATTTTTTCTATATTATATGAATAAATATATTGAAAAATATACATAGTTGAGCCTCATACAAACCTCATCAAAAATTTGGGATTCAAATTGAACATATAATCGTTGTCGAACTCGAATTTGAACATAAAATAATGCCTCCCTTAGAATTGTATCAAATGCTTTCTGAAAGTCGACAAAGCAACTTTAGACCTTCGAAGATTGATGATGAGCCTCCTCAATAACGGCACGAAGTGAAAATGTGATCCAATTGTCTAAAATTTTGGGAAAAAACCTGCTTGTCATATAGCCCTAAGGTGTCGACTCTCTAGCTCCACAGAAAGCCACTAGTGTAAGACTGTGACATAGAGCTTGAAGAATGTATGATCCACCATGATAGTTTGGTAGTTGTTTGAATCAAAACTCCTCAATTTGTGGGTTCGATGAATAATGTCTTGTCCAAGAAGGGGGGAGCTTGAACATGCCACATGGTTAATAAAAGCAACAATATAAGACTCGAGAAATTGGATGCCATAATTAAGGAATTCGGCCTGGGACGCTTCTTCATCTATTGCTATGTTGGTACTCGTGGCTCTAGTTGCCCTCCTAAAGTCCCACTCAAAGAAAAGGTGGCATGAAGAGGTAGGAGAGGAGATGCAACTGGGTGGTTGTTCAAGAATGTCATAAAGGGAGGTAGTCTAGAGGAACATGGACTAGGGGGTCAAGATCAAGCGAGATGGTGTGATGTTGAGGAAAAAGGACACACCACAAGGCTTTCAAAGAGTGGCAGTGAGCCTCACAAAATTCTTGTCTCCTTTAAGACAAGAATGTTTGCTTTTTACAATAGAGGAGACTACAATATGTTTTGCATATCCAAGTGGAGAAAGATGGATGTTGTGGGAGGGTGAGAAAAATGTTGTTTGTGGACGAATCTGCATTCAACGTCAAACTAGCAATTCATGGGGCAAGAGCTAAGGTTAACCTTATGGTTGTGCTAATGAGTAGAGTGGTTGTAGGAGTTAAGGACTACTTCCATGAGGATCATGGAAAGCATGAGCCAAGACACTAAGAAATGATGAATATGTGGGAGAAGATCCTAGTTGGCCAATAAATAGATAACCACACTAGTTTCTCTTCTTTGTGTGAATGTGCTTGAAGACAAACCAATTGCGCACACACTTGAAAGCACTATAGGTTTGACTCCAAATCATGATTACAAACTTTTGCAATTGGGGACATTAGCTACCAAATGATCCCCCCCCCCCAAATTCAATCGTCTAAAATTTTGGGAAAAAACCTGCTTGTCATATAGCCCTAAGGTGTCGACTCTCTAGCTCCACAGAAAGCCACTAGTGTAAGACTGTGACATAGAGCTTGAAGAATGTATGATCCACCATGATAGTTTGGTAGTTGTTTGAATCAAAACTCCTCAATTTGTGGGTTCGATGAATAATGTCTTGTCCAAGAAGGGGGGAGCTTGAACATGCCACATGGTTAATAAAAGCAACAATATAAGACTCGAGTCTAATAATGCCATGATTAAGGAATTACCGGGACGCTTCTTCATCTTAATGTATGTTGGTACTGTGGGTTTTATTGTCTTAACAGTCCTACTCAAAGAAAAGGTGGCAGAAGAGGTAGAGCTGGAGACAATCGGGTGGTTGTTAAGTGTGGCTGCGAAGGAGGTAGTTCAGAGGAACATGGACTTAGGGGGTCAAGACTGCTAGGGATGGTGTGATGCTCAGGAAAAGGACACACCACAAGGCTTTCAAAGAGTGGCAGTGAGCCTCACAAAATTCTTGTCTCCTTTAAGACAAGAATGTTTGCTTTTTACAATAGAGGAGACTACAATATGTTTTGCATATCCAAGTGGAGAAAGATGGATGTTGTGGGAGGGTGAGAAAAATTTTGTTTGTGGACGAATCTGCATTCAACGTCAAACTAGCAATTCATGGGGCAAGAGCTAAGGTTAACCTTATGGTTGTGCTAATGAGTAGAGTGGTTGTAGGAGTTAAGGACTACTTCCATGAGGATCATGGAAAGCATGAGCCAAGACACTAAGAAATGATGAATATGTGGGAGAAGATCCTAGTTGGCCAATAAATAGATAACCACACTAGTTTCTCTTCTTTGTGTGAATGTGCTTGAAGACAAACCAATTGCGCACACACTTGAAAGCACTAGAGGTTTGACTCCAAATCATGATTACAAACTTTTGCAATTGGGGACATTAGCTACCAAACGATCCCCCCCCCCCCCCACCCAATTCAATCGTCTAAAATTTTGGGAAAAAACCTGCTTGTCATATAGCCCTAAGGTGTCGACTCTCTAGCTCCACAGAAAGCCACTAGTGTAAGACTATGACATAGAGCTTGAAGAATGTATGATCCACCATGATAGTTTGGTAGTTGTTTGAATCAAAACTCCTCAATTTGCGGGTTCGATGAATAATGTCTTGTCCAAGAAGGGGGGAGCTTGAACATGCCACATGGTTAATAAAAGCAACAATATAAGACTCGAGAAACTGGATGCCATGATTAAGGAATTCGGCCTGGGACGCTTCTTCATCTATTGCTATGTTGGTACTCGTGGCTCTAGTTGCCCTCCTAAAGTCCCACTCAAAGAAAAGGTGGCATGAAGAGGTAGGAGAGGAGATGCAACTGGGTGGTTGTAGGAGTTAAGGACTACTTCCATGAGGATCATGGAAAGCATGAGCCAAGACACTAAGAAATGATGAATATGTGGGAGAAGATCCTAGTTGGCCAATAAATAGATAACCACACTAGTTTCTCTTCTTTGTGTGAATGTGCTTGAAGACAAACCAATTGCGCACACACTTGAAAGCACTATAGGTTTGACTCCAAATCATGATTACAAACTTTTGCAATTGGGGACATTCGTTACCAAATGATCCCCCCCCCCCCCAACCCAATTCACGACAATATATCAACTCCAAATCAACTCTCTTCACTACAACTCAACAAACTACAAATTCTAACAATCAATCAATGAAAGAAGTATCGGGAAAGATGGGGGTGCTTATACATGACAATGAATTAAGGTTTGGAGGTGGGTTTTATTTCCATTTTTACTTAATCTTCCCACTTCCTTTTACTTCAAGCATGTGTTGCTTTATTAGTCGATTTAGTCACAAACCCACCAATCTAGAACTAAACAAGCATATCGACCTAGATCAAACGCTAAATCAATACCCATACTCACTAAATTGATCTAGACAAACCAACTCCACTCTAACCTAACCAATGTTTAAAACACCAATATAGACCCAAATTGTATAGACAAGGGAACAAAAACTCAAAGCCTATACTTATAAGTGTCGAAGCTCGGAAACAATGATGCACACCCTTTTCAATAAGCTCAGGGTTAATGTCTATTTCCATGTTTCCTTAATCTTCCCACTTCCTTTTACTTCAGGCATGTGTTGCTTTATTAGTCGATTTAGTCACAAACCCACCAATCTAGAACTAAACAAGCATATCGACCTAGATCAAACGCTAAACCAATACCCATACTCACTAAATCGATCTAGACAAACCAACTCCAGTCTAGCCTAACCAATGTTTAAAACACCAACATAGACCCAAATTGTATAGACAAGGGAACAAAAACTCAGAGCCTATACTTAATTCATCTTTAAGTTATTAGGGTCAAAGCTTGGAAACAACGCTGCACACCCTTTTCAATAAGCTCAGGGTTAATGTTTATTTCCATTTTTCCTTAATCTTCCCACTTCCTTTTACTTCAAGCATGTGTTGCTTTATTAGTCGATTTAGTCACAAACCCACCAATCTAGAACTAAACAAGCATATCGACCTAGATCAAACGTTAAATCAATACCCATACTCACTAAATCGATCTAGACAAACCAATTCCAGTCTAGCCTAACCAATGTTTAAAACACCAATATAGACCCATATTGTATAGACAAGGGAACAAAAACTCAGAGCCTATACTTAATTCATCTTTAAGTTATAAGGGTCGAAGCTCGGAAACAATGATGCACACCCTTTTCAATAAGCTCAGGGTTAATGAAGAGGCTACACCTCCCCTCTTTATTGAGCAGAACAAGTAAAACCTCAGTAATTAGAAGTGAAAAAGCCAAAAAGCAGGTTAAAAAAAATTGGCAAAAGAACCAGAAAATCATAACAGTATCAAGGGCGTATCAAGGGAACTAAAGTTTAAAATAGTGCATAGAAGAATAGATAGATCTCATTTCATTGCTTTAATCATCTTTTCAATAGTATATATGCAGATAAGAACAGAAAATGTTCATTTTCTGGCTTTATTTCAGATCTTATCCTCGGTTCGCAAGATCCCAACTTTGCATGTAAGCAAAACCATGTTTCCTGGCTTTTTGTATCTTTATCTTTCTTTGAGTTGATATAATTTTTTTATTTGCAAAACGGGTATGGTTTTTTAATACTGTTCTGTTCAAAAGAAAAGTGATAAAACAGTTTTCTCATCAACAAGGGTATAACATATGCCAACCTTTGTCTATACACCCTTCAAATTTTGATCCCCTATCCCTGTGCCTACTAATTGCAGCTGAAAACATGAGGTACAGACAACGCACATATTTCTAACAAAGGCTGCAAGGTAAGTGTATAACTAACACATTTCTGAAACCCCCTGAGATACAAGTCTATACCAAAAATTATAAGATAAATCATGCCAGACAAAGAAGGAATGAACATATGACGTGCTTTAGTTAACAGTCTCTTAACAGTCTAAATGCACGTACGAATAAGTTTCTAGCTAAATTTGCTTACATCATGAAAGTTTAAACTTTGAACATTGAGGAATAAGATATATACACTTCATAGTATACAGTGAATAAAACCATGTTAGCTCAAGTATCCAACAAAAGATGAGTTACTTTCACAAAATTCCTCAGAAAGCTTTGTTACAACTGAGTTTCGTTTAAAAACAAATCATAAAAGAGATAAAGAGGCTCATCTATACTACAACCAACTTGCAGCTAACAACTTGTTTTCTTCTGACGTACCACTCTTCATCCTTCCTCAGTGAAGGGCGGGCTGAAATCGGCATTAAGTTCCCAGTATTGATATAGGTTGGCCACAAATTGATAAGACTTAAACAGTTGAATAGGATTGCCAGAGTGTACTGATTTTCCTCTCTTCCTACAGATTTTAATAGAGATGCTGAACAACTCTAGTAGGAAGAAGCAACAAGTATTGTTGAGATATGGCGGGGGAAACCAGGGTGGTGTATTGCTCAATAGTCGGTTTGCAACTTTGCATGATGGCCACCATTGTAGAAGAACGGCTTAGACCATAGTACGAAGAATTCTTCGTGCACTCGAAGCAATCTCTATGTTAGAGGGACAAAGTACAGAACGCATCAAATAATCTGGAGGAATTTACAAAAGGGCGACAGGAACTGCAAGTAATGCAGGTGCCCTTGTTAAAACATTCAATTAGAGATTTTATTGTACTTTCTTCGTAGAGAATACTGATATAAGAAAGTAGAAAACACTTAGTTTTGCACGAGTCTAAGAAAGGGCAGTACTATATTTGAAAAGCATACTGTCCTGAGAGCGTAGAAAACGCTTAGTTCTGCGGAGTCTAGGACAAAGCCGTACTATATTTAAAAAGCACTTTGAGTTTGGTTCGGCCAAACTTAGGAAAAGCTACAGAACCGACGCATTCAATCTTCACTTCCAAGAAATTCGTTGTTACGGAAACAATAGAATTGACCGCATACTAAAACTTGTCAGCTTTCTTTTTTAGGCTTCTCAAGCTAAATTTTAGCGGAAATTTTATTTGTCCACCATGTCATGAAAGCCAAATGAAAAAGTGAATGATATCTACACGCATTGTCTCTATCTTACGTTATATTTGCTTGCAGAGTCCATACAAAGATCTGCCCAAAATTGGAGATTAAAGTTTTCAGATAGTTGGAAAAGCAAGAGAAACAACGGCCCCCGTACCTTCTTGAGGCTGCTGACCGAAGCCCGAGGACGAGAGCCTCATTTGGCCGTAAGCTTGGGGCGAAAATATAGCAAAATGAACAACGCCTGAGCTTTAATTTCCCAATATTCCGCCAAGTGTCCCCTGACTTCAGCTTTTCCACCACAAGATACTTCCCCTGGCGCAGATTCGTCAGATATTTATGTACAGTAACCCTTGTTTTATACAGCAAATGTCTCTACTTCTCCGCCAGAAACAGTAGAGCCCTCTGTTTTTCTTTCTAAATTTCCAGTCGCCAACACAGTCTTGCATGCCGATTTCCTGTTTCTTCGTTCCCTTTTCGACCAAAAAGACCCCTGCTCGAACAATGTCAAGGCTCTGTCCCCATTTCCTTGCAAGATACAAACCTACAACGTACCAGAACCGCTCGAGTTATTTGTTAACGGCCGAGAAAGAACACCGAGGCGTCCCTAACTGTATTCTCGTCACGGCTATGTTTCCAGCAACGCATTCTGCAAAAAAATCTCGGTGGAGCTAAAGCAAATCCCGTTCCGCGGCCTCGTCCATGACAGATCCCGTATTCAAAAACCCTAAAGCTCCAAACACGATACTCCAGCAGCCTCGCAAACACTGTCAGCACAGCCTTTCTTTCAGAAACAAAAAAAAAAACATACACAAATGAAGCCTAACAACTACTGAAGCTTTAAAGCAAAGAAGCTATGCTCGGTAGGTCACCAAGATCTCAAGACCGTCAGGGTTTGAAATTTTTTCTTCACAATTTTTTATAGCCTCTGCCGCTGGTGTGGAATAGCATATTCGGCAGCAAATTGCAAGAAACATGCGTTCTGTTCATCGTAAGACTCCAAGACACTCGATCCGACGGCAGTTTGAAGAAAAGGAAAATATTCTTCATTGATGCAAATGCAAGCACGCAAATTTCTTCCTGCGTTTCGTCTGCATTTGAGGATTCCAGGACAGTATCGCTATTATCATCATCAGCAAATCCACGGCAGCAGCTGCAATGGCGGACTGGAGTGCATAAATTCCAGGCTTTTGGAAAAAAGATTGCGTGAAGGCGGATGAGCAGCAAGGCGAAGGAAAGAAGAAAGAAGAAGCAGCCGAGTTTAGCAAAAGGCAATATTTGTGTGTTGGAGCGACTGCTATTCTGCGCCGTTGGATTGGCCCGCGGTGCCGTTGTGGACCGACGATCTCCATCTGCATTCTTTCCGGAAGCTCCAACTCTTGGATTGATGGTGATGGGACATGTGCCACTGTGCTATTTATTAGTCCATGTCAGAGTACGGCCAGCTGAGCTCCCTCGGGAGGGAGGTGAAAGGTTTTAAAAAAAAAAAAAAAATCAAAATAACACTGCAAATTAAAATTTTAAATAATTAATCCCCCAAAACCCTCAATTAATGATATCATTGTTTTCTGTAGGTTTTCCTTTTGATTTGACTCATTTTAAGCCAATGCGCACTGACCGACGTAATTATAAGACATTATAATTAATTTCTAATTAATGCTCTCCAAGTTGCTCTAATGTATAATGCTAACGTATAACCTTAGTGTGTGGCAAGTGTATACGTCTTGTCAATTGAATGAACAATGATCCATCAATACCACCTCCGTCGCTGGTGGCTGCCATTACTGGTAAACAAATGGGGCCGAACGTTTAAGTGGCAAACCGAGAGCCATCCAACTGGACTGGTTCCGTTCTGTAGTCCCGTACTAAAGCGCTTAAGCCATTCCTTCTTTGGATGCATAATTACAAGCAACTACAAACAACTTGCTTTTGTTTTTATTTGTACCTTGGATAGAACTAGATAGACATTTGCAGTTTGGATGGGAAATATAAACATGTTGGTGTGTATTTGTGATGTCGTTTCACAAGACCAAAGTCATCAAGGCCACGATCTTATGACAATGTACTACCCCTTTATGAAAGTCATCTTATTGAGATCTCTTTTTCAAGTTCAAGATATTGATTATCTTGTTGTGTTTTATATATATATATATATATATATATATCTTGATTTGTGATTAAAAATCAATTATTTATAAATGTTGTAAGTTACGATGGTAATGTAATGGCAAGACTTTAATTTATGGATTTGGTCATCTACAATTGATGTGATCACATTATTTTACATGTAGGATCAGTTGCCTCGTTGACTAACTCTAAGTCATTTGCTTCTTGCTTGCATCATTTTCGATCCTATAGAAATAGTTATTTATGGTCTTTGATACTCAAGTCTTAGCCATTTACTTCTTGCCTGCACCATTTTCTTAACCAACTTCATTGTACCTCCTACTAGATCCTCCAAAAACACACATTCTCGGTCTCTGATACTCAACTCTTAGTGATTTGCTTCTTGCCTACATCATTTTCTCAAACCACTTCATTGTACCTCCCACTAAATCCTTCGAAAACACTTATTCTTGATTTATGATACACAACTCTTAGCCATTTTCTTCTTGCCTGTGTCATTTTCTCAACCAACTTCATTGTACCTCCCAATGGATCTTCTAGAAACACTTACTCCCAATCTCCAATATGTAAATTTTAACTCTTCTTGATTAGTGAGTAGGTTGCATAACATAAGACAATGCGTTGTTGAGTTTCTACCTCCCCATTTCCACGTACTTAGCATGACCTTTCCTCCCATGACTCCTTCTGTTTTTGTCATCTCTATATTCCATGGCTCAACTTGTGTGAGCTAGTTCTTAGATGTGTTGTTTCCTACATTGTATGATGAGGGTTGTTCGATTTCAAGTACTTTTATATGTTAATCTCTTCATATTTGTATAAATTGTTTATGTAATATATTGATTTTTCCAGTGTGTTTTTTATTTTCTTATTGATTAGTCAATTAATAAATAATAATTTATTATCCATGATTAGTTAAGATCAAATTATAATTCTAATAACAAATTTTAACACTATAAAATTTTACCACGGAAATGTGAGATTTAGTGTACTTGACTTTGATAAATATATAGTCGTGCATTATGAGATTCTAAATCTCTAATTTTATAAACTCATTATATCTAAAAGATCAATCCCTTGTGTTGTTGGTTTTGCGAATTTGTTGGTTTACCCTCTTATCACAAAGACATTTTTTTGCATTATCACCTTCTTGCACCAGCTACATTTGTAATAAAATTTACTCAGGCAAATTTGTCATTTTCTTACACTTTGATGTTCAATGCACCAAAAAAAAATTATGATTATCAAATCTTTATTAATAAAGTTTCTACTATTTTACATCTTTTTGATTTGAATGTTAATGATCTTCCACCATCAAGTATCTCTATTATTTATCCTAGGTCATCTAAAAGTGATATCCACATGTCAATCATAGAAGATATTTGCAAAGCATGTATAAGATATATATAGATTTGCATGTATAAGATATATATAGATCTTACCAATATAGTCACTTTCTCCTAAACTTTAGTGGTGTTTCCATCCTTATATTCACATGGAAAATGTTGAAAACTATTAATAATAGTCAATCTATTTTAAGCAACCCATCGATGCTATTATTGATCTAGTATTTTAGAAATATGCAAAATATTATTGCATGTATTCAAATTTTTAGAGGCATAAATTAGATGAAATGTAGGTTGTGGGTTGTAATAACCCAAATAGTTTTTTGAGGACATATATATATATATATATATTCGCAAAAATAAATAAAAATAATTTGTTGTAATGAGTTATTTATTTGACTTATTTTCCTCGTGTAAGTGTTATTTTATTTATGATGTGTTTCACATTATGTTAAATATCTTTTTTTATTATTATAAGATGTATTTTGTAGTTTATTTAGTTTAGTTTTATGCTTTTATGATACGAAAGAATTTGGTTATTACTCTAAGCTATTTTAGAGGGTTCAGGGAATTTTATTTTGGATAAGTTAAGATTTATTCTCACCATTAAAAGCTTGAGACTATCCTTCACAAACCTCGTGACCAACATATAGGTAAGCAACCTGACTTAGAGCCCCAAATCAAAAGAACACTTCATTTTCTTGTGCCTTTGCTTATGTAAAAACTCTCACATTTTGGGAATCTAGATTCAATAGGAAGACCAGAGGTGTGTTGTCATTTTTAATAAAGAACTTACACAATTTCAAAATAAGTTGCTTACATCCTTAAATGTAATCCCATCTACTTCCTCTTGTCTTATAAAGAAGACACAAATTAATGGTAGATCTCTTATATTATCTCGATCATAATTTCCAATTAAAACGTATATTCATTACAATGCATTGTGTCTTCTTTTACTTAAAAGAGATTACTCTTCTCAAATATCTTTATAAACTTTTCAATAATTCAATATATATCATTATATCTTTTATTCGATTGCTTATTCTAACCAACTTGATATGTTTATTTCCTTGCTCTTTAAACAGGCTCTTACTTTTATGTAGTGTTTCTTTCCAAATTCACATTATTCCAGCATGGTTAATTATGTTCATAATAGATTCAAAGATCCAAAAAAATCAAATATAAATCTCTTGATGCTTGAATCCTCTTAAATTAAGATCAATCTATGTGTTACTATATTTTTATATATAGAGAAAGTAATATTATGAATATATTTTAATAAAATTGTTTTAGATTCCTCTTCTTTCAATGGTCGGTATGATTTGATTATTATAATGTTATATGTATAAAATATTATATTTCACTGACATAGATATTCGGATCATGAAATAGAAGAGGTGGTGTCACAATCTCTTTAATATTACAATGTGGCGATGTCACAATCTCTTTAATATCACAATGTAAAAAGTACAACACTTCTCTTGATACCATAAAATTAAATCGTGTGACATAAAAGCTAATTATCTTGAAATTTTCATATAAAGATAAGATACATTTTTTTGAATAGTAACTATTTGTTAGAGAATGCTTCTCCAATGACTAATTCAAACTATAGATTTCCATTTTTAATGATTAATCTACCACATATGCAATGTTTTTCTAATTTTCCCATTATAAGGGAAAAATGTGGACTCTTCTAAGCTCTTTTCTTTTGTCTCGATGAAAAACTAAACTTCCTTATTTGTCCATCCTCATCATTCTACAAGAAAAATATCAAATATCTTTAGTGTTAAATATGCTCATCCATTTCAATATTATCTTTTCATATTTTTTATTGTGGTCCACATGATTACATTGATAGACATTTGTTATTTGTGAATTGTGGTCCACTTCATAATGTTGATAGACATTTTTAATGATGATAAAATTTGACTATATGATACATTAATCAATCTCAACCATTTGATCAAACAAAATCAAATAATCCAATCTACAAAATTGAAAATTTAAAGGCAATCTTTTACATTTTTCAATCCTAGGATATTCTTGCACTTTATTCTATACACTCAATTCATGTGTTTGAAAATTGATAAGGAATATTATATTTTTTCAATACTTAGGTTCGAAAGTTAAATATTAGTGTGACAAACATGTTGTCTTAAATAAAGAGTTGAGGGCTTTAAAATTTTAATGAGTTAACATGAAAAAATTATGTTATTCTGTTATTTTGCTTCATCTGCTTTAGAAACCCCTTGTACAATCCTAAAATGAGTAGAATTTATTTCCATCCATCATTCATTTTTGTCAGTGTCATTTAGACATGTTGATAAATTGACATTTCCTATTATAAAAGTGCATTCCCATGATGCCTCTTGAATCTATACATTCAAGCTGTGTGAAATGATAGTATTATTTTTATATAAATAAGGAGTCCATTCACATGTCCTCGGGTTTAATTTAAGGTGTTTTAGGTCCTTTATACTTAATTCGATATACAAGGAATTCATTCACATGCCTTGAGGTCTAATTTAAGGTGTTTTGAGTCCTCCACACTTCAATTGGTATATGAGATTTATGGATTGGTTCCTTTAAATTGGTATATGAGATTTATACATTTGTTTCTTTAAGCATAAATTAGTTAGAGAGGACCTAAGAATGGCGCATTAATTTATAAAGTTTGTGTTTCTAGGTTTCGTATAAAAACATGACATGTGTATTTTTTTAGACAGGTAGCAAGCATCATAATTCATGTGAGGGTTTATTAGTCCAATCAATGAGAAAGACTAAAGGTTGTAATTGAATGTTAAGCGATAACATTTATAGTCTGATTAAGAGAATCTTAGAAAGGTAAATATGACATCTTGATATGATCAAAATGTAACTAGTCAAGACATCATAGCAGCAATATAGCCCCTAACTTCATCCAATAGATGGATATATCTAGGATTATATGGAAATTAGTGTGTGTTGTTAACAAGATCGATACTTAGTGTGCTTCATATGTCATTGTTAAAGGAGATGATGACTTTCATTGTAATCCGTAAAGATAACAGAAGGGAGACCTTAAGAACCCAATCCATCAATGACAACTTATATAAAGAAATTAGATAGCAAATTTAATGCATGGACAAATATCCATGTGAGAGCGATCATTGTCAAATTTATGTTGAATAGTGAAGAGGAAAATTGGGTAATCAAGAGATATATTGGAACATTGTTAATACACCATTCCATTGTGACAAATCATTCCATAGACAAGCAATTGTTAATTTCTATGTGATTTGATCTTCCAAACTTTTCATGGTGACTCAAAAAGGGAATTTCTAGTAGGCTTTTGTCTATATAGTCTGCTCATTGTGGAGAATGACAAGAATGGTGAATAGGAATTTATTCCCCAAATCACGGGTAACAGGGAAGTTAGGGGAAGGGGGATTTCTCCATCCTTTATATAATTGGGAATAAGATCCTTTTGGATCTAGACAAAATCAAAATTACAATTGGAAACATTTATTTTTGATAACTTATATCTCATACCAAGTCCACAAAGCCACTCCTAGTGTGGAAATGAATTGATGTTATATTCATACGAACACGTGTACACCTATTATTTTCTCGACTAAAACTATGGAGGATTTAACTAGAGTATTTTTTCATTAAAATAGGAGGGAGTGTTTAAGAGAGTAAAGTTTGGTAAAGTGAAGCGTGTTCCCAATGAGGAAAGAAAAATAACAACTAAAGCTCAATTAAAAGGGTAAAATTTTGATAGGATCATGTAGCTTAGGAAATGCCTATTACAATATTAAAAGAAAAATAATTTTATAAACAATTTTAATTGATATATTTTACATAAATAATAATGATAATAGTCTATTTTTAAGATCACATCTTATAAACAATTTTATTTGATATATTTTATATAAATAACAATGATAATAGTCTATTTTTAAGATCACATCAAAGCCAAATACCAAATTGGTATATGAGATCCTCTTGTTTAGAGATCAAGAAACTCACCTCAACGCAACAATTCCACTAATAAAATCTAAAAAATATACTTTACCCTTAAATTTAAACTTGTAACTTTTTATAAGAAAGCAATTGTTTTTAACCAATTCAAGTTGTACTAAAAATAAATTATCTCTCCTATTTTATTTATTATTTAAACATATATTTACACTTAAAGCTATCATAATTTTTTATTTGATTTTTTAATTTAATTAATAGCATGTTGTGATTGCAATGTAGGAAAGCAAATTTTTTTGGTTTTTATAAGCTATACCCTCCTTATTTTCCCATAAAGCAAAGGTTAATTATAGATGTTGAGGAGGTTTTCTTTAATGATGTAGAACTCGTTCGATTTAAACATAATGAATGGACACACCTAAGTGGTTGAACTCCTAACCTGCACATTGATAATATAAAAAAATATTTTGTTTAAATGGATACACAAACCTTGGTGGTTGAACCCCTATCCTAAACACAACCAACAAAAAAAAATTATTTACCGAAAGGATGTGAGGTTTAAAAAAAAACATTAAATGAATGAAAAACGTTATTGGTTGAACCCTCGAGATTAAAGTGTAGGCAATGAAGAAAGCTTTTTGGAACCTAGAAATTAAAGAGGTGCGCATGACTTGGAATTCCAAAAAAAAATAGCTTGGTGAACATTTTAGTCAAAAGGTGTATATCCTAAATGAAGATAATGCAATCCAATAAAGAACCGAGATGTTACATTGAAAGTAGTAATGGGGGTGTTGATTGGGCAGAAACAAGGCACCAAATATTAAAGAGATCCATAGAGATATATTTAAATGTAATGGTCATTTCTCAACAACATTATCATGGAGGTTAGAATGTTCTCTAACATGGTTGTTTTTATTCATAATTAATATTCCCTTCCCTCAGGCTAATTTAACCATTGTTTTCTTTTATGATGATAAAAACAATCATATCAAACAACCCCAATGACCAATCATAAAAGTTTTTGTTGACCACTTTATATTATTTAAATATGTTGCTTATTCTTGCATTGGATAAGCTTTGATTTGAATGGCATCATCCTTTTTACACCTTAAGGTTCCACGTTATATATTTATTAAAAGTTCGAAATATATTCATATGCCTTTATTAATCGCTTCGTAGGGAATATATTAATGGATTATTGAAATCGACCAATTTATTTTTGATATATTGTCATGTCATTTAAGTTGTAATTTTGTAATTATCTCAATTTTGGCATATGGATTATGGATCAGTTACCTGTTTCTTTATTAAATTTGATGTGATTTTAAAGTTATAAAGGCATATTCTGGTTGTCATGAATTGATTTATATATTGTTAATAATTGTACGATTAAAAATGATTAATATGTTTGACATGTAAGATTTATTGCGTGAAAATAAATTTAATTACTTAATATTAGTGATTAAGACGGTAATTATATATATATATATATTTTAAAGATGTGTATAATTTTTTTTGTGAAAATCACATGTAAGAAAATTTTGTCCACGCCTTTCGAACCAATCAGTATGGTTCATCATCAAAACAAGATAAGAAATCTGATCAAGGAACCTGTTTATCCACATAAGGGAAGCTCCAACTAGTAGTTATTGTAAAATAACGACTAGTTTGACTCGAATAAAAAATCAAAATAAATTTTATCTTATTTTAATTTTATTATGCTCTCTAATTTGAATATAATTTAATATTGATGTTTTTAATATTTTTATTATTGTAATACTTTTAATTATGTTGTATAAAATTAAAACTAATTAATAGTTATATGTTATATAATAGAATATATATATATATATATATATATATATATATATATATATATATATATATATATATATATATATATATATATATATTATTAATTTTTTTATTATTTTTATTATTAAATTTGAGGGAAGAGAACAAACAACTAAGAGTGAAGGGCAGGAATCTAGCATCTGCTAACACTCCACCCATCATCCTTGTTAAGGTTAACAAGCCTCTTTTGATTTCCAAGGCTTCCCTCAACTTGCGGTGGTGGACATGGTCAATCCTCGCAATAACCTCAACATCTTCAATACAAATGTGATGATTTGTCTTTTCAGCATGCTTTGCTAAGGCAGAGGACCGTGATCTACTATGTCTAAGGTCAGCGACATGTTCATGAATTCTTTGATTAATTGATCAACCAATTTCACCGATGTAAGGTGTCCCATAGGAGCACGGAATCAAGTAAACACCCTTACTATCTTTAGGGCAAATCGGGTCCTTAACCGATCTAAGCGAGCTCCGAATTGTGCAGAGGGGTTTGAAGGTTGAGGAAACATTATTTTTCTTCAAGATTGTAGTGATTTTATCAGTAGTACCTTGGATAAACAGAAGTTGAACTCCATATAACCGATCACAAGAATCTTTCTTAACCCTAGGACCTTTTTCAGCTTTTTGAAAAGCTCTAAGACATTGAATCTTGCTATAACCATTCTTACTGAAAACATTAAAGAGATCATATTTTTCACCTTCAAAGTGGTGTTCATCGGAGATTCTAAAGGCTTTGGGGCCTAGGGTACTGAGAACCCCAAGCTTTTGAGATGGGAAACGATGAGAACTAGCCTGTAAATATTGCTCAGTATGCGTCTTCTTTCTAAAGACTTGATGATAGAAAGAACCATCATCATTCCTCGAAAGGAGGACATCCAGAAAGGGCAGGCTACCATCCACTTCGAATTCCATGGTGAATTTAATGAAGTCAGATTGATCATTAAGGTGCTGGAAGAAAAGGTCCAGTTTCTCTTTTCCATGGGGCCAAATCACACAGGTGTCATCAACAAACCTTTTCCAAAGCCTAGGTTGAAAAAGGGAGGAATAAAGGGCCTTAGATTCGAAGTCTTCCATGAAAAGATTAGCCACCATAGGGGAAAGGGGGGAACCCATGGCCACACCACAAGTCTGTTCAAAGAATTCACCCTTGAAACTAAAGAAGGTTGAGGTTAGACAAATCTCAACAAGATGAGCAGTATCAGGATCCGTGACCCGAGAAATGACATTAATGGCTTCCTTAATGGGAATGCAAGTGTATAATGAGACAACATCAAAAATTACAAACCTGTCATCTGGATCCAATTTAATGTCTTTCAATTCATTAATAAAGGAGGATGAGTCTTTGACAAAGGAGATGGTGCGACCCACAAGAGGTTTCAACTTACTGGCAAAAATTTAATGAGCAGATAAGTCGGACCACCTATGGTGTTGACAATGGGGCGAAGGGGGGCTCCATCCTTATGAATCTTAGGAAGACCATAAATCCTCAGAGTGAGGGGATTACTTTCAATAAGCTTTTTACTTAGAGAACCCACGGTGCTACTCAATTTTATTGCCAAAACAACCGCTTTGGAAAAATTTTTAAGGGGATTTTGTCCAACTTCTTCTAGCTCCCTCTATTAAGAAGGTGATCCAACATCTTATTATGATAATCCTCCTTGTTTAAAATAACCGTAGCACCTCGCTTATCCGCCTTAAGAACGACAATGTCCTAGTTACTGTTTAAGGATTTAAGAGCCTCAAACTCAGGTTTGCTAATGTTGATCTTAGGGGCTTTAGCTTTTCTAAGGATCATGGAACAGTCTTGCCTGATGGTGTCTTTAGTAGCATCAGGAAAATCTCTAATCCCATACTCAATATCACAAATAATGTCTTGAATAGGGATTTTTTAAGAGCGAGAGGGTAATTGAGACCCTTCTCCAACAAACTATAAACATGACGATCAAAGGAAAAGCAAGAGAGATTAATAACAATCCTATTCTGGGGGGAAGAGAAAGTTTTGTTAAAACTGTTATTGTTATTATTATTAACATTATTAATGTTAATGTTATTATTATTAAAATTATCGGTATTATTATTATTATTATTGCTATTATTCTTAATATGATTGTAGTTATTAATATCATTGCTATTATTGTTACTAAAATTAATATTTCTATTAAAGTTATCAATAATGTTACTATTATTATTAAAAATATTATTATTATTAATCTGAACCAAGCTGTTGCTATTAATATTAAAATTATTATCTTTATTATTAATACCATCAATACAAGGATAATCAAGAAGGATATTCGAGAGTTCAAGGTTAGAAGTCAAAGCCGAAGAAACATCACGAATATTAACAAAGGTCGAAAGCATACCCGAGTTTGAAGGAGCGACAAGTTGGACTGAATCCTTGTCTTGATCAATCAAATTGTTACCACGAACCAATGATTCCATAAGAGATGGGATGGGAGATGAAAGACGAGGTCCATCACCATCGGATCCTCGTAAATCAACCTGAACAAATGGAGAAGAATAAATAATGTTTCTCCTCATCCCAGAGAAATAAATCTGAGCTGGAGCTGAATCACACACCCCATCCTGAACGAGTGAGGCCGAGTGATCATCGGGAATCTGAGCAGAAGAAGAAAGATCAAATCCGAATGAATCAACTGCCAGAAAAGGGGGGAGGGGCAGCATAAATTGAGAGTGCGGAATGGCAGACACAAGGGATAGAAGAGACTCCACCGACGCAGTTGCAGAAGGAGAAAACGCAAGAGAACTAGACGCCGCTGGAGAACTAGACGTCTTTGCTTCACTCACTGTATCAATTACCGTCCGTTGTCTAGAAAAAGGAGAGGGACACATACCCAGCAAGCGGAGAAGATTCCCAGATGGAGCAGGTTGGGATGCTGAAGCCACTTGAGATGACTGCAACGATAAATCAATGGTGTCGCCCCATGGAAAAGAGAAACTGGACCTTTTCTTCCAGCATCTTAATGATCAATCTGACTTCATTAAGTTCACCATGGAATTCGAAGTGGATGGTGGCCTGCCCTTTCTGGATGTCCTTCTTTCAAAGAATTATGATGGTTCTTTCTCTCATCAAGTCTTTAGAAAGAAGACGCATACGTAGCAATATTTACATGCTAGTTTTCATCATTTCCCAGCTCAGAAGCTTGGGGTTCTCAGTACCCTAGCCACCAGAGCCTTTAGAATCTCCGATGAACACCGCTTTGAAGGTGAAAAATAGCATCTCTTTAATTTTTTTAGTAAGAATGATTATAGCAAGATTCAATGTCTTAGAGCTTTTCAAAAAGTTGAAAAAGGTCCTAGGATTAAGAAAGATCTCTATGATAGGTTATCTGAAGTTCACCTTCCATTTATCCAAGGTACTACTGATAAAATCACTAGGATCTTGAAGAAACATAATGTTTCCTCAACCTTCAAACCCCTTTGCACCATTCAGAGTTTGCTTAGATCGGTTAAGGGCCTGATTTTCCCTAAAGATAGTAAGGGTGTTTACTTGATTTCTTGCTCCTGTGGGACACCTTACATCGGTGAAACTAGTCGATCAATTAATCAAAGAATTCGTGAACATGTCGCTGACCTTAGACATAGTAGATCACGGTCCTCTGCCTTAGTAGAGCATGCTGAAAAGGAAAATCATCACATTTGTATTGTAGACGTTGAGGTTACTGCGAGGATTGACCATTTCCAACACTGCAAGTTGAGGGAAGCCTTGAAAATCGAAAAGAGGCTAGTTAACCTTAATAGGGATGATGGGTGGAGTGTTAACAAATGTTAGATTCCTGCCTTCACTCTTAGTTATTTTTTCTCTTCCCCTGTGCTCCCTCTTGTCGTTCCCTCTTCTTTGTCTTCGGGTTTCTTTCTCCTTGTTTGTTTGTTTTTAATAGTAAATTACTTATTAAGTAAATTATATATATATAACTTATAACTTATAACTATAATTAATTTTAATCTTTTTTTTAACAAGGTCGGTTGCTATATTATATTCGAAAAAAGGAAGGAGAGATTTCCTTGTTACAATCTGATGCAGTTGTGGAAAAACAAAGAGGGTAGAAAACACAAAATGCCCAGCCTCCGTTATGTCAATTGTTCAAGTTATACTGCATTACAGATTTAGGATATATTCTGACAAATTGAGAAAGTAGGAAAACAAATTTAAAAGACATGCAGAAAAGAGAGAGGAGGAATGAGGATCAGTTGATGTTGATTGAATGTCCGGTTGATGCATCAGTGTTGTCTTCAGGACCGAAATTTCTCACGTTGTTTGAGCTGGAGCTTGGAGTTGAATGTTTCTCTAAAATATATTTCAGAATCTGAAGAGATTCTTCCACATGCGAGCAATGGTTGGTGAGCTCATTGAGTTGATTCTGGAAGGACTGAGCCCTGTGTTGAAGGAGGTTCATATCAACTTGTTGTTTTTCATCCAGGATCCTTTGTTGAGCACAGATCTGTCCCATTTCTGCCTGCAAGTCAGCACAATGGAAGTAGTCTTCACTGCGCACCATGAAGGATGATGACGAGGTGGGGACAATCGGAGATGCTAAGGGGGAGAAAAAAGAGCAGGGAGGGATCACAAGGAATGGAACTTGTTGGGAAGAGAGCAGGGGAAGTGAACAAGTGGTGAGTATGAAATGGCTGAGAAGGAGATGCAAAGAATTTCTAAGGGCAGCAATAGGTAAGAAGGAAATAAGAACAAGGGGACGCATGGCAGAGGTAGAAGGAGAGGCGCACTTCCAAAGCAGACTGAAGAAAACCAGGACAGAGTGATTCGGGAGGTAATGTGATGATGCAAGGAGGAGGGAGGAATAAATAGCATGAGCTGGGAAGAGGAGGGAGTCATGGCTGGAAGATCTAGGAGATAAGGTCACGGGAGGGGAGGTGTTGAAGGGATGGGGAAGTCTGATAAGTTCATAGAGATTCTTGCAGAGAATCCAGAAAAATAGATATTTTGGTAGAGATAAGATCATGGCAGAGGTATGAAGGATAGGCCATCATGACTGTGGATTTGACTAGCTGGTCTTCTGCATGCTTTGTTAGCCAAATTATCAGCCACTTATTATTGGCTCTAAGAATGTGATGAAACGAGATATCCTGCATATCTTTAATCAAAGTGCGACAACTAATGACGATCCTGTGTAGAGCTATGTTTTGGAATGGAGAGTCTTTTAACATCATGCTGATGATAATAGTTGAGTCCCCAAACACCATTGCATTTTCCATGTTGTATCTATTTATATCAAAAGGCCTTGGTGGAGAGCGTAGGCTTCAACTTTTTTGTTAGACAGAGAGTCGAGACCCCGTTCGAAGGAGAAAAAGACATTTCCATTTTCATCCCTTATGAGGCCTCCAGCCCCAACAATACCCGGATTCGATTTAGAAGCTCCATCAAAGAAGAGGGCTGGTATTTTTCCATTCGATAAATTCCTTTTCTTTAAGTCTTATCTTCCAGTTTTCTATATGGTGGGGTTGAGTAACTGGAGATTTGAAAGGGTTGGGACTGTCCAAGACTCTGCCCAAAAAAGTTCTTTCATCTACTTGAAGATTGTTGAAGTTGATATTACCGATGATTCTTGAGAGAATAGTTTCTATGGTGAGGCTCCAAGTCTTGTTGCAGACTTTCCTTGGAGATGGTTTTTATTTCTGATTTCTTGAAAACCATCTTATTTATTTCCAACCAAATGTTCCAGAGAAGCACATAAGGAAGGGTGTCCCAGACCCTTTTGGTTGTGCTCTTGCTCTTTTCCCCCCATGGATATTATTTTTTCCAATTTTTTATCAAGTATGGAGTAGTGTTAATGGAGTCTAAATCGATCCGAGAGAAAGAAATGAGATCTTTCCAGCACTGGATTGCAAAAGGGAATTTCACAAAGAGATGAAATGCAGTCTCTTCTATGCATTGACAGTTAGGGCATCTGGATGGGCCATATACACTTTTTTTTTTTTTTTTGGAGGTTAAGATCTTACGTTTGAGGAGAGTCCATATAAAGATTTTTATCTTTGGTATGCCTTCAGACTTTCAGATGAGCTTCCATATAGGGCATTGAGGAGATGGGAAATGCTCTTTTAGAAGTTGACAATAAGCAACTTTGATAGAGTATGAGGACCCAGAGGGATCCCATCGAATAATGTCTTCACTACCTTTCAACAAAGGTGTTGCACCATGAAGCATTACTTTAAGATTTATTAGATCGTCCTCAAGATGAGAGGGGACAGGCGGAAAATCCCAATCGATCCAGATATTTGAATGTTCATCCCATCTTGAGATTTGAGCTAAGGTGTTTAAATCGTAATTCCGAAGGTGGGTTTGATTTCAATGTGCACTCGACCTTTCTTTAAGAGGAGCTTGCCCCATAATTCGGTCGTTCCAGATGTTGTGTTGCTTCCCCCTTGAAAAACTTTGGAAATATTTCTGCTAATAAAAGGGATGGCTTTCTTGCATAATGCCCAGATTCTAGAGCAAGGTCTGCTTGGAATGTCATGGTCAAGGAAATTATGTCTTGGTGAGCTGAGATATTTGGATTCCAGAACTTGTTTCCACCATAAGTGTTGTCCACTGATCAGGCGCCACAAAATCTTTCCCCCAAAAGCATTGTTCAAGATTTTTGGGATACGAAAACCGAGCCCACCATTTTCTTTATTTTGAGTAACTTGTCTCCACTTGACTAAGTTGTATTTTTTCTTCTCGTTTTTTCCTCCTTGCTAGAGAAATTGCCTTAAAACTGCTTCAATTTTTAGATGTATGCTGATAGGTGCATTGAGAAAGGTAAAGTGGTACAAAGGCAGAGAAGAGAGGGAAGATTTAAGGAGGATTAAATGCCCATCCATGTTTATCCAGGAAGATTCCCACTGTTGCACTCTTTTTTTCTTTTTTGTCAATTGTGATGTTCCATGCCTCAGACTTCAAAGGTCCAGCACTGGCTGGCATCCCAAGATAGTTGAAATAAGCTTAGTTCAATTTGTAAGAGACTCCAAATATTTGTGCAATGTTATGAATGGTGTGATTTGTAGCATTCCATCCATAAATACAACTTTTGTGATAATTATCAGCCCTCCTTAATAAAGCATAAATTTCTCAAGAAGATATTTGAACCTTTGAGCAATAATGCAGGTGACACTGCCCATCAAAAGGGTGCCATATACAAATTGAGAGTGATTCATATTCTTGACTCCATTGCCGAATTTGATTCCAGTGATGAGGCCTACTCTATGCTTGTGGTCCAAGGCCCTGCTAAAGGATTCGGCCATGAGAATGAAGAGAAAGGGAGAGAGGGGACAACCCTGTCTGAGACCTCGGGAAGATTGAAAGAAATTTGCTGGATTTCCATTGTTAAGGGGAGAGATCCAGGGGTTTGAAATACAAGCATTGATGAAGGAAATGAAATCAATGTCAAAACCCATTTTTTGAAGGACAAATACGAGAAAGGAATGTCTCACCCTGTCAAAGGCATTGGCAAGATAGAGCTTCAGGATGAAACATTTCTCGTTTCACATCATACTCGAGTGAATGGCTTCTTGAACAAGGAGAATGAAGTCTGAAATTTTTCTTTGAGAGATAAACCCCCCTTGATTTTCAGAGATGAGATTGGGAAGATGGGGTTTAAGGCGAGTGGTAAGGATTTTAGTGATGATTTTGTAGGAGGAGTTGCATAAGGAGATAGGTCTGAACCTTGAAAAGGAGGAGCGACGATCTTCTTTGGGTATAAGGGCGAGGTAGGTGGAATTGGTAAAGCCCCCAATCTTCTTCTTCCTTTGGGCCCACTGAATCATTTTGATTAAATCCTTTGTAATTAAGTCCCAATAGGTCCTATAAAAGCTGATGGAGAAGCCATCCGGAACCGGAGACTTATCTGGTTGTAAAGACCATATGGAATTTTGAATTTCGGCCTCCTCTATATCTCTTTTTAGGGTTTTGTCTTTCTCCTCCATGATTAGCTTTGGCAAGTGACTTAAGAGATCCAAATAATCTTAAGGCGTAGCTGATTCAGTGAGCAGGTTATTATAGTGATTAAGGGAAACAACCTTTATACATTCCTGGTTTGTCTGAATTATTCCTTCATTATCAATGATGGATGAGATATTATTCCTTGTCTTTCGAACCGTAGCTTGTTTTTGAAAGAAAGAAGTTTTTTTGTCACGTGCTTGGAGCCACAGGTTTCTAGATTTATCCTCCACTTCTCCTCTTCTTTTCTATTGATTTTATACAAATGTCAGTAAAGTTCTTTCTCTTGGTATGAATTTTCTTGGTTCGCTCCATGTTTATCAATATCATTATGAATAGCTTCCAGCTTTACTTTGATTTATTTTTTGGCTTTGTCGGGTTCCTTGTAATGAAGCTTGGCCCAATCTTTAAGAGCCATTCTAACATTCTTCAACTTTGATTCCCAAATGTGCGAAGGAGACCCCTCAACATGCTGCTACCAGGTATAATAAACAATCTGTCTTACATCAAGGATATCACTCCAAAGGGGGTTATATTTAAAAGGGAGGGGGTCGAGGGAGGGCTGGTCACTGAGGGAGAGGGTGACAGGGTAGTGATCTGAGGTTGAGGAGGAGAGGATATAAGAGGAGGCAACATAGAAGAAAGAGAGGAGAGGTACAACCACTATGAATCGATCAAGACATTCCATAATGTTTCGCACTCAAATTATGCGATTATTCCAAGTGAATTTGCGGTTTTTTGGGATGACATCAACCAAATCGTGATCTTGGATGATGATTTCAAGCTAGTCTCTTGAAGGATCCGAGTTGAAACTTCCACCTCTTTTTTCTTTAGCATGCAAGATCAAGTTAAGGTCCCCACCTATGATGATATTTCTATTGTCCTCATTGTCTATATATGTTTTCATTGTGCTCCAACAAGCTTATTTATCCTTGTAATGATTAGGCCCATAAATATTATATACAATGATCTCAATGTTATCTTTAGTACTTTGAAGGTTTACTTTGATCTAGTTTTGAGGTTTGACAACTCTTTTTTTCTCCTAAACGTTATGTTTCCAAATGGTGGATATTCCTCCTGAGGCACCCCTGGATTCCATGTGGGTGCTCGTATAGTTCTTCATTCAATTTAGAATGTTTTCCATGTCTTGATCTCCTTGTTTGGTTTCTTGAAGGAGAGTGACATCAGATTTTTATTGATTCATAAGGTCTCTTAGAGCTGAGTTTTTTGAGGGGTGCCCTAAACACCTGCAGTTCCAAGAGAGGGCTTTCATTATTTCAGGAATGCAGGATGTGGACCTGTCTTCCCTCCTTGCTCATTCTGACTTGCTTCTTTGTTATTTTTCCCTAGAATGAAGGATTCTATAGGGTGCTAAGTTCCAAGAGACATATCTTTTTGGGTTGCTTCATCTTTGTGATGTTTGGAGGACTTCCTTATGGGGCTAGTTTTTTTTAGGATTTCCAAGATGACTCCATGTTATTTTGTTGTGTTTCTAATGATCTGGGTAGAAGAGGGTTCTGAAGAAGAGTTTGGGGGGGCAAGATTTGGAGGGGGAGAGCTAAGGAGATGAAAGATGAATGGGGATGGAGGGTTGAGGAGGGTCATCTTCAGAAGGGGCAAGGGAGGAAAAGGGATTGGTAGAGGCAAGGGAGGGGATGGACGGAGGGTTAAAGGATGGGTTAGGGGGTTGCTGAGAGGAAGGGGAGGGATTGGACGAGGATTCTTTAAGGGGAGGGGCAGAATGCGCTGAAGGATTTTCGGTGTTTCTAGGGTTCGAAACAATCTTCTTCTTTTTTAATAGTTTCCCATTGGGTTTCTGGATCCAGGTTTTCAATATCAATAACTTTGGAGCATCTATTAGTAAAGTGACCGTATTTGTGACATACCTTGCACTTGAATCGGATTTGCTCGTTGTCTAGCTGCTATATGTGGGTCTAGTTGTCAACTTTAAGCTTGATCGCTTTACGAAGACCTTTACCCAAATCCACTTCAATGCAGATCCTGGCACAAGCTTGCATGTTGTCCTTCAGCTCCCTTCGGTCGATGAATTTTCCTACTGCGTTTCCAATAGCTCGAATGGAGTCATCACCCCAACAGTGCAAGGGGAGGTGAGGAATTCGGACCCAAACTGGAATAGCGTTTGGCACGTCGAGTTCAGGATCAAAGTCTGAAGTCCATTTGCTGAGGTAGAGCCCTCTAGTGTCCATGAAGTATGGTCCATTACTGAATCTCAAATCCTTATATTATTTGGTTTCAAAATGAAAAGTGAAATAACCTCTGCTACATAATCTGATTGAAAATTTTCCACTGATCTTTTCCGCCCAGTTGCGCTCAACCCATTTTTGAATAGTCTTCAGAGAGGGCCACAGACCAGTGAACTGTGCAATGAGACCCTTCTCAGCAAGAGAAAGAGCAGCCATACGAGGGATGCCTTCAAGTTTCTTGACAAATTTCGAGATTGTTAGTCTAGGGCGAGGAGGATTTAATGAATTGATCAAAGCCAAAAAAGCTTGGGCCTGATCAGGATGAGGGGCCGCCTCCGGGATGGTCTTCGGAGGGGCCATGCACCCAGGAGCAGGCAGCAGCAGGGCACAACGCCGTCTTCAGCTAGGTCACGGCCGCAACACCTGCAACTCGAAAAAATAATAATAAAAAAATAAAAAAATAAAAAAATAAATGAAGAAGAGCAATTAATTTTAATTTTATAACATAAAATTAAAAGTATTAAAATAATAAAAATATTAATTTTCTTTCCCCATTATACTCTATTATATAACACATAACTATTAATTAATTTTAATTTTATACAATAGAATTAAAAGTATTACAATAATAAAAATATTGAAAAAACATTAATATTAAATTATATTAAAATTAGACAACATAATGAAATTAAAATAAAATAATATAAGATAAAATTTAATTTAATTTCTTATTCTAGTCAAACTAGTCGTTATTTTACAACAGCTAGTTGGAGCTTCCCTTATCTATTTAAACAGGTTCCTTGATCAGATTTCTCATCTTGCCCTGATGATGAACCACACTGGTTGGTTCAGAACGTGTCGACAAAATTTTCTTAAATGTGATTTTCACTGGAAGTTTTTATACACATTTTATGGATGACAGAAGCCAAATTCCTAGTTTTAAAAGATATTAAGATATATATTTATATTTTACAAAAGATATATATTACAATTATTTATTTTGGTATTTTATAAGTTTTTTTTCTTTTTTTCTTTTTATTGATGGAATATATATCTCAAAGAATTGTTTTAAGCATTTTCTCTCATTTCAAGGATGGTATCTAGGGTAAATTGGCCAATTGTAATTTTGAAAACCTAACCGAGTGGGGATATCAAGTGAGACCGAATAATATCCATAGAAAAACAAGCTTGGGGATCTAATCCAAGACATCCACTTCTAATTCACAACATTCAACTATTTGAGCTAATCCATTAAGTTGTTCCATAGGCTTTTCCTACTTCATTATTTGTGTTTTTCAACACCAAAATACACATAAGACCAAAATTAACTTGTCTTTCCCAACCTTAAAAAATCAAAGCAACACTTTATCTATGTCATACAAAAACATATCACAAATATACACATTATGAATCTCAGAAGATATATTTAACATATTAAGGTAGAGGCCCCTCATTAAATTCATTTTTTTGTCAACATTTCTTCTAACAATGAGAGAGTATTTTTAGATCATTTGTCAACTTGTTCATTAAAATCTCGATATATGTGTGTAAACCTTTTAATAAGAAAACATTATTTCCACATCTACAATTTTTTTTGTAAGATTAGAGAACTTATACTACTACTAACAACATAAATTTACAATGGTGATTGTCTCTACTAGTCTGCCACTATGGAAACTAGATAAGTAGCATGAACCCAAAATTTCTAGATTGTTCAAATTTTTCATGATCTGTTGAACTCACAAGAAAAAAAAAGGTAAAAATTGTGCAAAGAAAATACTACATAAACTAAATGACATTGTTGCACTGCTGGAAATTATATTGTGGGCATGAGCATGTGTCGTGTGGCCTATCATACTATTGGATTGTTCGCCTGAGTTGGCAGCTAAGGTTCACCATCAGTGTCTGAAAAGGAGGGATTTATGGCTATGATTATCTTAGTTAGGTGTGTGACTTTCCTATTAATGTTGTCCATTTTTTCCATAAGTTCGGTCATACAAATGATGATTTCTTGTTAAGTGTCGGCCCTGTCTCAACTCTTCCCATTAGAGTTTTTGTATGTTAGTGTAGGTTGACAATCTACACATAAGTAGAAGATTTGGCTTTGATGGATTTTCCTACATCTGGTTTCCAATCTGTGGTCTCTTGGTCCACCTGTGTGTCTAGGATGAACCTTAGGGTTTGTCTAACTTGCTCCTCTATGTTAGATATTTCTCTTTGGACAATTTAAAGGATGATATCCATGTATCTTTCCATGGATGCTCTGAAAAAATATTGTGCTCGGGAGCCTTGAAGAGATGTGGGCAGAAATTCGGGAGAGGGGAGAGGACTAGGTCGTCTCCTTCTACCACAACGAGAGGGCCCAAAGAGACGATGCCTGACCATAATGGGGTTGAGGAAATCAAAAAATAGAGTACAGGTGTGGGGAACCAACCAATAGAATAGAGAGCAATTAGGGAGAAATAAAGAAGGGCTAAAAGAAGGAGGAGGAAACCAAAACAGAGGAGCGAAGTAGTGAATAATGAGCCTCGCCAATGGGGGGAACCAAATAAGAGAATTAATGATTAACAATGAGAAAACAAAGGTTTAGGGGGGATTCACAGAGATGAAGGAAAAATGAAGCCTCCCAAATACACATACCCTAAAAAATGTAGATAAATCCAAAATCCAAAGGAGCACACAAAATATTAAAACTTGACTGAAAATGATGAAGGATCGAGATAGAATTAGGGTAAAAGTACAAAAAAATTGAACCTTAGAGAGAAGGTCTCGTTGCGAGGAATTATGCCCAAAGGTGAGAGAAGCCTCGAGCTATTGAGATGGACGAGAATGATCAAAGCTTTTAGCCTGAGATTCTCCATGAAATAGTGCTATCTGGCCAAATTCACCAAGCTTATTTTCTCCATGTCATGTTTGGCTCACTATAAATGGTTCAAAACACTTCATGCTTGCCAATGCCTCTGTTTCTCTCCATTTCTCTTGATTCAGATTTATGCAGGAATGCAATAAAATATAGGAATAAACATAAACGTAGAGATGCAACGGAAATAACACATCATTTCATTAATATCAAATAACTGAAATATGCTTACAAATAGAATGGAAATAAACTAGTTAGGGCGTTGGTAGCTTATCTCTGAGAAGAGATGTGGCAGCTACATGCCTCTGAACTGTGTTACAATGAGACTCAAGGGAATTTTTATTATTCAACAACATGGGAAAACCCTAAGCATCCAAAAACCTAACCCTAGGAGATGAAGTGCCAAAACTATGGGCCTCGTTTGGGTAAATTGGTACGTCAACTTCCCGGGGACGTAACTTTGGCATATGGTCTTTGTTTGACGTGCATAATACCTCGTTAGAAAGATCTATTTGAGGACTAAAACTTTTAAGCAACCAACATCAGTCGATCAATGACCATGTTGGCCTCAAATTTCCCAAAAAAAATCGTTTAGGGCCTTAAAATGGCTCTGGAAGTTCATGACTCGAAAAACTGCCAAAAATATTAAATTATGCTACAATTAAGGAAACTGAAAAACTGAAAGAAACAATGGTGGGGCCCCAAGTGGAATAGGCGGGTGGCCACCAATATCCACCTGGATCATCCCTGCGTGATGGGCTTACACCGATCTATATTCATCCATGATTTATCATTTATGTCCTTGAATGTGCAAACCATTACACCGTCATAGCTTCCCAATTTTTTGCATGCTCTAGGTCTATGCCAAAGTTGCAAAAATTAAGTTTCCAATTTCGTTTCACCTTGCACGGCAGTGGGTTGGCCATGTAGGTTGTTAGGTGGAGGCAATCTACTTCCTTTTATTATGTTGCGGTACCATCGTCTTGTGGTTGATATGGCATTGCAGATGAGCACCCCTAACCATAATTCACATCTACTATCATTAACAGTCTTTAGAAATGACATTTTATTTACACCCTCTTTTCCCTATTATTAATTCTTTTTCATTTGCCTATGACCCTGTATTAGTCCATTCTAATGCTTCTAAGTGGGATTTAGACCTAAAGTGTTTTCCATTGCATTTCTTAGAATTTTACATCAAAAGTTATGGTTAAACATCAGAAAAAGGTCATGTTTACATTCATTTTTGAGTTCATTTGTAAAGATAATGTGCCAAACAAGTTGTTGTGTAGGTTTTGATGTTGTCATAAGGGATGTTTTGGTTACAATTGTGTAACTTCGAACTCCATTGTTGCAACTCCCATTGTTATAACTCCAGTTCACACTATTGTTGCAACTCTTGTTGTATCTACAATTCATGTTGTTGCTACAAATCTTATTGTTGCAAATCTAGTTCATGTCGTTGTTGCAACTTTGTTTTATTGTTGTTGAGTTGTTGCGACTCTAGTTCACGATGTTGTAGCAATTCCCATTGGCGTGACTCGTGCATTACACTGCAACTCACTGCCAAAACTCGAATGTTACAACTCTTAGAATTGTGAGTCAACATTGGAACCTTAAGTTGATTGGAAAATTGAGTTGATGTTGTTACATAAATGTTATTCCATTATTGAATTTGGATCAATATTTTTTATTTTTATTTTTATTTTTAATTTAATTTAATTTTTTTTTTTTTTTTTTTTTTTTTTTTTTTTTTTTTTTTTTTCTAGGTAAGTTAATTCTATTAGTGAAACATAATATACAGTGAGTACATGGCACTCATGGGCATTCTGTCACCAAAATAACAAAAAAATGAACCGCCCTCGAGGGGAAACCGGTCCGAGTAACGTTTGAATGCTGCCTCAACAGAGGAAACCAGCCTTGACATGCCAAAATTAAACAAAAAACATGGCCACCCATCGGAGGGAACTGAGCCGAACGAGGTTCTAAAGCCGCCTCGACAAAGGCTTTCAACATAGACATAACAAGACCTGTAGCTACCAAAACCAGTAAAAGACCATAGAGATTGAACATAATTACTTGGACAGAGGCCAAGACGCTAGAGTCCATAGTCGCCCGAGGGCGATTCTTCTTCAATTCTGCACCATCCCACCTCTTCGTCATTATTGCCCGGACCGCTTTGGACTGCCTCTGCGCCAGCAACACTCCCGTCGACCTGCAATCCAACATGTTGATGAACATTCGGGCTGCAATCCTCAGCATTGTAGGAGGAGTTCTTGCCCACGGGCTGAGGGTCACGCACAACAGAAGGGGGAGCCTGCAGATTGACTGGAAGCGTTGTCGAAGGAGGGTCCGGAGGGGCTTCAGGACATTCTTTGAAAGAAACCGAGATAGTAGCAATAACCAGGGGGTGGTTGGAGTTGCATTGATAATGGAAAATAACAGTGGAGGGGCTATGCAGGGAGGCAGAGACTGCTGGGCGAACTTCAAGAGACGGTCGAGAGACAGCAGAACCTCGTTGAGGGGAGGAGGTGGAGCGCCTTCCACGACCTCTTCCAAGTCTGAAGCGCGCAGAGGGGGAGCGGCTATGGAGGCTTTCCGAGGAGGTCGACGGAGAGTTGGCAGAGGGAGAGCGGCATCGACTGGTGTCATGGGCTCGAGAGCTACCGCGGTGGCAGCGCAGTCTATGCCTAAGCCTGGGCATGGTTTCACAGATGTATGGAGAAGGAATTGGGCTGGCAGAAGGCAGCAGTGGGAGAGCAGGAGCCAAGAAACCGGGCGAAGAAGCTGGGAGAAAGGAGCAAAAAGGACTGTGTGAATAATGAAAACTGGGAAGGAAATCGAAGCAGCAACCCAAATGGCATCGCCTACCCACAGAAGTGCGTTTGCTCGACAATTCTGCTTCCTGAGAGCACCTGGAAGAGACTGGCTGGAAGAGCATCGGCATGGAGGTTTGCGAACTGCAACAAGACCACACCAGGAGCCCAGAAACCAAATTGAGGGATGAGAACGAAGAGTCGAGCAGAAATAAGTTGAAATGCAGGCTATCTTGGCCTCCCCACCGGCATAAATGCCGCGAAGGGTGATGGCCTCGAGAGGAGCTCGCATCAAAGGAGCATAAATGGAGCGTAAATGCTGACTGCAGATGGCCATGTGGCCATGCCACGCGCCCCTCCACCAGTTAATGCCCATCATATCAATATTGAACACCCGCATCCGGGTGAATTTGGATCAATATTAAACATGATTAATTGAGTTTTTAATAACTATTTTGGAATTATGTATGAGTTATTTATTGTTTTCTAATTATTTGCAAACCATTTTAGAAACTTGTGGATCTCATTTATTAATTGTTATTTTATTTTTAAGTAAAATTTATGTATAAAAAAAGTTCTTCTTTCATTTCAAGAAGAGGACTCTTAGAGAAATTTCCAAGAAATAATGAAATAATTTAATTACTAGTGCAATCATATAAATTAAATGGTTGATAAACATGTCAATCCATTATAAAAATAAAACATTTACCTCATTATAGATCTTAGATTGCCTAGATAAACAAGAATCATATAAGTTAAATAAATTATAACTTTATTATGTAGCATCACTATTGAGAAAATAATGAATATATGAGTTAAATGTGTATATATTTAAAAAAAAAACATGTAACAATATTCTTAACCAAGGAGATTCACCCCCACTTTACCATGGAAATTATTAACTTGCAAATATCTATTCTTACAATACCATAGGCCAATATGACATGTGTCGATATGACATTTCTTTAATTAATTAATTTGAGATATAAATTGATTAAAAGAGCATAACTAACTTGTAGATCGATATTAACCCTTTGATGTGTGAATACTATTATGAATATTCCAACATATTCCATGGAGGTTAAATCTCTACCGCCCACCTAATAATTATTGTTAATTAAATTAAATTTGTGGAAAGCCTATTATAAATTAGACACGCCTATTAACGTATTTAACTTTTATTTTAATTGTAGTTTATAATATCCATATTTATGATTTGTTAATATATTTATTTATTTTTCATATTCATTTCCTCTATATATTAATGAAATAAAAAAAATTGTGAGCTAATTGTATTGCCTCAGAAAATTAAGTTACATCATATCGTCATCACCGATGAGCACAATATACCAAATTACATTTACCCCTTATGGAAACCTAGGACCCTGAAGAAAACCATCTTTTATTTATCCAAAACGCGTGTGGCGAAGGTTTTTCGGATCAAAAGGCCCTACAATGACCAAACTAGCTGTTCCAGGTATCAGATTCCATGATTGATCATGGATTTTTCCATTTTTCCTTTTCTTTTATGGATCTCAATCCATCCTGCTGAATTGCCAGGATCAACTAAAGATAAAATTGTGATATCATTTATTTGAGATATTTCCATTCCAATGTTGGTAATTTCCTTATCACTATCAGATTGATTTGACTCATGGGTGCATTTTTTCTCACTCATTCTAGAGGCCATAATTATGGATGACTCTCTTTCCTTTTCATTTTAAGGATGAATCTCCTCCATTGAAGGCTTAGATGGTACCTCCTAAGGTTGCACTAGGTCTGGAGGAGTTGATTTGGCAGAAAATGTTGTTTGTTATTGAGGGTTTCCCTGCATTTTCCCTGGAGTATTATTGACTCCTTTTGCTCCCTTTTTATTGCCATCCCCGACTCATTTTATTCGTAGCCCGCGGAAATGAGGTCCCTTACGAAAAGGTGCATACATTTTGAATATGTCTAGGTTTTTGACAAGTCCTGCAATGGAAAGAAATATTTTCATAATCCAACAGCTACAAAAAAAACTTAACCCCCCCCCCCCCCCCCCCCCCCCCCCACTTGAGTAGGATTTTATCTAGCAACTCTTCACTAAGTTCCACTTCAACACATATGCAAACAAAAGTGAGAATTCCTTTTGAAAGCCTTTCATTATCTTTTTGATGAGGTGACCTATTGAATTTCCAATATATTCTAATATACCTTGATATGTCAATTGGATGGGTAAGTTGAAAATTATTACCTAGATAAGAGTTGTTAGAGAAGTCATGGCAAGAGGATTAAATTTTAGAAACCATGGTCGCATTGAGAGAACAAAACGTCCCCAAAATCGGAGACCATGGTTAAAAACCCTTTGTCGGTCCTCAAAATGATTGAAGAACACCAAAAATGATCCTTTTGAATAAAGTAATAGCTCAATATTCTGAGACAAGTTCTGGTTTACCCATTCTCGGAGAGCAGATGTTGAGGGCCAAAATTCATTAAATTGGAAAATAATCACCTGTCGTTGATAGTTTTGAACCATGTGTTCAGAAAAAACATTATTGACCTCATAAGATGGAGCGTTTGTTGCATGGTCCACAATAAATGTTTGCCTTGAGAGATCTTTAGGGTTTGGAGATGAATGTCTTAGTTTTATGACCTCCTTAAAATAATTGGGTTGGGAAGATGAAGACATCGCCCAACCATTGGCTCCACCTCTGAAACTAGTAATTAAAGAAATAGAGGCATCCTTGCATATGTCATATTCTTTGAGAGATTTTAGGTCTTGAAGTTTCCTTTCACCATATAAGAGTTAGAAACTACCACAGGAAATGCGCAGATGATCTTGGATTATAGCAAAGAGTAAAGAGATGCAATCCAAGGATTTGATCAACACAAAGAACAAACCGCCTAAAACATATCTTATAAAGACCTGAAAATTTGCCAGATTGGAGGTAAAACCCTTATCATTAACTTGCATATCTTTAATGACACTATCACTAGAGGTTGGATCTAAAGTAATCGTTGGAGATAAAATCTTAGCCGCAGTTGAGAGGCTAGAGTTTGTCTCAATCTGGACATCCATGGGATCCTTTCCATCCACCATGTAACCGACAAAGAGGCATGTGCCCAGAATCTCCTTCATTGTCTCGGAAAATGCCTTCACCATGGACTTTGGCCTCATAACCCTAGCGATCTTAGTGACATCATCTAAGGAGATATTTGCATTGTGATCCAATAGATCTCCAAAGATTTGCAAAGGGAAAAACCATCCAATAGTAGCAAGAGATTCTTGTTTTGTGAAAATTTTAACACCTGTGCCTCCTAAGCTCAATCCTTCCCAAGTGGGTGCAGTGTATGAAATAACTTCGATAGTGCCATCATCATTTTCACATAAACCCTATGAAATATATATATTTTTTTATTTAGTTTAGTTAATTAAATTAATTTATGTAGTTAATGTAACAAGTGTTGATAGGTCATGGAGTCAATAATAAGATTGTAAAGCGGTTGAAGGGTGCTATTATGGCTGAGGTGATCAATCAAGCGGAAATGAGGTCGAAGGAGGAGCGAAAATGGTCTAGGGTTTGGGATCTGCACCGTTTCGGAAGAAAAGAAGAATAATGTAGGTGTTTCGAATGACGGTCAAGGGCAAGTGAGGTCAGAAATCTGGACCCTACTTGGCGTTTACACATGCCACCTAGGGAAGGAAGCTCCTTGGAATCGGAAAAACATTGACATAAAACCTCTCTCGAATATTGTAATAGTTTTTTGGTTACTGTTTGTATCGTTAGCTACAGTTTGAGTCGAGGTTTACTCCACAAACTTGGGGGCGGTTATTGTCTTACCTCAACTTAACTGTCTACAACAATGGTCAAACCTTCTGAATGCATGGATTTAGAGCCCGAGGTGGAGGATATATTGTTGGTTTTGGGGCCTGGAGCCAACTCAACACAACTTTGCCAAGGTGGCACTATCAGCAAGGTCTCCAGGTGGAAAAAGGGGAGCTATGATGATGAGTTGGCAGATGGAAGGTGGTTTAGGTATCCAGGAGCTTGGAAAAACCAATGTCACAAAGGAGGTTGGATGGGGATTTGACACCAAACCACTAGACGTGAGGGAGGCAACGAAGAAGTTGGTAGTAAAGTCAGAAGTTGAGAAGGAGAACAACTGGGTAAGTCTCAATTTTCCATAAAACCCTCCTATTTCTAGTCTTTTCTCTGGTCGCCTGGAAGATATTGTGAATATCGGTGGTCGTAGCCACATCGAAGGGCTCAAAGCATATTTATTTGAGAAATGGGGTCCAAAATACGAGGAGGTGAGACAATGCCTAAGAAATGAGTTTGCTTATAGAGGGTCAGTGGGCCAAAATACAAATTAATTTTCCTTCCCCATCCAAAACCTTAGGTTGGAGGTGGAAACCTAAGAATTTTTCTTCCAGGAGGGCTTGGAATTGTAGGACATTTCTGTAAAATCGACGTTTGAATCCAGCGGATGGGAGTGGGATGGGGTTTCACTCTCTGCTTTTCAGGGTTTTCCTTATGAAGGAACTATTGGTTTTGAATCGTAGATTCTGGAGGAGAAACCTTTAAATAACACCTCTGTTTTGGAGGAAAGGCCCTTCAAGCCTAGGGTTTCTATTATCCGGGAAGAGTGGTTAGAGGAATGGCTTGGGCCACTAGAGGAGGAAGAAAATAAAGTTCGGGAGAGTCAGTCCTTTACAGGAGGGGGTGAGACTGTTCAGGATCCTAGCTCAAAGAGGAAGAAGGGGAAGGTCATCAAGAATAAATCTGAATGTATTAATTTAATCCTTGGGGTTGACATTGAAATAGATAGGGGCCTCAAATCTTATCTTGGTTGGCAGAGCAAGAGACAAATATTTCTCAACAGAGTATATCATAGAATGGATAGATGGATCTTAGAAGGAAGCTTCAGATAAATAGGTTGAAGTCCTCACTCTAGCTCGAGGTTGGTTTATGGTGTGTTTCAATCAACAGGAGACTCTGGAATGGGTTCTAAATCACAATTGGTGTTTTGGTTTATAAAAAAACCTTTTCAAGAAGTGGACGCCTCTGTTCGATGCCCAGAGAGAAAAGGTGGAAGAAATCTCGGTCTAGGTTTGTCTTCATTCCCTTCCTCCACAACTTTGGACAAAGAATGTGTTTCGTGCCATTGGTAACTCTCTAGGGTTTATATGTGGAATCATTTATGTCCTTCATGGAAAAATAAGAATAAATATGCCTCGTATCTTGATTAGATTGGACCCAAGGGAAGGGTTGGCCGAAAAAATTCATTTACAACTCCAAGGTTATTCTCACTGCCAAATTATCGACTATGAGCATCTTCCCTTCAGATGTCATAGATGTCACAAGTATGGACACCTTTCCTGTGACTGTCCATTGGGTTTTAGATGAAGAATAAGGTTGAGACGCGACCCTGGGATCAAGGGTCGAATTTTGATGGATGGGGTGGTCAACGACTGAATGGTAATGGAGGAGTGATTGCCAGAAGGGGAACATGTGTCGATGGAGTTTCAAGAAGCACAAATTGAAAATAAAAACCTCAATGTGCCTCTAGTGCAAGAACAAGTTCAGAGAGAGGAGACAGAAACTAGAAAACTTGATCGGGTGCCTCCCCCGGAGGGTACTTGTTCTCTCTCCCTTTCTCCTTTACATGAATCTCTTCAATCTTTGTTAAATGTTAAGCCTCAGCTTGGTCCTTCTAGGCTTTCTTTGAATGAGCAGTCGGTTCCAGGCAATTTTTCACTTTCCTTGGATAACATTATCACCTCCATCCCTGCACTATCACTTTCCAATATGCCTTTGGCAGAGCCGAATCCTCTTTCCCTTCATATGGACACCTTTGAACTCCCTCCTTATAATCTGCGCCCTCGAGAAAAAAAAAGCACTTACTTTTGATTCTATAGGAGGGATGGGAATTTCCTTAGAACACATGAGGCTGCGAAAATCACATGGATGAAAGACAAACATATCTAAGGCTTAGCTCAAAGCTAAGCTAGATATTGTTGATGGAAAACATAGATCCTTAAAAGGGGCGTTTAGAGAAGCACAGACCCCGGTCATGGTTACCAAATGATCCTTTTATCGTTCAATTGTCGTGGCTTTGCTAGCAACCATAAGAATCTAGCTCTAAAATCCCTATTTCAATCATACTGCCCTGATCTCATTATGCTACAAGAAAATCTAGGACCTGGTGAGGCAGTAATGCTTTCACTTTGTAAATTGATCCCTTGTTGGACTTTCATTACAGCTGATGTGAAATGAAGATCAGAATGCCTTGCCCTGGGCTTCAAAGAAAGTAGTATGAGGCTTTTAAATTCTTGGTGTTCAGACCTTGTCTTGGGGGTGGAGGTATACTCATTAGAATTTTGCTATGAGATATCATTGGTAAATATCTATGGACTGTGTCAGGATAGGGTTTCTTTCTAGAACAATATTTTTTCAAAATATTTTATGAAAGTCCCTAATAAGGTGGTTGGTGGGGACCTAAATTTTCCCTGGATTTGTCTGAGATTTGGGGACCTCAGGCCCAAGCCGACCCACTAGCGGATTTCTTTCTGAACAAGATTCATGCTGGAATATTCATAGACCTTAAATTGATAAAATCATGCGCTACCTAGAGGAATAGAATATTTGGGGAGGATAGAGTGGCTAAGGAACTAGACCGATTTCTGATAAATGAGGCTTTCTTAAACCAAATTCCCTCTTTCAGGGAGTAGGTAGGATCTAGAGGGGAATCAGATCACTTCCTTATCCTACTGGAGCTGAAAGGGTTCAACAAGAAGCTTGGTACTCCCTTCAATTTCAATTCTGGATGGTTAAAAGAGCTTAACTTCAATCAAATGGTTAAAGAAAATTAGAGGCATCTCGATCAATCACAAGACACATACCCTGCATCGGCCTTAATGGAAAATCTAAAAAGACTAAAACAAGAAAATATCAGCTGGGCTAGGGATAAAAAGATGAGGGATGAAGTAGATCTTAAACAAATTGGGGTGGGGTTGGAATCCCTAGAAAGCCCAGAGGTGGATGGTTATGAAACAAAGGAGAAGAGAGAAAGGATCAAAACTTTAGAGATAAGGAGGAGGAATATCCTAAATGGCTTTGAAGAATAGTGCCATCCTAAATTCGAGCTATTTGGCTTTCTACAGTGGACAAGAATTCAAAGTTTTTTCAAAATTATGCAAAGGGAAGGAAGAACTCCAATACCATATGGAAAATGGACTGGGAATAAGGTGGAAAAGCTAAATATTTTAGTGAAATGGAAAGTTTGGGTACAGACTACTTCAAAAGCATTTTTAAGGCTCGTGAGGCCACTTCCATCGCCTCGGTCATCAGGGTGGTTCAACACTTCCCTAGATATGCAGAAGAGGAAGAAAATGAATTACTTATGACACCTATCGCAAAAATCGAAGTCGAAGGAATTATAAAATCCATGCAAAAAGATAAAGAGTCCAGGGCCTAATTGCTGGACGGTGGAGTTCTTCCAACATTTATTAAAATTTTTAGGGGACGGAAATGTTGATGTGGTGGAAAAATCCAGGATTAGGGTTCATGTCCATGAGCCCTTAAACTCTACCTTTGTAGCTCTAATTCCAAAATCGGATGACCCTGGTTCTTTTTAGGAGTTCAGGCCAATATCCCTCTGCAAATGTATTTACAAAATCATTGGAAAAGTAATAGCGATTCACCTAAAGTCAATCCTTTCTAGGAATATCTCGAAGGAATAATTTGGTTTTCTTGATGGTAGACAGATTCATGAGTCTACTGGAGTAGCCCAAGAATCGATGCATATCATTAAAAAAAACTAAAAGAAAAGGCCTGATAGTCAAAATTGATTTTTCAAAGGCTTATGACAGAATCAACTGGATATACCTTCGACTTCTTATGACTTATTTATGGTTTTGCATAGGTTTCATAAATTGGATCATGGGATGCATAACCAATGTGTCATTTGTAGTTCTCATAAATGGGGAAACATATCCCTTTTTCCATAGTCAAATGGGGCTTAGGAAAGGATTCCCTTTTTCCCCCCTCCTATTCTTATTGGCAGTTGAAGGCCTTAGCCAGCTGATCTTGGCAGCTAAGCAGAATGGCGACCTAAAAGGAATTGAAATTGCAACAAAGTTGTTCATTTCCCACTTGTTATTTTTATATGATATCCTTCTTTTAAACAATGGCTCTAGAGAGGATATTCAATAGTTGAAGAATTATCTTGATTTGTTCCTCAAAGCAACTGGAATGTGCATTAATGCTCAGAAGTCCTCAATTGTCCCTGCATGTTTTTCAGGGATTGAAGTGGACATAATTACCTCGATCCTTCCATTTGACTAAAGCCTACGAGAGACAACTTCAAATATCTTGGCTTTCATCTAAAGGCAGACTCATACAGGAAACGAGACTGGAACTCGCTGCTTGCAAAAATTGAAAACCATATAAAATTATGGAGTTTCAAGTGGATGTCAAGAGCGGGAAGATTGGTTCTCATAAAATCTGTATTAATGGCTATCCCGATGTATTGGATTTCTTTAACATGGGTGCCAAAAGGAATGCAATCCAAAATAAGGAAATTGTGCAGTCGGTTTTTGTGGGCAGGTGTTAAAGAGGATGTTGTTCTTCCCTGGCTTGTGCAGGACAAAATTGCACGACCTAAATCTTGGGGGGGATGGGAGATAAAGGAGCTCTAATTGTTTTCTATGTCCTTGGAAGCTAAATCAGGGTGACAATTGTTAACTGAGGATAATTTATGGAAAACTGTGGTAAAAAGGAAGTACATAGACCCATAACCTATTGATGATTAGATGAGGAGAGTAGATAAAAAATCAACAAACTCTTCTGCAATATGGAAGGCAAAAATTGACACATTTAGTATCGTGGAAGTCAGATTAGCTTGGCATGTAGGTAATGGTGAAAATATCTGAATTGGTCTTGACCCTTGGGTGGGATGCAATGAGAATTATACACTTTCAAGGGAGATTCTAGATTTTCTCAATAACCATGGGGTTAAATTCCTAAAAAAGATCAAGGAAGTTGAATCCTTAACCATTTGGAATCAAGGATGGAAAAAAACCGAGGACCTACTTTTAGAACCTCGTTGGGGAGAAGAATGAAAAATATTTATTAGAGAATTGAAGTGCGCAAATGTCAGGATCATAGACATATCTGATTCCATTCGATGGTTTCATGCCCCATCTTCCATTTACTCTCCAAAATATGGTTTTATCTATTTGATGGTTAGGAAAGGTTGGGGAGTGCAGGAGTGGTGGTGTAATTTGTTATGTAAATTGAAAAGCCTTGGAAAAATAAGACTCTTCTTCTAGTGCATTCTAAAGAACAAAGTTCCCACTTGGGATAACCTTCATAAAAGGAAAAAACATGTGTTGGGATGGTGTATCTTATGAAATAATGCTGAAGAATACGTTTCCCATTTATTCTTGCAATTCCCTTTTGCTTCTAAGGTTTGGGATGACACTATGAACTTGTTAGGGAAAATATAGACATGGAATGGGAACAATTGTATGGAAGCTTGGAAAAATTGGTGTAATTCGGCATTAGATGAAAATTTAAGGAACATCCAACTGATCATCTCGTGGGGCCTTTGGCTGGCTCGAAATAAATTCATTTTTCAGGATCATGCAACTTCTCCTTATCCGATTTTTGTTTAATGCACCTCGATCTTTGCTCTAATCCATGTTTCTTCTGCTTCACATCCCCAAAGGAATATCAGGGAAGAACAGATTAGGCTTGACATTCCTTGGGCATATTTTGATGGTGCTTTTGATGCACAAAATAGGTGTGGGGTAGGACTGGTTATCTTCCTTGATGATGACAGTTTTTTCAAAGCTTCAATGGGCCTTGGCATGGGATCCAACAATTATGCAGAGTTACAATCACTAAAACTCTTAATGTGTTGGATAAAACAACTGGGGATTGGTTATGTACAAATATTTGGTGATTCTATGAGCGTTATTAATTGGTTCAATAGTTTGCAGAGATGTCAAAGTCATATTTTGATTCCAATCTTAGATGAAATTTTACAAATCAAAATGCCTTATGACCATATATATTTTTTCCATATCTACAGGGAACAAAACACTACAGCAGACCTCATTTCTAGGGAGGGTATACAATAGGTTTTGGGCATTTGGTGGATAGCATACCACAATGATGGGATGATCCGTGTGTCAGATCAACAACCTTTCAACCACTAGTCAAGCCTCTCTATTTTGTTCATATTCATATATCAACCATTTTTCCAATTATTGTACTTTTGGATACTTGTCTTCACACATTGTTTGTTTTTTGTAATTTTTTTTTTTTTATCTCATTGCATAACTATATTTATATGGGTCGTTTTCTCTTTAAGGGGAGGCCCAGGTATATTGTTTAGGATCCTTTGTGGTGGAGCTGTGAGTTGTTTTTGCTCAATTTTTTGATGTGACTCATTTCCTGCTCATGGCAGATATATCACTTATTCAAAATGATTATAGCATCTACTATGTAAATTTTTGTTTTCATAATAGAAGTTTGATTTTTCCTCGAAAAAAAACAAGTGTTGATAAATATTAACACTTTGTTTTATGGAGATAAGGCCCACTCCAATGGAACAAAATGTTGTATAATTTAGGTAGCTCTCTTTCTGGTTGTGTAATTTAACTAAACAATTATAAAGATAAATACCGAAATTAAAATAAAATCCTTTGGGAACCTTGTTTGATCTGCCAAAACTTTAAACTAAGGTTTCTCTTTATTTCTTAGGAGTTATCTCAAGTGTCATACATGATTGGAAAGGTCTTTGAGAGGATTACCCAACTAAAGACTTGACATGTACTTCTAAGCAAAGAACCTATAGACAAATTTCCTACACAACTAATCTCAATAAGCTACCTTTGAACTTGATAACACTTGTTGACATCAACTACTAAACTTGACATCAATGAAAACCACTAACAACTTCATTAACAAATCACCCCTTTGGTATTGATGGCAACACCACCAAACATTGTTGGTCATTGATGGGAACACTTCATTTGAAGAAATTTCCATTGACTTACTCACTGTCCCCCTTTGTTGCATCTTAAATATCTCTAATGTTGCTTCGATAGCTCCAAAGCTCCAATGTTTTATAACTCCCCCACTTTGACATTAGTGACAAAGGGCCTAGGTATTCTATTTTTGACCATGTTCCATCTAGAAATATATAACATGCTAGTCATTATTATGATATTATCCTTGAATTTGCACTTTGCTCTCCCTTAACTTGTACTACTTCTTTTGATCTCATAGACTTCCCCGAATTTGGTATCTTCTTGAGTCATTACAACCATCCTTGTACATATTTGAATGGTTTCCCTCTTTGATTGTGAAGAAATCTAATGAAGAGACAATTGAGATATCACTCCCAAATTATAACTTAAATACTCAAAGGGTTCTCGAGCAAGAGGTTTGGTGAATATATTAATAATTTGTTCTTTGGTTGAGACATATTCCAACTTCACAATCTAATGAACCACCTGTTATCTAAGAAAATGATACTTTATGGGGATATGTTTGGTTTTTGATTCAACAACAAGATTCTTTGACATGTTGATTTACTTGTGTTATCATGAATGATTGGAGTGGGTTTATCATAAGTAACCTTCATATCCTGTAAATTTTGTTTCACCCACAAAATTTGAGTGTAAATATTTCCAGCTAATATATATTCAAATTTAGTAGTAGAAATGGAGATAAATGATTTTTTGTTTCTCAACCAGGCTGCTAAACAATTTCCAAGAAAGAAAGCACTGCCACTTATGCTTTTCCTATCATCTACATTTCCAACCCAATCAGTGTCGGTGTATGTAGTTAATGAAAAATATTGACCCTTCAGATACCATAGACCATCATCCATTGTAGCTCTTAAATATCTTAGAATCCCCTTGGCAACTAACAAATGACTTTGTTATATGGTTGATTGATACCTTGCAACTACACCAGCAACTTGCATAATGTCAGGTCGTGAGATTTTTATATACAAAATACTGCCAATTATCGATCTATACAACTTTTGATCTACCTCTGGTGACTCATCATATTTTCGAAGATTTCCTCTAGTGACCATAGGAGGATTGACAAGAGAGCATTCTTCCATCCCAAACTTCTTCAACATTTCTTTGAGATAATTTCTTTGGAAAATGAATATACCTTTATCTGATTGAATAATCTACAATCCAAGAAAAAATGAGAGCTCCCAAAGCATGGATATCTCAAACTATGTTTGCATATCTGCTGCAAAAATTTGATTGAGTGAATCTGCATCACTACAAAAATGATTTCATGAACATAAATAACAATAATTAAAAGATATCCATTCTTATTTTTAATATACAAGTTATTATCATTTGTTCCTCTTTTGAATTTATACTATTGTAGATACTTGTCTAACCCAAAATACTAGGTGCTTATTCAATTCAATATAATGTCTTCTTCAATCTACATACTTCCTCAGGATTTTCTGATACTTTAAATTCTTCAAGTTGTTCTATGAAAACTTCTTCTTCAAGCTTGTCATTCAAAATGACTAGTTTTACATTCATCTTATGTTAAGTCCCTATATTAATAGTGTAGTCCCTTATTATGTTAGTGTAGCCCCCTTATTGTTATTGTTGTACCCCTATAACCTCCATATTGTTATTATTGTGCCCTTACATTATTATTGTTAGGTCGGCTAGGGTTACATTGTGGCCCCATGGACTCCTATATATAGAAATGAGGTTTTGTCATTTGTATCATCCAAGAATTGTCCATTCATGTAATGTATTGGAGGTTGCCCCCTCGAAGTTGCTTATTTATAAGGCGGCAATATCTCTTTTCTTCTATTTTTGGAGTTGGTTTCACAACATTTGGTATCAGAGCTTTGGATTCTAGGGTTTCGCTGCTCCAAACAGGTCATTGTGGAATTTTCGCTATAAATTTTTTTCTATGAAGGTTCAGAAGCTGAAATTTTTAGAGTGCGAAGACGACATCCTAGGGAACATCGTCACAAAATTTCAAAGCTTGGTTTGCAATATTTTTGGAGATATGATATGTGGAAGTTAGGGCTTTTTGCAGGCTCCTAAATTTCACTTAGAAAGGTCATCGCAAAATTTTAGATATAACTTTGTTTCTACGAAGGTTCAGAAGTTGAAATTTTTAGAGCGCGAAGCTGAAATATCGAGGAACATCTTTGCAAAATTTCAGAGCTTGATTCACAGTATTTTCGGATATATGATCTGTGGAATTTAGGTCTTTTTCAGGCTCCTGAATTTCATCTCAAAGAGGTGATCGTGGGAAAATCTTCATAACTCTCTCTCTAAGCATTGGATTGGAATTCTGTAAAAAGTGCCTGGAAGTACACAGACTGTAGTTTTCTGTCTATAAATTTCAGAGCCAAAGGAGAAAACAGTGACATGTGGCAAGTCGTACAAGTTCTCTCTACTGAACCAGTCCATAATTAGGTCATTGTGGGAGATTGGACATAAATTTTCCTTAAAGAATCCAAATCAAGTCAGACCTGTGGCATTTGAAAGAAGCTTCAGAGGACTACTACAGGGCCTAATTTCAGATATTGAGGATTTGCAAGTATAGAGATAAATCAGTTTCAATATCGAGCTCCTCAAAAGCAAGTAAAAGGTGTGTATTTTTTTTTCCGAATTGCATAAGTCTTGTTTGAAGAATCAAGTTGAATTGATTCAAAGGGCATATTGTAGAATAGATATCAATATTGGATTCTAAAATGGCCCCTAAAAATAATTCAACACCCATTAAGCCTTTAGAAGGCTCTACTATGACTCATGAAGACGAAGAATGGCAACATGACATATCAAAATTACAAGAGCAAGTGCAACAAATTTCGCTCTCGCAAAGAGCAACAAAAAATGACATGGAAGTTTTGAAGAAAGACATGGAAACTAAGATGGATGGTTTGAAGAAAGGCGTGGAATCTAAGATGGATGGTTTGAAGAATGGCATGGAAGCTGACATGGAATCTAAGATGGATGACATGGAAGCTAAGATGGAAAACATGAAAATGATCTAAAAGCAGACATGGAAGGTTTGACAAAGTTGATACAAGAAATGTTTCCTAATTGTTAAAAGATAGTAGAGGAAACTCATGATGAGAACAAAATAAATGTTAATCATGATTTCATAAACTCTAATGTTAGAGGGAAGAACCACCATATTCCAAATGGATATGAAGAAGTTTGATGTAAAGGATCCTGTAACATGGATACTACAGATGGAGCAATATTTTGATCTCAATAATGTGCAAAACACACAAAAGGTACGCATTGCAACTTTACAATTAGAACAAAATACATTTGTATGGTATCGATGGATTTGCTCCCGTAAAAAAATTGTCACTTGGTCAATTTTTACAGAGGAAATGATAGCGCATTATGAGGATACAAAGAGCAACACTTTCTTTAGCCAATTGATAAATATCAAGCAAAAGTGTTCAGTGGGGGAGCACATTGAGGACTTCCAAAAATTGAATACAAGGGTAACTGCTATTTCAGAGGAGCACGGGATTGATCTCTTCATATGTACTTTAAAGGATAACATCCAAAATGAAGTTCGCGTTTTGGAACCTGATTCATTGAAGAAGGCATTCAAGTTGGTGAGAAAAATTGAATGTAAAATTATGGCGACAAGGAAGCCTACCACTCACTTCTATAAAGATGGAAGTGTTGCTACTCCTAAATTTCCACAACCTACAAGGTTGACACCACGACAATTGGAAGAAAAAAGAGAAAAAGGGCTTTGCTACAATTGTGATAGCAAATACACTAAAGTTCATACGTGCACTGAGAAGAAATTATTTTACATAGATTGTGAAGAGGGGGAAGAAATGAAGAAGAAACTTCAAAAGTAGAGGATATACACTAGGAAGAGACCCTGGAAGAAGAAGAAATAAGTCCAAACATATCATGTAATTCATTGGCAGGAATTACCTCTCCTCAAACTCTCAAGATATAAGGACATGTCAAGAAGAAAAAGGTAATAGTGTCGATTTATCTGGGTAGTACCCATAATTTTATTCATTGTAAGGTAGCCAAGGAATTGAATTGTTTCCTATAAATTTCAGCACTGCATCGTCAAGTGATGGTTACAAATGGAGGAACTATAAATTGCTATGGAAAATGACATAATATTAAGCTAACCATGGGGGAATATGTATTGAATAGTCCAATGCGTTCCATTCCTATGGGAGGTGCTGATGTTGTACTAGGAGTACAATGGTTACAATATTTGGGGACGATAGCTTTTAATTTTCAAGAAATTTTTATTTTTATTTATTTATTTATTTATTTTTATTTATTTATTTTTTTTTTTTTCAGAAGGAAAGGAAGTCGAATTACGGGGTATTGCAGGGAAGCCGGGAAAGATAATAAGCTCTAATGTCATGAAAAAACTTCTAAAGAAAGAACAACGAGGCGTAATTGCACAATTATGCTCACTAGAAGTTCCGTGATCAAAATCATCTATTTCTGCAGATCTCCAAAAAGTCTTGGACAATCATTCCAGGGTGTTTGAAACTCCCAAAGGAATCCCACCTATTTTTGATCATGATCATGCTATTCATTTGATTTCAGGAAGTGTTCCTCCAAACATTGGGCCCTATAGATATCCTTATGTCCAAAAGAGCGAAATTGAACATATGATTGTAGAAATGTTAGAGGATGGTATAATTCAACCTAGTCAAAGTTCTTTCTTTGCTCCTGTAGTATTGGTATACAAGAAGGATGGATCATGGCACATGTGTCCGGATTATAGGGAGCTCAATAAGCTCACCATTAAAGATAAATTTCTGATTCCTGTGATTGATGAATTACTGGATGAATTACATGGAGCAATTTATTTTACCATGTTGGATCTTCATTCAAGATATCATCAAATTAGAATGAAGACTAAAGATATTCCAAAAAAAACATTTCGAACTCATGAGGGCCATTATGAATTTTTGGTCATGCCTTTTGGCCTTACCAATGCACCTTCTACATTTCTGCTTCATTTAATTCCATTTTAAAACCCTTCCTTAGAAAATTTGTGCTAGTATTTTTTGCTGATATACTAATCTATAGCAGGTCTTGGAAGGATCATGTTGAACATGTTGACAGGGTGCTCAAACTATTGCAGGAGAAACAATTATATGAAAAAACATCCAAATGTTTTTTTGGAGTACAAGAGGTGGAATATTTGGGTCATATTTTATCTCACGAGGGTGTTAAGGTAGACCCTAACAAAATTAAAGCCATTAAGTAATGGAAAGTCCCCACAACCATAAAGAAGTTGCGAGGATTTCTCAGGTTAATAGGGTATTATCACAAGTTTGTTAAGAATTATGGGAGAATAGCAGCACCTCTAACAACATTAATGAAGAAAGATTCATTTTCATGGACTCATGAAGCAACTAAGGCCTTTGAACATCTTAAAGAGGCAATGTGCCTAGCACCGGTCTTAGCTATGCCAAACTTCACAAAAACCTTTATTGTGGAATGTGATGCCTCGGGAAATGGAATTGGTGTTGTTTTAATGCAAGAAGGAAGACCCATTGCTTTTGAAAGTCGTCCAATCAAATGAAAGTATTTACAGAAACCTATTTATGAGAAGGAAATGTTAGCAATACTGCATGCACTAAAGAAATGGATAACTTACCTAATGGGAAGACACTTCAAGGTAAAACCGATCATGATATTCTTAAACAATTTTTGGAACAAAGACTATCTTCATAACAGTAGCAAAAATGGGTCACAAAGATGTTGGGTTATGACTTTGAAATAATCTACAAAAAATGGAAGCTAAATGTTGTTGCAGATGCACTCTCAAGAAAGAATGAAGAGGTGGAAGCATTGCTTTGTGCCACTTCTATTATCCAACCAGATTGGATAACCAAAGCAAGAGATGAATGGAAGAAGGACGAAGAAGTGTGGACACTCATTCAAAAGTTGCAGCAAGATCCTAGTACATCTGATACATTTAGTTGGAAAAATGATTCCTTATGGTACAAATATCACTTATATCTTTGTAAGAATTCCCAACTAAAACAAAATATTCTTTTGGAATTGCACACTTCTCCTTTAGGAGGACACTCAGGATTTTTAAAAACTTACCACAAGGCGAAGAAAGAATTTTTTTGGCATGGCCTTAAATTTGATATTCAAAAGTTTGTGGCGGAATGTTTGGTTTGCCAACATAATAAAGTGGAGACAATTAAGACCTCGGGTCTTCTACAACCTTTATCCATTCCAAGTCAACGTTGGGAGGATATTTCAATGGATTTTATCACAAGTTTACCTAAGTTCGAAGGAAAGAGTGTCATCACGGTGGTAGTTGATAGACTTACCAAGTATGCACACTTTTGGGCATTATCTCATCCATTTAAAGTGAGTACAGTTGCTACTACATTTATGGACGCAATTCAAAAGCTATATGGAAACCCAAGGGTTATTGTGATTGACAGAGATCCCATTTTTACCGGAAATTTTTGGACGAAGTTATTTCTTGCTTGGGTACTCAATTAGCTCATAGCTCATCTTATTGTCCTCAATCCGATGGTCAAACTGAGATAGTAAATAAATGTTCGGAATGATATATTCGTTTTTTTGTATCTGGTAAACAAACACAATGGGTCAAGTGGTTACCTCTCGATGAATGGTGGCATAACACTTCCTTCCATACTGCAGCAAAAATGACCCCATTTATGGCACTTTATGGATATCATCCACCGTCCATCACATCATATTTAAGAAAAAATTTGAAGGTTGAAGCAATGGAAGATTACATCGAGCATCAACAAGAAGTTCTCCAACTCTTAAAGGATAACTTGAATTTGGCACAAAATCGAATGAAACAACAAGCAGATCAACATCGCAGTGAGAGAATTTTTAATGTAGGAGACTAGGTATTTTTACGGCTACAACCATACAAACAAATGTCCCTCAAGCAAGCTAAGAAGGATAATAAATTATCGCCAAAGTACTGTTTGCTCAACTTAGTGTTCCTAAATTGATGTCATAAATTGTCAACAAGGGCTAGTAAACTGTTGAAGTGAAGTGCACTATATGTGCCTAGGTATCTTCTTCCTACTTCGTTGTGTTTAGTGTTTTTCTAGTGTTTTTGGTTTTGTGTTTTTGTGCTAAGAGGAAAAGAACTAAATTGTTGGCAAAGAGAAGTTATTGGTCACACTAAAACATAGCAAAATCTACTTTAAACTATGTATGGCACCTAAGAACAGAAAATGCCAATTCACCAATTGCAAAGCTTGACAAGGAAAGTAACTCCTAACATGAACTCAGTCCAATTCATTTTATCAGAGATATGTTGGAACAACTTGAGAAAAGGATAAGTTTAATGCAATGAGGTTCTCCTAAGTAAACAACAACTTACAACATCACAGAGAAAATCTCATCCAAGGTTAGAAATTTTTTGGGACACGTTAAGAAAAGATTATCTGCAACATAGTAAGGAACCCTATGCTAAATTAACTTCTGACACTAAAATTTACCCATTCTGCAACTCAAAATGTTACTATTAAGCCTCATTCAAGGGTTAGAGATCTCTTGGAATAGCTTTGGAAAAAGGTTGTTTTTAAAATTATGAGAAATTGCAAAATAGTCAAGACCTCAAAATGATATTACTAATTCTTGTCCATATGATAATAATGTGTTAGAAGAGACTAAGAACAAGAGCATTTTGTAAATAATGAAGGCCTTTAAGTCGAATTTAACAGAACTAGAATACAACTAGCTAATAAAACTTGAAATGCAATGAACAGAACTGAACTGATACACAATTAGCCTTCGAAATACTACAGCTCTATCTCATTCAGTGTTAGTGATATTTTGGAACAATTAATGAGAACAAGATTGACTGCACTCTTCGATGTAAGTAAGCATAAAACATGAAGTTCAGAAAACTGCCTAAATTAAGAACGAAACAGAGATAAAGTTACTTAACTAAAAAAATATGCACAAATCCTTCCGGACAGTAGGGGCCCTCTACCATCGGATTGGCACACGAATCTCCTCAAGATTTCTTCAGATCATGCATTAAATTTGTACTTCTTTCATTAAAGGAAAACGCTTCAAAAATAGAGTATTACAGTCTTGGACAACTTAACAACAAAACATCTACTAGCTAGTTGTCTCTCGGTTCACCAAGTTATTTTTATAAGAAAAATACATAACTGTCATTGAGAAGAAATAGGGATAGGTGTCTTTTTCAATGAAAATCGAATTATAACTCCTGTTGAGGCCTCGTACTTTGTTGAAGACATCTGTAGAGTCCTTGTCCTGGTAGAAGTCTACTTCTTAGTTTTGGTTTCCTCCACATGCATAACCACTTGCAGATTTTTGCTCAGACTTCGTAGAGGGCAAAGAATGATGTAGGTGAGTTCTGGAATTCAAACATATGCGTTTTTCCTTTAAGTGACACCTGTAACCTATGTGAACATAAATATAGCAGCGGAATATGCGACTAGCTACAGAATGGCTGCATTCTGTAGCTAAGTCTAGCCAAAAATCACTACAACAACAAAACCATAAAAGTATAGCAAGTTAGTCATTGTATGCATTCTTAAAGTGACTTTAATCAATCCTATTGATCTTTTAAGCCTATAATTGATAAATGACAAAGGAAATGAAGTGAAATTTGGTGAAAGAAAAGGACATCTTTGGGGCTCAACATACCCCCACTGCAAAGCTTTTTCATGTCCTCATGCAATTAATCCATGTATTCTGAAACTTCTGCTAGGACATCTAACTTCCTTTTTCTGCTTTTCTTGATGTTCAGTGGCATCTTAGGCTTCCTTATGACCAATTTAAACCTCAGGTTTATAAGTGCCCTGCTCAACTTTTTATTTTTCTTCTTCAGCTTCTCACTAGCCTTGTACAATTTTTCCATTTGCAGAGAGAGAGTTGTGTTCATGTTACTCTTCAGCTTGACTTGTTCCCTTAAGATTTCATTTTCATTTTTCATGTGCCTATTAAGTACTTCCAGTTCATATTTATCCCTTCTCAGCACTTCAATGGAAGACTCTTGTGGGCTAGGAGTTCTTCCTCTGTTTTCTGAGGCTCTCTTTTCCAATGACTCAACATAATTATAGATTTATTGTTGTGCTGGGTCTACCTCCAGAGTTCCTCTATCAAGATCCTCTTCGTACTGGTACTCATGAGATCTATCAGTTGGTGTCTCTTCATCCTCAATATCTATGATTCCCGTTTGTTTAACCCCTGTTTTCTTTAATATACCTCTAAGCCTATGGCTTCGTCTTAGTTTAGATGGTCCCTCACCTCTCTCCTTGGCATACTTTATTATTATCTTCTCCTTTTTAAGCTGTTTCTTAATTTCAGCCAATTTTTCAGAGATAATCTCCTCACTGTCTTCTTGTATGGATTTACCAGTTTTAATTTCAACAGATTTGAAAATTTTTCCTCTCCTGCTTCTTCTTGCAAGTTTGCCTTCAGATGGAGTCTCTTTAGGTTCTTCAAAGTGATTCCTTAAGAGGAACTCATCCCAATTGTCTCCCACCTTTCTCAAATGATGCTCAATTAGGATTTTAACTAGGCCATGGTGATACAAGGTGGTTTCTAAGAATTGAACCCTTTTTTGTACATTAGAAGCCATCCTCTTTAGGATATGGAGTAAGAAAAAGGGTAAATTGATTTCTTCATCTAGGAAATGCATCATAAGCCGAATATGATAAACATATAGGGTGCCAAACCTTCCTTCACAAGTTATAAACTTGTGGAGAATTAACAACATATTTCGCCACTTATTCTTTAAGGCTGAACTAGGAATGCCTTTCTTGAAAACTGAGATATCCATACCTGGTGTTTTGAGCATTTTCCTCCATGCCTCATTGTGAAATTCCTTGTTTTTGAACCATCGTTCACCTTGCCTTGGTAATTCTGCTGCTTCTGCAATGAAGGATTCTGTGATAGTGAATTTGACATCACCTATTTCAACTTCTGACCCGTTGAAGGACCGGGCAAATGTCTTGGTAACCTCCTTATGGAATCCATTGAACTTTTTCCAAAAACTGTAGCCACCGCACCTGCTGTAAAATTTCTCTAATCTGTGGGTAACCCTCTAGGTATTTTGTTCCGACTGGTTCAGATCTTACAATGAGTCCCATGGTTTCTTTTCTCAATCTTCAATTCACTGCTCCGTAACTGCTCTCCTATTCACGGTAAAAATGGCTGTAGAAGGTTGTTTTCACCCCAAAGATGACTTCTTTGGTTTGCAGATAGGAATTGGCTACGGAAAAATGACATGAAGTGGTTATGGAATGAGTGAAATACGGTGAGGGTAAATTTACACGAAAAAATGAGTTTGAGAGCTGTCATGGAGTGAAAGACCGCGGAAAAATCTCGTGAGAATTTCAAAATCATCACTGAATACTTCGGGTTAGTGACATGACCTAATAGGTCACTTCAAGTACTAATCATTAATTTCTAATAAATGATGATTTGATATGGCAGAATGGAAGGGATTTGTCCATGAATTTTATGATAGGCTTGATAGACTTGATAAATACGAATAATCAAAATAACTTTATGAAACATACATATAACTTAACCATACTATAACTTTCATAATCTGTTATCATAATAATTTCACAAGTTACCTTAGCCCTTCTTTTGATTTTTGTGGTTTTTAATATGCTTTTTCTTCCTTTGAAAATCATTGATCTTTCAGTCTTCATAATCCCTTTTATTTTGCTTGTTGACATAGGTGTGCAGGATCAATTTGCTGCTGAGCAAGTGGTTGCTGGATAGTTGCCTGCAGGATATCTGACTGCAGAATATCTGGCTGGCTGCAGAATGTCTGGCTGCAGAATACCTGTAGAAGCTTTGAAACTTGGGATGAAATGATTTGAAACATGGATGGAATGTAGTATAAAATGAAATAAAATGGATCATGAAATATGGTGGAATGGAGCATGAGTGAAGTGAAATATAATGAAATGAAATGGATCATAAATGTAAAGTGGAATGAAGTATGAAAAGTGGCCTGCAACTTATGATTTGTAATACTCAATTGCAGAAAGAGATCAAATTTAGAAATCTGAAATGAAAATGAGGTGGACCATGGAATGGAGTGAATGAAGTATGGATGAATGGAGTGAATGAAATATGGATGAATGGAGTGAATGAAATATGAATGAAGTGAGACATGATGGAGTGAAATGGATCATAAGTGGAATGTGATATATAAAATGGGTCTGTACTTATGATTTTATGATAGTTGCTTGCAGGAAAAGAACAAATTTTAAAAGCTAAAGTGTCAGAAGGATTCTGATTTTCACTTTATCTTTTCTGTATAAACATGCTAATCAGTGATTAGTTTTCATGTTTATACTTTATTTTTATTTTTTTGTTTTTTATTTTATTTTTTATTTTTTATGCATCTGGATTCAGAAAATTCAATTAAGTTGATAAAGAAGAAGGATTCTTCTTCATTAACTTCACATCACTGTTCTCTTGGAATATCTTGACAAATTCTTCTCTTGAAAGTGGCTTATGATACAACTTCAATCTATGACCATTAATAAGAAAAGTGACCTTCTCTTCATCTATTGTCCTGATTTTTATTGCTCCATTGTCAAAAAATTTCACAATTTCATATGGCCCAAGCCAATGTGTTTGGAATTTACCTTGAAAATATTTGAACTTTGAATCAAACAAGAGGGCCCAGTCACCTTCTTTGAATTTCTTTCCCTTAATGTACTTATCATGCCATCTAGTCCTTTGCTGCTGGACTATATTTGTTCTCTGGACTGCATCCTGTCTGATCTCTTCCAATTCATTAATCTGCTCCAACCTATGCTTTTGTGCTTCTGTTAGATCAAGTCCTAGCTGGACTGCCATTTTAAAAGTTTGAATCTGAAACTCTACGGGAAACATGACTTGTTTTCCATAAACAAGTTCATAAGTAGTATGACCTGTTGTGCTTCTCCATGTAGTTCTATAGGCCCACAAGGCTTCAGGAAGCCTGTCTGCCCAATCTCTTCTATGTAAATGAACAGTCTTTGTTAGGATCCCTTCAATGACCTTATTAGTAGATTCCACTTGACCATTTGCTTGTGGATGATAGGGAGTAGATTTTATGTGTCTGATTTTGTACCTCTCCATCATTTGTTCCACTAGCCTTGATGTGAATTGAGCTCCTTGATTTGTAACAATTTCCCTTGGGACACCAAAACGAGTAAAAATATCCTCAAAAAGAAAATTAACTACAAATGCTTCAGTAGCAGAAAGTAATGGCTTGGCCTCTACCCATTTGGTAACATAATAAGTGCAAACTAATATATATTTCTTTTGTCTTGATGGAGGACTAATAGGTCCTACAAAATCTAAAGCCCATTTCTCAAAAGGTTCAATATGTACCTGAGGTTGCAATGGAATTTCACCTGAAGGAAAAGGTTTCCCTACCCTTTGGCAACTGTCACACCTTTTGAAATACTCTTTAACATCTTTAAAAAGGGATGGCCAATAGTATCCTAAATGAAGGACCTTATAAGCTATCATTTTATCAGCAAAGTGTCTACCACAAGGTTCATCATGACATGCCTTGAGGATCTCAGGCATCTCATCTTCCCGAACACATCTCCTAATGATAAAATCTGGACTTGTTTTGTATAACTCATTAGCAACCCATGAATATTTTTCACTGTCATAAATGATATTTCTTTTGTCTCTTGCATTCATTATTGAAGGAAATTTCCCTGAAACTAAATAATTAGCAATGTCAGCAAACCAAGGAGTTTGAGTAGAAATTGCAAAAAGATATTCATCGGGGAATTGATCTTCAACTGGGGTATTGTCTTGGATGTTTTGGAGTCTAGATAGGAAATCAGCTACTGTGTTTTGTTTTCCAGACCTATCTAGAATGGTAATGTTGAATTCTTGTAAAAGCAATAACCATCTTATGACTCTTCCATTAGTAATTGATTTGTTCATTAGATATCTAATTGCAGAGTGATCTGTGGGAACAAAAGTTTCATAGCCTGTTATATAGTGTCTGAATTTTTTTATGGCATGAACATGACTAAGGCCTCTTTTCGATTCTGAGTATAATTTAACTCTGAAGGAGTAAAATTTTTACTTGTATAATAGATGGCATAAGGAATCAAGTCTTTTTGTCCCAATACTGCTCCTAGAGCTGTATCTGAGGCATCTGTTGAAATATGAAAAGGTAAATTCTAGTTAGGTCCCCTTAAAATAGGTGCTTCATAGATTTTTGTTTTCAGGGTCTCAAAGGCTAACTGGAAATCAGGATTCCACTTGAATTCACAGTCTTTGGTAAGTAATTTGAAAAGTGGAGATGCTATCTTAGTGAAGTTTTCTACACCATGTAAACCTTAGATAATATCACACATAAATACAGAAAATCTATATATTTTTTGACAACTTGGAACGGACAGAAGTTAGAGATGACTTGACTCATCACTCATCAACTCTAATCTGCTCCACGAAATGTGATGCCCCAAAACAATTAGGATTAGAGTAAACATCATAAAACACTTCTCATGACTTACGTGAAGTTATTGTACTATCTTTTTTAAAACTTTTTTTAAGGTTTGCTAGGCTTCTTCAAATGTGTTTGTATTTTGAAATCATCCATGTCCCTTCATACACAATCATGTATTAGATCTGAAAATATTCCTAGTACTGCCCTTTGAAATGTTGCAGGTGCATTGCATAGTCCAAATGGCAATACTCGGTAAGCATAGGTACCCCAAGGATAGGTAAATGTGGTTTTATCTTGATCTTCAAGTGCTACTTGAATTTGGTTATAACCACTAAACCCATCTAAAAATGAGAAGTACTCTTTTCCAGCTAATGTATCTAACAACTGATCTATGAAAGGTAGGGGAAAATGATCTTTAAGAGTAGCTTTGTTTAATTCTAGGCTGTCAATACACACCCTCCATTTACCATTTTTCTTTGGCACAATTACCAAAGGAGAAACCCATCTGGTGTATACGATGGGATAGATAAAGTTGACATTCAACAATTTCTGCAATTCTTCTTTAACAATTTCCCTAAGATTTGGATTCATCCGTCTTTGAGGTTGTCTGATTAGTTTACAATTTTCCTCTATGTAGATGTGATGAGTGCAAGTCTTAGGGCTTATCCCTTTCATATCAGTGTACTCCCATGCATATGCAAAAGAATGTCTCTGTAATATCTTGACTAGCTTTTCTTGTTGAGATTTCTCTAGGTTCTTGTTCATGTTTAAAGTTTTACTTGGAAATATCTTAATTGTAGAGCTACCAAATTTATCCATGGAGTAAAGAGACATATGTCTTGATGATAAAAACTCAATGTTGGATTCTTCTTGAAATTGTTCATGTTTGTATTCCGAAGAGGATTCAAAATTTTCTACCAAGGTATTAGTCTAGCTATCTTAACTAATTTTAAGTGTGAAGAGGGTTGTATGTCTTCCTTCATCCTCATCCATTGAGTATCACTAATTCTGTAATTGTTTTCTTTGGAGGATACAAGGTAAATTCTTGCGGTTCTGAACTACCATCGAAGTGTACCTTATCATTGGATCTACAACTAATGAAAATATGTGCCAGCCTTGGGTCACCTATTATAATGAGGATATGTCTGGATTATTCTTAGGGTTAAGATCACATCAAAATCTACGGGATAACAAGAATCTAGGGACCTTTGGAGATAATATTACAATGCACATCGAGTTTAATCACGGATACGTATGCTAATTGTAATAATGTGGGTGTAAAAAGAAGATTAGGAAGTTTCAGTTTATCCATGATTTGTCTACTCATGATATTGATTGCTGCTCCTAAATCAATAAGTGTGTTTTGGATCTCAGTTCCATTGATGTGTATTTTAACAACTGGATTTCCTGGGTCAAGATACTTTGGAATGGCAATCTTACCCATCATGATATCTGCTATTTTTCCTGCCAGTTGAATTTTCTTTATCTCTTTGATTCTTTTTCCTGTTTTTTTCATGCTCAACTCATTTATTGTTTTTACTAAGATTGAAATTTTCTTGATAGCTTGTAATAATGGGATCTTAATACAAACATTCCTTAGCTCATCTAGGAAATCATAATTAGGCACCATAATTTGTTTTTCTACACCCCTATCAATTTGTAATCTTTCTGGAAAGGGAGGTGTAGAGGTGGATGTTGATGGCAGCTCTAATATAGGAGTTGAAATTATTGGTTCTTTATGTTTTGATTTTTCAATGGTTGGGGCTTGAAAAGATGTGTTCTCTTCAAGACTTTTATTTACCCGTAGAGAATCTTCCTCAGAATTGTTTTTCTCTTGTATGATTACAGAAGGTTTCTTCTTTTCAAGTATTCTTCTAGACCTACGTTGAACATCATCAAGGTCTAAAGGAGTAATCAAATAGGTTGGAAACTGTTGGCCTTCTATCATGTATGTGTTCTGAGGATTTTTATTGTTGGGGTTTGGTATGGGTTGGGCAGGTAATTGATTTGTTTTCTGAGGAAATGGTAATGGAAGTGGTGGATTTTGATGTTGTGGATTTTGAGGATTTTGTTGAAGATTTTGTTGAGGAGGAAATTTTGATATGGTGGATATTGATAGTACTGAGAGTATCTTCCATAGGGATTTTGTGCTCCTTGTGCCCAATTTTGAGATTGATTTTGAAATTGGGGCCAAGGTTGCTGCCAAGAATTCCAATTTGGTGGGGGTTGATTATACAGCTGATCATGGAATCCTTGTGTTTGAGGTCCTTGCCAAGGCCTTCTAGAGAAAAAATTGAGAGATTCTGTGGAATTTGTAGGGTTTCTTCTTGAAAGACAGCTTTAAGACTAGGAATTGAAGGACAAATCTTGGTCTCATGTTTTTCTGAACAAATTACACAAGTCTCTACTACGTTTGCATCCAAAGGGCACTCTCTCAAGGCATGCTTCTTTCTACATTTGGGACAGATTGCTGTGGATCGGATTATTTTCTTGTTTTTAACTTGGAGGTGTGCTCTATTTCACTACAGACTCCCCTAAAATGTGAGTTGATTCTCAAGCATATGTCCTATTTATGATCTACTTACTGTCCCAGAAGCAGACTTACTTGCCCTTGCAAGAGCAGGATCTCTTGGACTTTTTACAATTTTAGATTTCCCTCTTGAAAGGTTAATATAATTGACTCTTGGGTAATGTGGTAAAATGTATCCTTTAAATAATGAGATCTAGTTAATATAATTGTCATTAATGACTTTAAATGTCTTAGTCTAAGTTTTCCATTTTTTCCCTCTTGATGTTATAGTTAAACCTCTCCAACAAATCTTCTAGATTTTCATCCTCTTTTTGTAGCATTTTAAACACTTCCTCCTTATGGTTGAATGGAATACAGTAATCCAATTACCTCTCTAGAAATTCTTGTTTCATGTCTTCCCATGTCCTAATAGAACTGTTGATCAAACTCATAAACCATTTTAATGCTGCTCCTTTCAATGTTGAAGGGAATAGTTTAAGTTTTTGGGCATCTTGTAAGTAATCATAGGTTCTACATAGGACTTAAAATTCAAATAGGAAGGTTTCAGGATCTTCAATTTTGAGTCCATAAAAGTTTGGAAGGACAGAGGGTGAAATGTTTTTCATAGTTGCATTGGTTTCTTCATCTACTATAGGAAACCAAAAAGAGCTTCCTATTTCCCTTCTACCTCTTCCTCTGCCTCCTTCTTCACCTCTACCTTTTTTTCCTTCTGCACCTCTACCTCCTTCTCCTCTACCTCTACCTCTACCCCCTCCAAATAGTGTATGTTCTCCATTAAAGATTCCTCCTCCCCTTTCTTCTGCCATGGTTGATTCTCCTGTGGAAGTGGAAAAGTTTATGTCTCTAGCAGGGATTCTTGAATCTTCTTCTAGGACAGGTTCAGTGGATGAAGTGGAAGGTCTCTTTGACGGAATATTTGATCTTAAGCCTTCTAGAAGTCTGTGATCAGTATAGGATGGGATGTGGGTTTGAGTTGGAGGTGTGCTGCCTCTTGGTCTTGATGGAACAAGTGGTGTTCTAGGAATCAAGCTTCTGCTTCTTATGAATCTACCGCTTGAGTCTCTTTCTCTACGCATGTCATTGTTTTTGGGAGGTAAGAAACAAGGCTACCTAGTTACACTTCCTCGGAAACGACGCCAAAATGTATGCTCAACTTAGTGTTCCTAAATTGATGTCATAAATTGTCAACCAGGGCTAGTAAACTGTTGAAGTGAAGTGCACTATATGTGCCTAGGTATCTTCTTCCTACTTCGTTGTGTTTAGTGTTTTTCTAGTGTTTTTGGTTTTGTGTTTTTGTGCTAAGAGGAAAAGAACTAAATTGTTGGCAAAGAGAAGTTATTGGTCACACTAAAACAGAGCAAAATCTACTTTAAACTATGTATGGCACCTAAGAACAGAAAATGCCAATTCACCAATTGCAAAGCTTGACAAGGAAAGTAACAATTAACATGAACTTAGTCCAATTCATTTTATTAGAGATATGTTGGAACAACTTGAGAAAAGGATAAGTTTAATGCAATGAGGTTCTCCTAAGTAAACAAAAACTTACAACATCACAGAGAAAATCTCATCCAAGGTTAGAAATTTGTTGGGACACGTTAAGAAAAGATTATCTACAACATAGTAAGGAACCCTATGCTAAATTAACTTCTGACACTAAAATTTACCGATTCTGCAACTGAAAATGTTACTATTAAGCCTCATTCAAGGGTTAGAGATCTCTTGGAATAGCTTTGGAAAAAGGCTGTTTGTAAAATTATGAGAAATTGCAAAACAGTCAAGACCTCAAAATGATATTACTAATTCTTGTCCATATGATAATAATGTGTTAGAAGAGACTAAGAACAAGAGCAGTTTGTAAATAATGAAGGCCTTTAAGTCGAATTTAACAAAACTAGAATACAACTAGCTAATAAAACTTGAAATGCAATGAATAGAACTGAACTAATACGCAATTAGCCTTCGAAATACTAGAGCTCTATCTCATTCAGTGTTAGTGATATTTTGGAACAATTTATGAGAACAAGATTGACTGCACTATTCGATGTAAGTAAGCATAAAACATGAAGTTCAGAAAATTGCCTAAATTAAGAACGAAACAGAGCTAAAGTTACTTATCTAAAAAATATGCACAAAGCCTTTCGGACAGTAGGGACCCTCTACCATCGGATTGGCACACGAATCTCCTCAAGATTACTTCAGATCATGTATTAAAGTTGTACTTCTTTCATTAAAGGAAAACGATTCAAAAACAGAGTATTACAGTCTTGGACAACTTAACAACAAAACATCAACTAGCTAACTGTCTCTCGGTTCCCTGAGTTATTCTTATAAGAAAAATACATAACTACCATTGAGAATAAATAGGGATAGGTGTCTTTTTCAATTAAAATCGAATTAGAACTCCTGTTTGAGGCCTCGTTCCTTGCTGAAGACATCTGTAGAGTCCTTGTCCTGGTAGAAGTCTACTTCTTAGTTTTGGTTTCCTCCACGTGCATAACCACTTGCAGATTTTTTCTCAGACTTCGTAGAGGGCAAGGAATGATGTAGGTGAGTTCTGGAATTCAAACATATGTGTTTTTCCTTTGAGTGACACTTGTAACCTGTGTGAACATGAAGATAGCTGCGGAATATGCGACTAGCTACAGAATGGCTGCATTCTGTAGCTAAGTCTAGTAAAAAATCACTACAACAACAAGACCACAAAAGTTTAGTAAGTCAGTTATTGTATGCATTCTTAAAGTGACTTTAATCAATCCTATTGATCTTTTAAACCTATAATTCAGTAAGGACAAAGTAAGTGAAAATTGGGTGAAAAGAAAAAGGACATCTTTGGGGCTCAACAAGTACTATGGTCCTTACAAGGTGTTACCAAAAGATTCTGGTATGTATTTGGTCAGACTTTCTTAACTTCTTCACAACACACAAAGTGCATCTAGTTTCAGGAGCATTCATGCTTAAAAATAAGGTTATGGGTGAAAAATCTTCCGGTTAGGACAATATTACCAGACTTGAAATGAGGAAGAAAAATCATATGGAACTTTGAAGTAGTCACGAAGAAACAAGAACTACTTGACTACAAAATCGATGATTTCAGAGTATCTCAGCAAGTGGAAGAACTTTCCTATATAAGATTCCACATGGGAGGATGAGAATTTTATACAGAAGCATCAAGAAATAATCAACCGTTGAGGACAACACTTGTTTGAAGGAGAGGGGCATGTTAAGTTCCTATATTAATAGTGTAGTCCCTTATTATGTTAGTGTATCCCCCCTTATTGTTATTGTTGTACCCCTGTAACCCCCATATTGTTATTATTGTGCCCTCACATTATTATTGTTAGGTCGGCTAGGATTACATTGTGGCCCCATGGGCTCCTATATATAGAAATGAGGTTTTTTCATTTGTATCATCCAAGAATTGTTCATTCATGTAATGTATTGGAGGTTTCCCCCTTGAAGTGGCTTATTTCTAAGGCGTTGATATCTCTTTTCTTCTATTTTTGGAGCTGGTTTCACAACATCTTATATACTTTAACATTTTTGTGGTAAGCAAAAGCTAGAAACATTCAGATGTACTCTAATATTACTACAATATTAAAAATCTCATCAAAATCAATTCCTTCAATTTGAACACAGCCTTTGCATACTAATATGGCCTTATTTATTACCACTTGTCCATTCTCATTTAATTGGTTCTTAAAGGCCCATTTTGTGCCAACGAATTTTTTATTTAATGGTCATGGAACGAGTTCCCAAGACTTTTTTTCTCAATATGATCCAATTCCTCATTCATATATTTTATGCAATGCTCGTGTTGACTTATCAGATGAAAATGTTTTGGTTCAATCATGAATAACATAGTGGTGCATGCTTGGTTGGAGGTATTCATTAATATTCTTCGAGTTTGAACCCATGCTTCCTTATCTCCTACAATATGATTTGTGGGATGATTCTTTTGTATGTACCTTGAGGGAGTTTTTGGGTGAGAGGATTTTGCTTGTGTTTCTTGCTCTTCTCTTGATTCTTCAAGCTATTCTACTTCATCTTCACTGTTGGTCTGATTAGGTAGAAAAATAAATATTGGCTACCTACTTTTGAGAGGTAGTTCCTCATCTACCTTTACATCAACATAGTCAATTATTTTACATAGCCTTTTATTGTAACATTTGTAACCCTCGCTCTTATTAGAATACCCCAAAAATATTCCTTTGTCACCCCTTCCATTGAATTTTCCAAGATTATCATCATTGTTCTTGATATAACACTTGATGTCAAAGACTTTGAAGTGGTTTATTGTGGTTGGTTTTGCATACCATAGTTCATATGGGGTCTTGTCATTGTTTGGCCTAAAGTGAAATTTATTCAAAATTTGGACTCTTGTATGAACAACTTCAGTGCAAAAAGTGTTTAGAAGATTTCTTTCATCCATCATTGTTCTTGCCAATTGCTACACTGATATATTTTGTCTTTCAACCACACCATTTTATTGATGGGTGTTCGCATATAGTGAATTGTCTTCTTATGCCATGTTCTTCAGAAAAAGTGATTAAATTAATTTGAAGTGAACTTCCCATGACCTCTGTATGACCCTACACACTTTAATTTGCAATCAATTTGGTTCTTGGCCAAAGCTTTGAAGATTTTAAAATTTTCAAATGCTTTAGACTTCTCCTTTAGGAAGGCAAACAACATAAGTCTGGTATAATAATCAATGATCAACATGAAATATAACTTAACGCTTGGAGTCTTAGTTCCTATGGGCCCACATAAACCTATGTGAACTAGTTGTATGGGTTTGATGGATGATTTTTCTTTGGTTTAGAAGGGCACTCAGATTTGATTTCAGACTTGACATGATTTATAGATTGTGTTGCTTGTCGTGGAATTTTTTGGCAAGTCTCGTAGAACTCCAATTTTGTTGAGATTCAAAATATGGTAAAATTTAGAAGTCCTCATATTTTGTGCCACAACCAACTTTCAGCAAGCTTTCCCAAATAAAAACTCTCGTTTTCCTTCTTGAGTATGTACATGTTATTCGAGGTTCTCACACCCTTTGCTATTATCTCTCTTGTTTTTCCTGACTTTATCTCACATCCTTTGGATCGAAAGTTAATATTGTACCGTTGGTCATACATCTAACTTACACTTAATAGATTGTGCTTGAGCCCCTCTACAAAGAGAAGATCCTAAGCTTTTCCATTGTCCAAATTCATTTTTCCTTTTCCCTTGATGTTTCCTGAGGCATCATTGCTAAAATTGATACTTCCTATCTCGTTTTCATTCAGTGACAGGAATTTGCTTCCATCACAAAACATCTCCCAGGAGCATTCATTGTCCACATACCAAGGGCTACTTAGATTTTGAGCGTACAAGACAATTCCACATTCATCTTTTATTTCTTCCTATTTCGCTCTCCAACTCGTCAATTCTTCTTGTGTCTGGTTAGTCTAAGGAGTTGATATGGGATTGTTGGTTGTACACTTAGTTGATTTATGTCCATTATTGTGAAAACGATAACCTTCAATATCCTCAATTAAAGGAGAAGATGAATTGTTGTCCCTCAGATTATTTTTATGTGAATTTACAAATCTACTTCCTCTATTTTACTGATAATATTCATTTCTTCTATTTCTTATTAGATATGCTCTATAGTTTATAAATTTATGCCCAAAATTTATACATGAAAAACAATAACCATTGAAAATATTGTAGTAACTAGGTGCAAATTACCTTTGAGGATATGATCTACCCATTCTTTGATAACCTTGCCTATGTTGATTCTTCACTCATTCTTTGTGGTTGTATGAGTTGCTATTACGAGTATTCCTTTGTTGTTGTTCAATAGTATTATTGTAATTTTCCTTTACTTGTTGCTATTTATTATCCACTTGATAAGTGTGATTATTTGAATGTTTGTCATGGAATTTCTCTTGTTGCTATTGATTTCCTTTGGTTGTATTGATGATAGATCCTTTAACCACTTCAACATAACCAATTGATTCCTTGTCTTCAACTTTATCAGTGCTTGATTCTCCTTCATAGACAAAACTCGTTTTGATGAGAGGGGATCTTTGAATACTTAGATTCTCAATCAACTTGTTAGATCCCTTAATAAACTTCATGTTATGGTTCAATTGTGGTTGGGCCTTTTCTAATTCATTTCTAAGGAGGATTGTTTCTTTTTTTAGCTTTTCATATTATTTGTTTTTCTTATTCAAAGATTGTGACAAGGTGTCTCAAATTTTTCTTACTTATTCTAGCTTAAATTTAAGAAGAAGAAGTTATTAAAATTCATACTTGTCATTTTCAAAATTTTCTAGCTGGTTCTTATTATTTTTCCCAAGCCTTTGAATTTTTGCTAGGGCATTGGTCAATTCACCTTACAAGTCTATTTTCATTTATTCTTCATCATCATCCCCATCATGACCTTTATATAGAGTTTCTAGGGCCATGAGCATAAATTCTCTTGTTTTTCCTTTCATTATTTCTTCATAAGAGGATTGTTCATCTTCATCTTCCCAGGAATTGTTGTATTCTTGTGTATAGAAGCTCCTCTTCTTAACATTATTTTCGTTCTTTCCTTTCCCATATTTATTCCTCTCCTTATGGTCATAATCATTCATTTATTCCTTATATGGACATTTAAATGCATAATTACCTATTTTTCCACATTTAAAACATTTGAAAGGTAACTTACCTTTGTACTTCCTGGATCCTCTTTTCAATATTATAACAAACTTTGCCTCTTCCTCATCAGATTCATAACTCCAATCTTCTAGATCTTCTTTTATATTTTCATTAACTTGAAGGTAGCCTCCCTTGATGTAAAATTTCCTTTTCGAGTTCACATTTCATAAGCTATAAGTATTCCATGCAGTCGATCCAATGTTAATGTGTTGATATCATGCAACTCCTTAATGGTTGATACTTTGCATTAAATTTGGCTAGAAGATATCTCAACGCATGTTCATCTATAAAGGAATCATCCATGATTTCATCAAGTACTCTCATGGATTTTATTATCTCATCCACTCGAAGAAAGATTTTGTCTATAATATCATCCTTTTTCATTCTTAATGCTCCAAATTTCATTACAAAGGCTTGGAGTTTGGATTTATTTTATTTTCTCGCACCTTCATAACAACTTGTCAACTTATCCCATGCATCTTTATTTTTTATGCAATGCATGACTTTAACCAACTTGGATTCAAACAAACCACTCAGGATTACATTCATTTTTTTGGCATTGTTAGTTAATTCAAGTTTCTCATCCTTACTAATCAATACATTTGAATTTTTATAGCCATTTGTAGTGTGTTCTAGACATCTGGACTAATAAACATTCTGTAAGCTCTCATTCATAACTTCCAGAATACATAATTTGTTCTAGTGAACATGGGGGATTTGCTGGTGGAATATCCATCCTGGTTATCCATTATCTCAAATCTACCTCCCAGTTGTTAGATTATTCCTTAAGGAACCTGCTCTGATACCAATTTTTAGAAACCGGGATAATATTGAGAGGGAGGTGAATCAACATTGTATATTTTTTAACAATCATTAACACTATCCAATATTTTAATTCATCGAAACAACCAGTCATATAAACAACACATAAAAACTCATTAAGACACCATATGTACATGGAAACCCATACAGGGATAAAACCATAAGACTTATATCTAAATATTATTGTTATATTAGTTTTTCTGGCTCCAACCAAAAGAAGACACCCATCCCCTAGATTTACAAGAACCTATTTGAAGGAAGCACCAAATCCCTAATATTTACATGCTACAACTTGAAGGAAGCACCAAATCCATGATGTTTTACATGCTCCAACTTGTTTTATCCAACATATCCTTATTTCATAAAAGTTTCAAATTCATATCCACAAGTGTTCTTTATACAACTTTTTTTTGTACAACTACCATGTTCTGTGATTTAATTCCTATTCCAAGTATTGTGCTTGGCTTCGCAAATGTTCACTAACAATCTTCAGCAATTACACATTTCCAACAAACTTCATTTCACTCATTTACTTTATTCCTTCTCACCCCAAATTATCACAAATAATCCTTTTCATAAACTTTACAAATGATGCAATATTTCTTACCCACTTAATTACCAATCTCCATGGCTTATTTATACTCTAGCGGATTGATCAACTATAGCAGGGTCGACTCTCAACCTATATAATTTTTTATTTTTATTTGTTGGATATCTAGTTTAGATGACCTAGATGCGACTTGGTTCCTTCTCTCTTTGGGGTTTAAATTTAACTTCACGAAAACATATGATGTGACCATATTCCATAAAATATGGATCCAGATCTATTTGAATGTGGAAAATTATGTTACAACTGGACCCTTTATGACTAATATTATACTCTTCATCACCAAAAACTTAATCCTTTATTCCATAAGACCAGGAGACGTGACCGAGGGATACTTCTTTGTTGGCCTACTACTTTTTTGCTCATTGGATTTTGTTTACATCCTTTATGCTCCAACCGTTGATGGTCGATAAGCTCCTTGGTGCTTGCTCATCTAGCGCCTAAAATTGTGGGTTCTGACCTTTGCCTGCTTAGTCACCACTCACCACTCTCCATTGGATGCTCGTTGATGTTTACAACACTTTACTAATCATATAGTTTAATAGGTTGGATCGTCATTTGACGGTGCTGCTAAAATTTCTGTTAATCACTTATCGTTTTTCTTCTCTATCACCTCTCTCTGGACCGCTCGTTCTGTATTCCTTGCTGATAGGTGGTTGTTGTTGGCCCCCACCTTCATAAACCATGAAATCCATGAAAACTACAAAAAATAATCAACACAGGAAAAATTTGCAAAACCATTCCTTGGTGTTGACCCCAAGACATCCAAGGGTTTCATGTCATCATTACTGCCACTTTTCATACCATGTCATCATTACCACCACGTATTATGCCACATCACTACTACATGGAAGTCAGAAAAGGTCCACTTGGCCACCGAAAAAGACCAAATCCACCTACCACATTTCATGACCATGGCGTGCCATGTGTCAATCTATACATGTAATTTCCAAATCAATTCCTCATTGGGCCACGCCATTTACTTGCCTCATTTCTTTCCACCCGACACCTACAAATTTTTTCCAAGGCTTGTTGTTGGTCTCCTCATTGTTGTGTTCATTACACGCACTTCACTCATCTTGACAGTCTGATAAGCACGTTGGTGCCAACGCGTTATGACCAGGGGTTAGGTTCGAGGGCTTGTTTACCTACCACCTCCTGCTTGTACCCTTGACATTTTGTTTGTGCATTAACATGACTAGGTATTCCAACAAGCACTTAAGCACCCTATGGTTAGGGGCTAGGACTGATGGCCTTTTTCTTCCCTACTTGTCGCCCATCGTTGAGTTTCTCAAAGACTTTGCAATTACATGTGGGCGTTGTTGTGATCCTGTTGGAACGATGAGCCTTTGGGAACCTTGCTTGATCAACCAAAAATTTAGACTTAGGTTTCTCTTCATTTCTTGGGAGTTAGATCAAGTGTCATATATCAGTGGAAATGTCTTAGAGAGGACTATTCATCTAAGGACTTGACATGTACTTATGAATAAAGTATTTGTAGGAAAATTTCCTACACAACCAATCTTAATAAGATCCCCCTAAACTTCGTATCACTTGTTAACATCAATGACTAAACTTGACATGAATGACAACCACTACCAACTTGATTGACAAAATCTAGTGGAGATTTTTAAGAATCATAATATTAAATTGTTTAATCTGCAAAGTTCAATTGCCTCGGGGGATTTTTAGGTTGTTGAATCTATTTGTGCATTCAAAATTTCACTTTAACAATAAGAAATCATAATCTTGCTCAAAATTTTATTGTCGGATTCTGACCAAAAAATTCATTTCATCTGTTGGTTAGATTGCACCATTTATTTATGGAATTGATTATTCATGTTTAATTCTAATTTGATGTGCATTCATTTCAAATTGGTTTGGATTCATTTACATTTTTGAATAAATATGCTCAACACATGATTACTTTTCTTAGTTTGAGTAAAAATAGAGATAATCTTGGTAAGGATTAATCTTTTTATTCACATAAGTGTGTTTACTTTACTGTAAGCTTATTTAATTTCCTACAAGTGTGTTTACTTTCCTACAAGCATGTTTAATTTCCTACAAATGTATCTAATTTATTGCAAGCATGTTTACCTTCCTGCAAGTTTGTTTACTTTCCTGCAAGTCTGTTTACTTTCCTACAACTAGCTTTAGTCACTTTGCTTTTGAATTTATAGAATCTTGCCAAACTTGTGATATGGTTATACTACATGAGAAAAAGTAGTCATTGATATTACAACTACAAAACAAATAAATGAAAATTAAAAGTGTAATATGTATATATAGTGCATGATATATGTGTTGCTTCAATTGCTTCAACACCCAACCACTAGTTGTTGCAATTCCTATATGCTAGTTGTTGCAACTCCTATAAGCTAGTTGTTACAACTCATATGATCCATTTGTTGCAACACCCATCAATTAGTTGTTATAACACGTCTTAGGTTGGTGTGTGTATGCTTCTTTTTCTTTTATTTAATTAAGTTTACTAGATGTTATGGATTTGTATTTGGAAATACATTTAAGATTTTCTCATGCTTCCTCATATTTTTCCATTTCTCGAGGGTGGACAATCACTTCAATTTGGGGGGGTACCATCACCTTTACATTCCATAACAATCCCTCACCATTCTTATCAATATCCACTCCAATATCCATGCATGGAAAGGAATCAAAGCTGCCAACAAATAAATAACTTGTTGCTGCCACATAAAAACTAGTAGTAAGAATAATAAAATTCCTTGTTGCTGCCACACATGAACCAACAATAATAACAATAAAAGGGCTTGCTACTACCACACAAGAAACAGCAACCGGGAAATTAAGATGTTGTGCTCCACAAGAACTAACAATGAAAAAATAAGCAAATGAAAGGGACACCTCAAATTTTTTAATGCAATATATCTCTCTTGGTTGATCCATGAGAATCTTCAGGTCCATAATTTTAAGTAGCATATCCAATTTATCGGTTTCTTTAGTACACAAGCAACAACTAGGAAGTATGAGAGCACACTAACATAGAAAAAACCTTATTCTACTACGCAAGAACCAATAACAAAAAATGAAACATCACCATGTCATATTATGATGTTATTATTACTACAATTATAACATTATTGTTGGTACTCTAGCATTTACATGTAGAGAATGATGTGTCTATATCTCAAAATTTGTGCATCAGATGGTCATGATGTTTTTTAGGAAAATGAATAAAATAGGACAAGTATGCTTGCAACAATTCATAGAAAATTAATTTGTAGATAATGGCTAAAATAATCTTATTGCTACTCCTACAACACCCTTGTTGCAACTCTTTATATAGGGTTGCTACAACTTTAGCAAATTTACTGCAAGTTCATTAAAATTGTTTCAAGATGCTAATTTTAAAGTTTGAAGGACATTTTAAAACAATTCACAACAAGCATTTATGGAAAACAAAAGATGTTAACAATGGAGAGAGGTATGCAATGGAAAAATAAGTGTCCCTACAATATGGCTCATACAAAGGCACTTGGTTGCACGAGGACATGAAAAAATTTCGGCTTGGGGGAGATGACGGGCCTAAGAATTGACAACTTTTTACACCCTCTTTTCCCAACTATTAATTCTTTTACATTTTCCTATGACTTCATATTAGTCCATTATAATGACTATATGTGATATTAAACATAAAGAATTTTCTAGTGCATTCCTTAGTACTTTACATGAATTTATGATTAAACATTAGAAAATAATCATATTTGCATTTATCTTAAAGTTAATTTGCAAAGACAATGTGCTAGATAAGTTTTTGTGCAGGTTGTGATGTTGCCATGGGGGATGTTTTAGTTATAGGTGTTGCAACTTCGAACTTTGGTGTTGCAACTCTTGTTCTTGTACCTCTAATTTAGGTTGTTGTTACAACTTCCATTGCTACAACTCTCATTCACGTTGTTCCACAACCCTCGCTGCTGCAACTCTGATTCACATTGTTGCTACACCTCTAGTTCATGTCATTGTTGCAATTCCCATTGTTTCAATTCTAATTCATGTTGTTGCTGCAACTTCCATTGCTACAACTCTTGGAACTTTGAGTCGACATTGGAACCATGAGCTAGCGGAACCTTGAGCTGATGTTGTTACATAGTTGTTATTCCATTATTTCAATTTGGATCAATATTAGATATGATTAATTGAGTTGTTAATAATGATTTTGGAATTATGTATTAGTCGTTTATTTTTTGCTAATTATTAACAAACCATATAAGAAACTTGTGGATCTCATTTATTGTTTGTTATTTTATTTTTAAACAAAAATTATGTACAAAAAGAGTTCATCTTTCATTTCATGGGAGAGGATTGTTAGAGAAATGCCCAAATCATAATGAAATAATTTAATTATTAACCTTTAATTTTAATTGTAATTTATAATTTCCATAATTTATGGTTTTATTAATCAATTTTATGTATATATTGATTAAGTTATTTATTTGCATATTTATTTGCATATTATTTTCTTATAATTAGCTTAGCTAATTAAATTAATTTATGTTTTCAATATAACAACTGCTAATAAAATGCAACGCTCTAATCTATGGAGGCAGAGCCCACTACGATAGAATAGAGCGTTGTATAATTTCGATAGTTCTCTTTCCAGTTGTGGAATTTTGCTCAGTTATTTGTTCATGTAGAATTTATTTTATTTATTTCTATCATTAATTTATAATTATGTGATTTTATTTCATGCATGGTTGTATTTAATTATATATAAATTTTAGTTATGCAATTGATAATTCATGTTTATTTCTAATTTGACATGCGTGGATTTCAAATCAATGTGCATTCATTTACGTTGTTGAATAAATGTACTCAATGCATAATTATATTTGTTGGTTTGAGTAAAAATGAAGATCATCTTGGCAAGGATTAGTCTTTTCATTTCCTGCAAGTGTGTTTAATTTCCTATAAGCGTGTTTACTTTCATACAAGTGTGCTTACTTTCCTACAAACACGTTTACCTTCCTGCAAACATATCTAATTTCCTGCAAGTGTGTTTACTTTCCTACAAGTAGCTTCAATCACTTTGCTTTTGAATTTGTAGAACCTTGTCAAGTTTGTGAACTACCTACACTCGATCTACAAAAGTGATACTACAATTATAAATAGACTGATGAAAGTAGAAAGTGTGATCTACATACACAATGCACTGTAACTCGCAAGTTCCATACGAGCCCCAGGTCAACATTAAATGCAAAATATTTTGGTTGTCTTTCTGAGCAGTTAGAAAGGTAATTAAAAGGTTTGTCACCATGTTTTCTATGTGATTTTTCCCATTTGCCTTTTCTATAACTAATTTCAAATAAGTCATAACCTAAATAAATGCTACTTAATTCTCTCTTTGAAGTAATGTTTGACAAAAATCACAAAGCATAAAGCTTCACTCTATTGTTGATTCCCTCACCCACTTAATGTTCTAAAGTAATAAAATAATTTTCTTTCTCAATAAAATCCTCTTCGGTACTACAATACAAGGTTGGAACATTGTATCACAATGCAATTTCACAACAAAAAATCAAGTCTAGATGACACAAAGGGGTGTGTCATATTTTGCGTCAAAGTTCTCAACATGTGCTTCTTGAAGCATCTTTTGGCGTCACTTCTCTCAAAGCATGCTTCTTCCATGCGTCAATTTTTTTTGTCTCTTTTACATTGAAAATGTTTGGAAAAATATTTTTCCACATTGGATTTGCATTTTTTGTGTGTGCCAAAAATATGTTTTCTTGGCATCTCTTTTGATTGTTATGTGTCATTTAATGTCATTATTAAGTTTGTTAGCAATGTGTTTCAAGGCTTTAGCATGAAAATATATAACTTTTGTATTATGTTTGCATCTCTCAAGGATTATATTACTTCACTTGTGCATCATCTCAACATAATTCTTGCAATCTCTTTATCTATTTAGCATTGTTTTTTTATCATACTGAAATCACTTTGTATTGTATTAGCATCACAATAATGTCATTTTAGCATCAAAATTATATTATTAATGATTGTATTGCTTTGATTCATTTACTATTATTATTATCGATTTAATTTTTATTTGTTATTGGATTAATTTAGTTATTATTATTTTTACAATATTTAAATATTGATAAGAATGATGAATACAATAATCCTATTTTACAGTGTTGATCACAAGATATATATATATATACACACACACACACACACACACACACACACACACACACACACACACCTTACATTGAATGACCTCCATTAGTATTACTTTAATGGACCCTTTACCCCCATAGTTACAAACCATGAGTATTAGGATCCTCCCTAGGATTGTAACTATGGGGGTAAAGGGTCCATGAAAGTAAAACTAATGGAGGTCATTCAATGCAAGGTGGACTAGGCCCACTAGATTTGTTATTATTAAATAAGGGCCACTCTCGTAGTTAATATTGAATGAATGTAATAAGTCATCATTAAATAAGGTCCACTAGGTGGTTAGGATGTTGTTATGATTAGGGTTCTCTTGTTACCTAAAAATAAGCATGGTGTCCTCATTACGATAACATGGTAGAATATTGTATGTGGAACTTAGCTCAATGAGAGGTTGTCATGCCTTAAAAAGTAAGTGAATATAAGCAGATTCCTTCCTTAAAAGATCAATTGTAAGGTGTCGCCCTACCTTCAAAGTATTTTGTTACGAATAAAGTGTGGAACATTTTTTATATCTTGTTTGTGAATCAGTTTCTTGGATTAATATTCATAACAATGGCTAGAACAAAACTTAATGTATTCTTAAATGCAATTATGAAAATTTACAAAACTAACATTCAATCATTTTCACATTGTGAAAGCGAAAAAACCATGTCCATAAAAACACAATGATGACATTTTAAATTAAATAGATGACATTTTAAATTGAATCATAAAATAAAAATGTAAATTTTTATGCTTATAAGAAAATGGTACACCGCCACAACAAGGAAACATCAGCATTGTATATGATTGTGCATGAAAATAAATGTACACATATAAGGGAAAAAACAAATTTGACATCATAACTTGATTGAATTTTTTCCTAAAGGGGTTGGATCCAATGGTAGAAAGCGAGGAGTTTTTCGCCATTGGGAAAGGTTCAATTCCCATGAGGGCTTAACTTGGAGCCATGGGGGAACCTTGAGGCAATGGTCGAATGCATGGTTGCACCCAAAGAGATCGTATTGAATGGTTATACCGCCCTTGCACACACAAGTGGATTGAAGCCCACCCCTATGTCCTCATTTTTTAAAGTCAGTTGGGGTTATCTCAGGTGGTTGGGCGAAATGGTTGTTATCTTTCCCACCCAAGTTCAAATCCCCACTAATGACATGATGAGATATAATGCCTTAATAATATTGTTGTAATGGCTTCATGCCTATGAATATTGTTGTATTCACTTCAAGCCTTGTGAAATCTTAAGTAAAAATACATGTGCGTTGTCCCGGTACTAGCAACCTCATTGTAGCCCTCGAGCTAAGAGGAAGGTTGATTTATTTCCTTGGTTAAAAGTCAATTGGGTTTACCTTGGGTGGTTAGGTGAAATTATCATTATCCTCCCCATCTTGGTTCAAATACCCACCAGTAACATGTTGAGCTTTAATGACTTGATGGATATTGTTGTAATGGCTTCGAGCCTAAGAAAAAACTTTTGAGTATAATTATGGGCTGGCATGGTGCCAAAAACCTCACTCTTTCCTTCAGTTTGAGAAGAAGGTTGATTTCTTTCCTTGGTAGAGTAAAAAAAAAGAAAAAAAAAAGAAAAGAAAAAAAAGAAAAAAAGAAACAGAACAAACAAACTTGATTAAATTGTTGTCATTTTGATGGCGGGCAACCCCGCTCAACCCACAATCTACACTCTCTTGTGCCTATAAAACTGCATTTCAAGTTTTAGCCCAAATAATTTTAAATCTGGGCAATTTGCAAATATGCGGAAGCTTTCTCCTCAATCCCCATGGTTAAGCCATAACCAAAATCCATCTTATAGTTATTCAATTTAATATTTGAATAAAACAATTACTCAAAGAATTGAACTTCGGTTCTCCCATTATGATTATCTGAATGCATATATGTGACTTTGTACAAGACCCATTCTATTGGAATTGAATAACATTCGATTCAACATTAATTCAACCCAAGTCTTCGCTCTCACTTTTTGTGTGAATTTCCATTCAACGTTTAACTTTATAAAGTTTGATTAGAGCCAAGATACTAATGACTCACCATAATACATCAATATATCACGTTCTCCAACCAAGGGTTTGAAATATTATATAAGACCCTTGACGCTAGGTTTTTAAACCCAAGAACTAACAGATATGAAAGTTGGGACCCACAACAGCCATAACTCACCTTTGCGTTAACTGTCAAATGGATCCACTGGTCTATGGTTCATCGCATCCCAAAACCGATTTGTGCACACATCCGACGGTCATCGCACAACTTTCAACCTTGAGTTTTAACATCCAAAAACTTTGCGAAATTCTTGGTTTTGGATTACCACCACTGCCATGCGTCCACCGTCGAATGCTATCGCAATTTTTTATTTTATTTTATTTTATTTTTTATTTTTTTTATTTTTATCGGATTTCGGATTCCACTTACCATTTAAAAATTATGTGAAAACCATAAATGGTTTTCGAATTCCTTCTTAGTTTCGATACAAGGTTCCAACGCAAATTTTATTCCACTCACCTTACTGTTCTATCAAACAGTTCCGCCACTTCTTTTGTAATTCCAAAGATGCAATTCCTTCGAAACAACAACCCAATTACAATGTTTCAATTCAAAGTTCTGCTGTATCATTTCTTGTGGTTCCGCCGTTATCCTAAAGCACATCTCTGTTTACCCTTGTGCATTAACCGCTGTTATTCCCACTTTGCCATGTTGTGACTACACCGCCTTCTCTGAACAGGCTTCAATCAACCACTATTCCACTGCGTTTGAACTTAATTTAGGTTCATTCGAACCCTATTTCTCTGCCTTGATGCTATGAATTTAACTCTACTGATATTGATTCAAACAAACAGAGAGTCGATTCTAGATTAACATTGCTCAATAATCAGATGCCGATATCGTTTGCATTCTTCATCAAGAGGGCTAAACTCCTCGATTTATATGTATTGAGGTCGAATCACCTCTTTTCCGTGTGGCTTAATAGCATGAATTAGATACTAGATCGATCTTCATTGTTGGTAAACAAAGTTCCGTTCAACTCAAGCACAGAATCAAACGTTACTTTGATTCTTTCTTCACACAGGGAATTAATACATATAATTCGATCTTATCCAAATTTGTTTAATAGAATTATCAACATAATTTCTAAAAACAAGATTCTTCCTTTTCATATATGCTGATATACACAGAGTATATATAACCCAGCAATTTCAAAAGAATCAAAACCCTCCTTCAAACATACAGTGATTTCATAATTTCAATTCATTTCAGAATGCATCCAAATTGTCATATATAAATTGAGACAGGAAATTAAATACTTTACTGGGATCGATCCTTTAAGTGATCGATTCACCCAATTTGCAAGTCAAATTAAACCACACACAATCTCATACACGAATCAAATTGACCCTGAATTCCTCTGTATAAATAAACTCAATTAGTTACAAAAACTTACTTCCTCTGTGGCCTGATCTTCAACTTGATGGCCCTTCTCCCTCACTACTCTGCACAGCTCTGAACAGCTATCCCTCCAATCTGCCCGTAGGCTTACATTTATACAAAATACTAAGGAATCAATTCAGTTTCCCTGATAGCTCACCCAAGAATCTTGGAATTCTCAACATCCTAAATTTAGACTCAATCCCTAAAATAACTGAAACTGATCCTAATTCGACTGTCCCTTCACATTCCTAACTAATCACCTTCCCCTCATGTTCTCTAATGGTTCAAGAACATTTACAATTCCTCACTATTTTATTCAAAATACTAATAATTACATGAGAATTTAGAAACATGAGACCCCCCTATGTCTTATAAAAATACAAAGTATTTCTTGAGCCTAATGCCCCTGCATCAGACTCCCAAGGTTAAATTTGATCATGATCTCCTGATCATGTGCCTTCGATCTCTGCCTCCTGGATCCCATACTTTGCTTTGCTGCTGTCCAACAACTGCATTATTCTCCAACTGCACTTCTCTAGGTTTCCATATCTTGTTCTGCAATTTACCACCAGCTATACTTTCACATTCTGCTCTTGTTTTCCTTTTGCCAAAATTTCTCTGCTTTCTTGCTGCTGTCTGCTGCTTCTGAGACACCTTCATCATCAGTTCTCTGATGTTTTCAATTTCTATGTCCAGCCTTTCCTTTGACTGGAATTTACTTTGCCTACTGCCGCTGCCTCCAATTTCTATTGCTGTAACTGCCTTTGTTTTTTCTGCTGTTACTGCTTTTAATATTGTTGCTACTGTAGCCATCATAGATATTGCTTCAGCTCCTGCTCTTGTTGTCTCACATGTTGCTGCTGCTACCAATGTTGTCTCCCCGATTGTTGCTAACATTTTTTTTACTCCAGTGCCTGCAATTTCTTCCTCTTGTTCAAATGTCCTCAGCAAACATTTCAACCATCTCTTCTGTACTTGTTTCACATCCTCAATATGCTGCAATTTAAATTCAGCATATTCTTCTTCCTCTTTGACAATCTTCAGTAATTGTCCTTCACCTTCTTGTTTGATTCTGGCAGTCAAATCAATATCTTCAAGCACTGTACCTTCATTTCCTATCATAATAGAATTATGATCCTCCATTATTGTAGCAGTCCCAAAATTCTGCCCCACAGTTTTCTCTTGGCTATTCAAACAAGCCAAATTCTCCTTGTCACCAATAGTAACAAGTTTATGCATGATTGTTTCACCTTCTTTCTGCAATAGTTATTCTTCCCTCAAGACAATTCTAAGTGATGGATTGCCTCCTGCAATACCTGCAAGCACAATCAAATTGTTAGTTTCAAAATCACAAGACCCAATGGTCTCAAATGATGATCCAGTCACCATCCCTTCTCTCTGTAGTTCCAAGTCTTCTTCAAGACTCAGAAAATCTTCACTATATTTCTCCTCAGCTTCTAAAGTTATCTCCAATGTTCCAATCACCATGTTAAAATGATGATACTTCACTACGTTTTCAGCTAACATAGTTTCCTTCTTATCAACTTTCTTGACAATTTCCATTTGTTGTTCTTCTTTGCCTGCATAATTAACACATGAACCTTCAACACTAAAATTACAAGGTCCTAATACCTCTTCCCCCTCTGACAACACATCAGTATGTTGTTCTAAGTTTCCTTCCAATTCCTCTGTTAGCACATCAGTATGCTGATTTGCATCCCCCATGAGACTGTCAGCTAGTCTCTCCTTCTTTCCATCATCTGCTTCATGAACACTATTCATGAAGACCTTCCTTCCCTGCTTCCTCAGCAAATTATCCTGTGCATAGGTCCTCTGTTTCTCCAATTATCTTCTTTGAAAATCCAACCTTCTATACAATTCAACAACTTCAATTGGAGTAGATTTTGGGAACCTTACACAACCGTTTATACCTCCACTTGTTCTTGACTGATCATCAGATGGTCCTTCATCTCTTGCCTCAATACTCTCATTAGAATCCCTTATCTTCAATTCCTCTTGAGATCTTGCTATTTCAACGTTGATCTGAACAAATTTCAGATTCAATTTATCCTCCTCAACAAAGCTTAAAGCTTGTTCATCTCCCTGTTATGTACCTCCAAACATACACAACTCTTTAGTTTTAAAACCACAAGAATTTTCAGTCTCAGTTGCTTCATTTATCAGTGCCTCAAAATGATCCTCTTCTTCTGTAGAACCTGTAATCACCTCACAATTGTCAGATTAAAAAATACAAGGCTTTACATCATCCAGCTGATCTGGACTTGTCCAATAACTCAGGAAATTATCAATGATATCCTCTTCAATAAGACAAACTTCTTGCTGCCTTAAGTCTTCATCATGGTTCATAAGATCCTTCATAGATCTGTATTCTTCACCTGTACTCTGTTCTGCTTCACAAACATAAACTTATTTTCTCAACTCTGCTGCTCTAAGTTCTGCACATTCCTCCTCTGTTCAAGCTTTCTCAGCTTTTCTGAAAACTGCATGTTCTCTTGTTGTTATCTTCTTTGTTGTAGCCTTGGACACTTTACTCTCTTCTTCATGAGCCAACCAACTCTCTGGATTTCCTCTATCATCATTTATGGTTTATTAAACTGTTCTATGATCTCAGCCACCTCTTTCCAATATTCTACATCAGTCAATTTCTTCTTCATGCCATTTGTCCTGGCATCTTCTTCCTCTTTTCTGTTGTGGCCTCTCTCTGAACCTCTGCTATCTCTTCTATGACTATTAGTAGTCATCCCTTCCTCCATCATGAGTTCCTCATTCATCAGCTGCACCAAGCCTCTGCAACAGAAAGCTCTCCTACTGCCACTTACCTCACCAATCCTTTCCTCCAGATCTAGTCTTCTGGAAAGTACTGGTTCTCCTTCTGCTGGAACCTTTTGAGCACTCTCTTCTGCTCTCTCTAGGCTTCACTCTGCAACTGTTTAGAACTAATTCAACCTCTGTTGAATTTCCTCAAGGTTTTGCCACACTTTCTTCTTCACTTTAGAATCCTCTGCTGGACTCTTTCATCACTACTCTCAAAGCTGTGATCTGCTTTTGCTGAGATTTCTTCAACTGCCTGCAATCTGAATTCTGCAAACAATTAATCAAACCAGAGTTAGACACTTCTCATCAACTCACCTTCTCTTGAGAACACTGCAATTGTTCTCCCTATCCAACCTTTAGTTGAATATCAGGTTCACTGCCATCACCATCAAAAATCTGTCTGCACTTTCTGCAACCATAATTCTGCAATCATAAATTTCAAGTCAGATTTAAAATTATTTCACCTGCAAGATCCCTGAATGATCTTGTTCTTCATTCACCCAGTTTTGCAAATCTCTGTTCTCTGCAACTCTGTGTACCTTTGCATATCAGATTTTAGAATCCGATCTTGTTTCTTCTCTCATCACACGTTCAGATTTAATTACAAAAAAAATCCTTTTCTTCAAACAGAGCCTTTCCTGCCCTTGATACCACTTGATGGCAGGCAACCCCACTCAACCCACAATCTACACTCTCTTGTGCCTATAAAACTACATTTCAAGTTTTAGCCCAAATAATTTTAAATCTTGGCAATTTGCAAATATGCGGAAGCTTTCTCCTCAATCCCCATGGTTAAGCCATAACCAAAATCCATCTTATAGTTATTCAATTTAATATTTGAATAAAACAATTACTTAAAGAATTGAACTTCGCTTCTCCCATTATGATTATTTGAATGCATATATGTGAATTTTTACAAGACCCATTCTATTGGAATCGAATAACATTCGATTTGACATTAACTCAACCCAAGTCTTTGATCTCACTTTTTGTGTGAATTTCCATTCAACGTTTACCTTTATAAAGTTTGATTAGAGCCAAGATACTAATGACTCACCATAATACATCAATATATCACGTTCTCCAACCAAGGGTTTGAAATATTATATAATACCCTTGACGCTAGGTTTTTAAACCCAAGAACTAACATATATGAAATTTGAGACCCACAACAGCTATAACTCACCTTTGCGTTAACTGTCGAATGGATCCAATGGTCTATGGTTCATCGCATCCCAAAACCGATTTGTGCACACATATGACGGTCATCGCACAACTTTCAACCTTGAGTTTTAACATCCAAAAACTTTTCGAAATTCGTGGTTTTGGATTACCACCACTGCCACGCATCCATCGTTGAATGCTATCATTTTTTTTTATTTTTATTTTTCGAATTCCACTTACCATTTAAAAATTATGTGAAAACCATAAATGGTTTTCGAATTCCTTCTTGGTTCCGATACAAGGTTCCAACGCAAATTTTATTCCACTCACCTTACTGTTCTATCAAACAGTTCTACCACTTCTTTTGTAATTCCAAAGATGCAATTCCTTCGAAACAACAACCCAATTACAACGTTTCAATTCAAAGTTCCGCTGTATCATTTCTTGTGGTTCTGACGTTATCCTAAAGCACAGATCTGTATTCCCTTGTGCATTGACCGCTGGTATTCCACTTCGCCATGTTATGACTACACCACCTTCTCCGAACAGGCTTTAATCAACCACTATTCCACTGCGTTTGAACTTAATTTAGGTTCATTCGAACCCTCTTTCTCCACCTTGATGCTATGAATTTAACTCGACTGATATTGATTTAAACAAACAGAGAGTCGATGCCAGATTAACATTGCTCAATAATCAGATGCCGATATCGTTTGCATTCTTCATCAAAAGGGCTAAACCCCTCGATTTATATGTATTGAGGTCGAATCACCTCTTTTCCATGTGGCTTAATAACATGGATCAGATACTAGATCGATCTTCATTGTTGGTAAACAAAGTTCCGTTCAACTCAAGCACAGAATCAAAGGTAGGTTACTTTGATTCTTTCTTCACACAGGGAATCAATACACATAATTCGATCTTATCCAAATTTGTTTAATAGAATTATCAACGGGATTTCTAAAAATAAGATTCTTCCTTTTCATATATGCTGATATACACAGAGTATATATAACCCAGCAATTTCAAAAGAATCGTAACTCTCCTTCAAACATATAGTGATTTCATAATTTCAATTCATTTCAGAATGCATCCAACTTGTCATATATAAATTGAGACAGGCAATTAAATACTTTACTGGGATCGATCCTTTCAGTGATCGATTCACCCAATTTGCAAGTCAAATTAAACCACACACAGTCTCATACACGAATCAAATTGACCCTAAATTCCTCTGTATAAATAAACTCAATTAGTTACAAAAACTTGCTTCCTATGTGGCCTGATCTTCAACTTGATGGCCCTTCTCCCTCACTACTTTGAACAGCTTTGAACAGCTATCCCTCCTATCTGCCCATAGGCTTACATTTATACAAAATACTAAGGAATCAATTCACTTACCCTAACAGCTCACCCAAGACTCTTGGAATTCTCAACATCCTAAATTTAGACTCAATCCCTAAAATAAATGAAACTGATCCTAATTCGATTGTCCCTTCACATTCCTAACTAATCACCTTCCCCTCATGTTCTCTAATGGTTTGAGAACATTTACAATTCCTCGCTATTTTATTCAAAATACTAATAATTACATGGGAATTTAGAAACATGAGACCCCCCTATGCCTTATAAAAATACAAAGTATTTCTTGAGCCTAATGCCCCTGCATCACATTTCCCTATTCATCCCCACTCTATATAAACATAATAAAAGAGAAATATTTAAATAAATGATAATAATTGTTAACATTTAAAAATGTAATAAATAGTTGTCAATATCATTTTATTCCTCTAAGTAACCTTCATCATTTTGAAAGTACATGAGATATTGCAATTAATGAATGAATAAATATAACTATATATAAGCTCATAAATAAACACATAATTATCAATCAATTATATTAGGCATGGGTTGCATATCTTCCACCATTCTGTTGTAAACCTTCAGACTTTAGTTCTTCCACAACGTGCTCACGACTTTACTCATTTAAGTGTATGCAATAAGAGAAAAACATATTTAATAAGCAAATGTATTGAGCTAGCTAGTACATGAGCAAAATAAATAAGATTATATTGATACACTTAGAAAGCTCCCTCTAATTGCAAACCTCCCAACTTGAACTGAATAACGCGTAACAATTAATTACTTTTATCCATTTTTCCTATATATAATAAAATACAAGATTAGTCATATTTATTAGTATTCGAAAAATGACCACAAAAGTAGATCAATGATATTACAAGATTACATGATAGAAAGATAAAAAGTTAGAACATATCAAAATAAATAATTACAAGCATATTAATATCAAAAACTTAAAGCACATATTATTTATTGGTTTTATGGTTTTGTCTTGTGTTATCTTAAGGTCCAATCCTTGTGCTCACTTATCTTCAAAGATTTTGTTAGCCTCTTTGAAATCATCTAGAATTATTTTAAATATAAATTTATCAACACATGTCGCCATTTTTTATAGTCTTTTGTCCTACTTAGTGAGAATTGTGATACTACTACTAAAATTTTTCAAAACCACAAATAATGGAGTAACCTAAAAATTCTTGGACGATACATAATGAGATATAAAATGTGAAGGACTAGAAACATGAATGAGAAAATCAAATCATAATTTTAACATACTCCACTTGATATGATCTCTCCTCCTCTTAATAGTTTTTTATAATATATGAAGGGCCTATTTATAGATAAATCATAAATTTGGAAACTTTCTATGTAGATGTTGTAATGCCATCCATTTACCACCTCTCCTTATTTATACACACTTTTTGTGGTATTCTTCCGAGTATTTTCTCATGACTATGTCAAGAAATCCGTTGTGGGAAAAAGTACCACTACAAAATTTTAAAATTTTCCTTTATTAATAACTTGTATATGATCATCATTGAATGCATTATCTATATTTTCTACTCGTCAAATAGATATTCATCTATGTTCATGCACATCACAGAATGAATAGGTGCCATGAGAAAAGTAGAATATTGGATTCCACTATATTCCAAATTTCTTAGAAAAATGTAGGATATATAATTCCATTACTAACATGCTAAAATCCACTAAAACCAAGACCCTTGGAAATTTCTCCCCTCCACACTAAATACAAGTAATCCATATCTAGGATTACTCTCTCTGTTTTTTGTTATAGTGATGTAATTATTATTATTATTATTTTAAATCATGTTTCTCTACAAATTAAAACATAAGTAATTACACCAAAGGTGCTTTATAAGGGCGAGTTCACCCATTGACCTTCATCGTTTGTCCATACCCTATCAAAAAAGGGCACTTGTTTTCACTTATTTCGGCCAATTGGACAGATGCATGGTGACAATTAAAGAGAGGACACATGTCACTTTAAACTAAGGCACAAAAAGAGAGCCTACAATATCAGACTCATAAGGACACCTAATTTTTTTCTGGTATTATGGTTATAAAGGGTGGGGGCATCACTAGGACTTGAGGGTCCTTTAGATTGAGACTTCCTGTACTTGAAAATTTTGAAGTCTTTAAAATAGAGGGTGAACTTATATCACTGTAGAAAGATAATCAACACTATGACCATACACAAAAAAAATAACCATAAATGGGATAAATGAAGTTAACTACCTGTAATTTTGTGGTCATCTGATGGATGAGAATAAGCATTTATAGCTTTGCATGTTTGTTACTAGGGCATGAATAAGCCCCCCCACTGAAAGACATGAATGTGTTGGGCTTCTGATGTTGGAAAATCAATAGTGGCAGCTATTATACTTATTTTCCTTAGCCTTAATAATTTCTTGTGAACTGATTAGCTTTATTGTGTTCTTTTAGTTAATATTTTCATCAAACAAATATCAAGAACATAAACTACAACAATAGTGGACACAAATATTAGGCTGTCATCTAGGGAAAAACCCAAAATACCTTCTCTTCTTAGAATCTGCTTCAAATGAGATACAAATACCCAAATTCTAGACTAGTCCTTCTCCTAGTACCAAGCTAGCCCTTCCTCAAGTCCTTCCTTGATTATGCAACAAACTGCTACACACTGCAACTTTGACCTACCAAATTTGATATTGCAACTCGTCCAACAACTTTGACCCTGTAAATTTGTCCTTACATCTTCTCTGGAAACCCTAATCCAACCTCCTCCTTAGACCTTCCTATAGCATGAGTACTCTCCCACGGTCAACGAGGTCAATATATGGTTTCTTATCTTCCAACTACAATATTATGCACTTTGTCCTATTGCAACTCTAACCTACAACTTTGACCTTATTCTACAACACTAGAAACCCTATAACTTCACACGTGTGAGAGAGATAGAGCCCAAAACAGAGATTTTTGATCCTTCTTTCTTCTCCCAGACCTTCACTCTTTTTCTTCTTGCATCCCAGCTACAAATCAAATTCTTTGTTGTGATATTGAACTTGTGAGTGAGTATATCTGAAATGAGGTTGTTCTTGTTCTTTATATAGCCTTCTCAAGGGGTCAAATTCCCTCCTTTAGGCTGACTTGATGATCCGAGGGCCAACTTGTACTTTGAAGCTTCCAGGACTTTCTAGACTTAAAAATAATTCCTTTTACAAATATATTTTTTCCCAGAAGGGTCTTATAAACATGATGTTGACTCCTTTGACAAAAGACAATAAATCCTAAGATCTAACAAACCCTATAAGCATGAAGAACATGCTTTTACCTAGAAGACCAACAATAATGAGAATTAAACCCATGCTTTGATAATAATAACCTTTTCTTTTTCTTTTCTTGTTTGTTACATAAGTTACATATTAAAATGAGTACAACAATTATGAAGGCCGAAACTAGTTACATTTCTCAACCTTCCCTCTTAACTCAATAGGTATTCATAATTTTACAACCAATACAACCTCATATCTCAAACTGAAGAGTTATTACAAGAAGAGTCAGACTGATAAGCCATGTTGTAAGCATCATCGTTATGACCAACACTGTCCCTAAGACCTAATTGGACAAGATATATTTTAATCAATAGTACTAAGTTGAGAGGATTTGTGTGATACCACACTAACTATACAAGGTACATGCCCCATTTGGATGTCTACAAGGTATGTACTTTTAGGACTATTCTTATCTTTTACCTCCAATCCCGAGTCAAAGAATATCGGTCCTCTTCGACCACTCTTCTCTTGGATATCTGTCACATTCTCAAAGTGTGTTGGTACGTTTCCTTTCTTGGATGTTATATCCTCAAGGATACCACAAATTATTATCCAATCCTCCACCATTATCTCTTCATTACCCGAAGAGGAGAATGCACATGTGATGTCCAACATCAATCCCTCTCAACCATAGAGGTCATCTGTATTCTCCTTTAATCTTGAGAATATAACCTTTCTCCTATGCAAGGAGACTCCTTTGCTACCTATAAAAATAGAGGAGATGTATAATTATTCTAGATATCAAAATAATATGTTAACTAGATAACCAAAAATAATGAAAATAATACTTACCTCATCATGATGACCTTCTCGTTACATCAACATCCTCATTGTGCATCTCCATATGAATTTTCCTTCATGCATTAGAGTTCCCAAGGATCGAACTTGATTACCAACTTACAAATTTTCTTCTGGAGACCATACTGGATGTTGATCATATATATATATATATATATAGAGTTCCCAAGGATCGAACTTGATTACCAAGTTACAACTTTTCTTTTGGAGACCATACTGGATGTTGATCATATATATATATATATATATTTTCTAGATAAAGTCTTAAATTCCTTATACATCCTTAAGTAAGTCAAATCCTATTCTTCTCGAGCATAATATATCCATACACCTAAGAATACTTTATGAACAAATTTCTTTCCACAAGATTCTACACATATGAATCTTATCCAAAGTTTTATATCCAGCATGTATTCTTATGCTTTCATTCGATCATCTAGCTTTTCATATATCTCACAAAGAGCTTGTGTCTTGACCCATTGCATTCCTTCATCCATTTACCAATATTTACTCCACACTACATGGAATGCATACTAATATTTTCATAATGCTTTTCCCAATAACCTTCCATAATGATGGTTCTTCCAGGATCATGATGATTCACCTAAGCAAGATGACTTCCACTAACATAATATTAGATAATACCATAATGATAAATATGTAAAATGGTATATCTATCCAATTGTATAGATGATCTCCACAAAAAAAATTAATCATGTAAATTATAGACATGCTACTATCATATGATTCTTTTTATGATGCCATGAAAAACATACTATCTTAAAATAAATATTAATCTTCATAAATAACTTGACAGTAGGTAAAATTTATTTAGTAGTAATGATCCTTCACTTCTTACTTCTTTACCTTCTTCTCAGGTTCTCCTACTGCCTCGGTTAAATGAGCTTTACTCCTTTCCTTTCTCTTGTTGTTCTGCTTGTTTGGACAGTCCCTCCCGAAGTGTCCAAATTCATTGCATCCAAAACATTGCACTTTGGACGTGTCCTTATTCTTGGACTTACCAAACTTTCCCTTGTTCAACTTCTTGACTCGAGCTATAAATGACTGATATTTCTTATCTAATCCAATATCATTCTTGAACTTGATCTTGATTCTTCTAATATGCATTGCGCCCACAACTCATCGAAGGGAGTCGAATCCTTTCTGGAGGATATGCTTGTTTCAAAGGTGCTCCACTATGGTGGAAATGCATTTGGTACACAAATGGTTACTTCAGAATCAGAGATTGGTTCTCCAAGTCCTTGTAGATGGTCTCTTAGTTGAGAGACTCTCACGAGAAAGTATGCCACATCCTCATCCTTTTATTTCTTCATTCGATACAGCTTGTTCCTCAATGACATATTTTGTCCCATTGTACTTACTGAATACAAATTCACTAGCTTGTCATACATGGCCTTAGAAGTCTTCAAATTTGCAACAAATGGAACAAGATAACCCTTAATGGATTCCACTATGATCCTATATGACCTTACTTAAATTTTTTTGTATTTTTCTAGTTCTTGAGTCTTATATTTCTTAGTTTTAGTAATTTCATAGTAACATATTCCATTACTTATTGTTCTATCAGTATCAATTCAATTCTTTTCTTCCATGCTAGATAGTTTGATGCCCTAATGAGATCATTTCTCTCCTTGCAGAAAGAACCCGTATGACTTGAAGGTTCAAGAATGATGTAATAATATGTTACTTACTTGAGATTAAGATTCTATTTGATGGTGTCTTCAACCTTATTTGATGCCTTCAAGATTCTTGAAGAGTCTTCAACAATGCCTTTGAAAGAAGTCTCTTGGGATTCTTTATTAAATTGTGAAACTAGGACCAAATTAAAATTTCGACAACTCATTTGATGGAAATGATTATTGAATTGAATTCCTCTTTTTGAGAGGATCAAAATTAACCTAAGGTTCACTGAAATCAGACAAGGAGAAATATGTTTTTGAAGTGGAGCCCACACATGTGAAATTTGACAAGGTCGACTTGGGGTCAAGTTGGACAAATTGACCCTGCTCTAACACATATAAATAAGAGTGACCAAAAACCTCATTTGGCATCACCATCACTCGTCATATATTCTCTATCCTTATCTGATTGGGTCGTACAAAATTTCAGGCAATTGTCTTTCTCCCACATGTGCAAATTTCAAGAGGCTGCTTTGACTACGTTGATTTTTCTGTTTCAACTAAAGTTTGACCAACATTGACCGAAGCTCTTTTGATCATATTTGACTGTGATTTTGGAGGATTGACTATGTTTTACCAAGATGCATTTACTGGCACAAGAACCGAGGAATTTTGGGTTGTTTGACCTACGTTGATTGCATGGTGGACTTTAGGTTGACTGGGTTTGAATGCTGATTTGTTGAGTGTTTTGGATGAATTTGATCAACAAGAGAGGATGAGTTCATCTCTCATTTGACCGAGCTATTTTGGACGTGTTTGATCAGACTTTTACTGGTATTGAATTTCTGGTTAGGGAAGAATTTGATTGTTGTTGACTACGGGAAGAATTGTAGATTTGACGGGTTGTTTTTGTTAGTGGTATTGGATCACTTTATTATCAAGTAAACATTGAATTTGACTTCGTCATTGTACATTATTGGATTCTCTCTTTGTTTAACAATTGCTATTTGATAAGATGAAGGATTAAGGGTTCCCCCCTTGTGGGTTTTTTCCTTAAAATTAGCCAAATATTGGTGTTCTCCTGCCTTGGCTTATCTTTTGCTTTTTATTGTTTATTTTATATATATAGTTATTTTCAATATGAATGGCTAATGTTATTTCTATTAAGTGGAAAATATCATAGGAATAACAAAAGGATATTGAAGTAATTATTGCAAGCATAGAACATACCATTATTATCTAAAATTAACATGGTATCAGAGCCCAGGCGAGGAAAAGCCCAAACAAAAGAGATAAAAACAATCAATCAGATATATATTGGAAAAATACTATTGGACAAGTCTCCATGGCCTCTACATCTTACTTCAAGGTCAAGGACAAGCTCAATGACAAATTTGAATATCATGCATGGAAGATGAATTTGGACCTAACTTTGGAAGAGCATGAAGTATTGGACTATGTACAAGGAAAAGTGGTGGAGCCTCTTTCAAATGCACTTGTTGATGTGGAAATGAAATATAGAAAAGGTGAGGTCAAAGGAAATAAAATTTTGATTGACTCCATTCAAAAGCATTTGGTTGCCTATATTTCTGATTTGGGAACTTCTAAGGAAATATATGATATGTTGGTTGGATGTTCAAAGTGAAAAATAAAAATCAAGTTCTCTTTATCAAGAACAAGTTGAAGGATATCAAGATAGATAAAGGGGAGTTTATCCAATCCTACTTCATGAGAATAATTCAAATCAAGAATGAATTACTATCTGTTGGAGAAGTTATTGCTGACAAGGAGCTCACTGTCATTAATCTTGGTGGACTTTCAAGACCATGGGATACATTTATCACCACCATTCTCAACAATGACAGGATCCGTGGTTTTTATGAGTTATTGGATAGATTTAATCAAGAGGAAACAAGGATGATCGAGAGTGATAAATAAAATAATGGAAATGAACCTACTGCTTTCTCTACCCATGTAAAGAGGAAGAATGATGTTGGTCTAAGGAGACAGGGTCAAGGATCTAAGAAGGGATTCAAAGGAACATGAAAATGAAGATTGTACAATTGCAATAGGTTTGACCATTATGCCAGAGAATTTCCTCACAATAAGAATCATCCAAGGGATGACAATAACAACAACAACAATTTCAAAGGCAATGGTAATCAAAGGAACAACAGGTACAATAACAAAGGAAAGAGGAATGCTATCGCTGCTTGAGAAGGATATAGTCGACCTCCTAAGAGGACGAGAAATGCCAGGTATGATGAACATAATGTTGTAGAAAAACAATATGAGTTCTATATTATTTATGCTCTATCTATTTCCTCTCCTCCAAATACTTTGGATCATTGGTTAATTGATAGTGGAGCCTCAAGGCACTTCACTAGATACAAGGAGGTCCTCTCAAATTTGGTTGAGAATAAAACTAATATCAAGATAATACTTGGAGATAATGCCACCTACCCCATGAAAAGGATAGGAACCATCACTCTTCACTTGAATCATGGTTAAACCATTCATCCACAAGAAGTATTGTATGTGCCCTATTTGAAGAAGTACCTGGTGTCTATTTCTGTGATGGAAGATAAAGGCTTCAAAGTAGCATTCATTAATGGAAAGGTACATATTTGGCATAGAAATCCTAAATATGCATTTAATATTAGATCTAGGGTTGATGGTCTCTATCAAGTTGGTGGAATTCCTTTGGGATATTTTGTGAGTGATACTTCTCTTCAAAGTGAGCTATGGCATCGAAGATTTTACCATTTACATTACAAAGCCTTACCTGGGGTAAGGAAGATGTTCACATGGATTCTCGAGTTTAACATGAACCATAAAGGAGTCTGTCAAGGATGTGCATATAGGAAACATACAAATGGATCATTCCTTTCTAGTGAAAGCAAGACAACTTATATTCTTCAATTGGTCCATTATGACCTATTTGGTATCTTGCCCGTAATTTCATTAGGATGATACTTATACAATGCAAAATTTGTGGATGAATTCCCATGCAAAACATGGGTCTATATCTTGAAAAGGGAGGATGAAGTGTTTAAGTGGTTTCGTTCTTTCAAAGCATTGGTGGAAAATCAATCCGAGAAGAATATCAAGACGTTTAGGACTAACAATGGAGCCGAATATGAATCTAATGAATTCAATGAATTTTGCAGAGAGGCTAGCATTAAGAGGGAGACAAGTATTCCCTATACTCCTGAGCAGAATTATGTTGTTGAAAGGAAGAATCGAACAATTATGGAAGCCAGCCGTGCCATGATCTATGATCAAGGTATACCAAAATTCTTGTGGGGAGAAGTTGCCTACACTATCATATTTGTTCAAAATAGGATCCTGCATCAAGCTTTGGATTTAAATACACCCAAGAAAGTATTCACTGGTAGGCATCCTGACGTTTCTCATTTTCTCATTTTTCGTTGTCCTTTATAATTTCATGTGCCTAAAGAGAAAGGGAATAAATTAGAAGCTCTGGGAAGAAATATATATTCATCGGCTACGATGAAAATTCAAAGGAATATATAATCTATGTACTTGGTCAAAGATATGTGGATGTAAGCTGAGATATCACCTTTGATGAAGACACTGCCCTTGGGAAAGCCAAAGATATCCCCATATAATGTAAGGATTATGATGATGTTGCCAAATCACAAGAAGATCCTCCGATGGATGAACCTATGCCCGACGTTGATGGCTCGATGGATCCTATTGATCCACCTCCTAGTGACTCATGTACCTCAAGGAAAATACCTCTATGGCTCAAGGAAATTCTTGAAGATGTTGAAAAATATTTTGCTCCAAGAGGGACATTTTGTGAAAGTAAGAAACTGAACGTGTATCAAAGGTACTTGGCTGCCATGAGTACTATTGCTCAAGCTGAACCTTGCATGTTCGAAGAAGCCATAAAGAAACAAGGATGGAAAGACGTGATGAATGAGGAAAATGAATTAATAATGAAGAATGATATCTGGGACATGGTACCTATACCTAAGGACAAGTCTGTGATAACCTCAAAATGGCCTTAGAAAATTAAACACGCAACTAATGGAAGTGCTAAAAAATATAAGGCCAAGTTTGTAGCTCGCGACTTCTCTCAAAAGGAAGGAGTGGATTATGGTGAAATATTTGCACCGGGTGCTTGATATACCACTATCTAATCTATAATTTCTGTCGTTGCAAAGTCAAAGGTGGAGCCTACATTAAATGGACATAAAGTATGCCTTATGCATGGCTCACTGGAGGAGGAAGTATAATTTGAACACTTGTCGAGGTTTTAAGTACAAGATCAAAGGAATCATGTCTGCAGGTTGAAGAAAACCCTCTATGGGTTGAAGCAAGCCCTTAGGGATTGATACGAAAGGATTAATAGATTTCTTATGAAGCTAGGATTTACTAGAAGAAATGATGATCCAAAAATATACTTCAAGGTTGAAAAAGACATGCCACTTATTTTGGTCCTTTGTGTTGATGATATTTTTTGAATAGTGCATACCCTCTCATTTGTCAATGCAAGAGGGAGTTGACTTCCAAATTTGGGATGAAGGACCTAGGAATGATGCATTATTTCCTAAGCTCAGAGGTCTGATAAAAGCCAGGCGATATTTTCCTTTCTCAAGGAAAATATATTTTGAAGATGTTAGAAATATGTGGGATGGTGGAATGCAAATCTATGTCTACTCCGATGGAACTAAACTTCAAGAAGCTATGTGGAAGTGTTGTTGGGTCTGAATTGGAAAACCATTTTGAATATAGACAAATTATGGGGGCATTGGTGTTCTTGGTAAATACCCAACCAGACATATGCTTGACCATAAATACTCTGAGTCAGTTTATGGTTGAGCCTCATCACATACATTGGATTGTTGCAAAGAATCTCTTAATATATCTACGTGGCACTATCAACTATGGGCTGGGATACATTGTCGGGAATTTGAGGCTATATGGATATTCTGATGTTGATTGGGCTGGCAGTGTGGTGGATAGAAAGAGCATGTCGGGATGTTGCTTCTCATTGGGATATGCTTCGATTTCTTGGATGAGAAGGAAGCAGAAATCAGTTTCTCTAAGCACTGCTGAGGCTGAGTATATTGCAGTTAGCATGGCATGTTGAGAAGTTGCTTGGTTGAGGAATCTCTTTAGTGAGATATTTGAGCACATGTTGGATACCATCGTTATCTATTGTGAAAATTAGAGTGGGATTCACCTTTCAAATAATTCTATGTTCCATGACTGCTTCGAGCATATTGATATCAGGTACCACTTTATCCGAGATATGGTACAATGGGGAGAAATAAGGCTCCAACACATCAAGGCTGATGAGAATATTGCTGACACCGTTAAGAAGCCCTTGGGGAAGGTCAAGTTCTTAACCTTCTGAGAGAGACTTGGAATCGTGGAAGGACCCTCCCATGAGGGTCACGCTTGAGTTGGACGTTGAGATTTGGGAGCTCCTGGGGGCATGGGGTACTTCTTGGAGCTATGTGCAACCATGTGGTGAGTGGTTCACCTTCCCTCATAGGTACACTACGTATAGGGTGAGTGGTTATCCTTCCCCTGTGGTACCCCTTGATGATATATGTGATCATAGGGTGAGTGGTTCACCTTCCCCTATGGCTGATGATATGTGCATAGGATGAGTGGTTCACCTTCTCCTATGGATGCCTGAGCATACATCCTACCCTTGCAATCTGGGACTCTTGGGAAGTACCTCTCATTTGGCCAATGATTTGGGAAAAGTGGTTAGGGACCATAGCGCTGTAAATGGATGCATCGTTTACTGTCATACTCCCTATGTCTAAGATGCATGATGCTCAAAAAATTGATCATTTAGGATCAAGTACGATTAGGGTTCTACCCCTAGTTATGTGGAATGACTTTTTTTAGTGGAGAGTTTCAAGGTCTTGTGAATCACTCTCGAAATAATTCTTATTATCTATATCAATATTCAACAAAAGAGACAAGATGCAAAGATGGTACATGATGACAGGATGGCATGATGATCGATGGTCAAATATTGGCAGGTGGAATTCTCTATAGTTGAGAGGGAGTGTTAAATTGTGGAACTAGGGAAAAATTCCACTTTGGAAAACTTATTTTATGGAGATGATTATTGAATTGAATTCCTCTTTTCGAGAGGATCAAAATCAACCTAAAGTTCACTGAAATCAGACAAGGATAAATATGTTTTTGAAGTCAATCCCACACATGTGTAATTTGTCAAGGTTGACTTGGGGTCAAGTTGGACAAATTGACCCTCCTCTAACACATAAATAAGAGTGACCTCAAACCTGATTTTTCCTCACCATCACTCATCATATATTCTCTCTCCTCATCTGATTGGGTTGTCAAAATTGCATGCAACTGTCTTTCTCTCACATGTGCAGATTTTAGGAGGATACTTTGATTGCGTTGACTTTTCTGTTTCAATTGAACTTTGACCAACATTGACTAAGAATATTTTGACCATATTTGACTGTGATTTTGGATGGTTTAACTTTGTTTGACCATGCCGTATTGACTGGCATTGGAACCAAGAAACTCTAGGATGTTTGACCTACATTGACCGCAAGGTTCACTTTAGGTTGAACGATTTTGATTGTTTATTTGTTGACCGTTTTAGGCTGACTTTGACACTCTCTCCTTTGACGGAGTTGTTTTGGAAGATTTTGACCAAAATTTGACTGTTGTCAACTTTTTGGTTAGGGAAGAATTTGACTATTGTTGACTGAGGGAAAAATTGCAGAAGGGTTGTTTTGGTCAGTGGTATTGGATCACTTTATTGTCAAGCCAACTTTGAATTTGACTTCATCATTGTACATTATTGGATTCTCTCTCTAAGGAACAATTGATATTTGATAAGAAGAAGGAGTAAGGGTTTCCCCCTTGCGGGGTTTGTCCCTGACATTAGCCAAATATTGGTGTTCTCTTGTCTTGGCTTGTCTTCTGATTTTTACTGTTTATGTTCTATCTACAGTCATTGTCAATATGAATAGTTAATATTATTGTTATTAAGTGGAAATTGTCATTGGGCTAAAAAGAGGACAATGAAGTAATTGTTGAAAGCATAGAACGTACCATTGTTATCTAAAATTAACATCGTATCAGAGCCTGAATGAAGACAAGCCCAAGCAAGAGAGAGAGAAGAAATCACTAATATATCTATTGGACAAATCTTCATGGCCTCTACATCTTACTTCAATATTGAGGATAATCTCAATGGAAAATCTGAATATCATGCATGGAATATGAATTTGGACCTGACTTTGGAAAAGCATGAAGTATTTGACTATGTACAAGGAAAATTGGTGGAGCCTCTTTCAAATGCACCTGCTATTGCGAAAATGAAGTATTAATAATGTGAGGTCAAAGAAAACAAAATTTTTATTGACTCCATTCAAAAGCATTTGGTTTCCTATATTTTTTATTTGGGAAATTCTAAGGAAATGTATGATAATTTCATTGGGATGTTCAAAGTGAACAATGCAAGTCAAATTCTCTTTCTCAAGAACAAGTTGAAGGATATCAAGATGGATAAATGAGAATCTATATAATCATACTTCATGAGAATAACTCAAATCAGGAATTGCCTACTATCTATTGAAGAAGTTATTGTTGGAAGGAAGATCACTCTCATTTCTCTTGGTGGTATTTCAAGGCCATGGGATACATTTACCACCACCATTTTCAACAACGACAAGATCTGTGGTTTTGATGAGTTTTTGTCTAGATGTAATCAAGAGGAAACAAGGATGATGGAGAGAGATAAATCGAACAATGGAAATGAACCTACTACTTTCTCTACCCATTAAAAGAGGAAGAATGATATTAGGAATTTGGCTTATGTGATCCATGAAATGTGATAAGAAATTTTCGGTGTAAATCACATATAAGAAATTTTTTTCGACACGTTTCGAACCAGCCAATGTTGGTCCAATGATATAGGGTCAAGGATCTAAGAAGGGATTCAAAGGAATAAGCAAAGGAAGATGCTACAATTTCAATAGGTTCAACCACTATGCTAGAGGATATCCTCACAATAATAATCCTCCAAGGGATGACTATAACAACAACAACAATTTCAAAGGTAATGGAAATCAAAGGAACAATAGGTATAACAACAAAGGAAAGAAGAATGCTTTGCTACTCGTGAAGGAAATAGCTGGCCTCCCAAGAGGGCAAGAAATGACATGTATGATGAAAGTAATGTTGTAGAAAAACAAGATGAGTTCTATCTTATTTCTGCTCTATCTATTGCCTCTCCTTTAACTACTTTGGATCATTAGTTAATTGATAGTGGAGCCTTAAGGAACTTCATTAGATACAAGGAGGCCTTCTCAAATTTGGTTGAGAAGAAAACTAATTTCAATATCTTACTTGGAGATAATTCCACCTATCCCATGAAAGGGATAGGAACTGTTACTCTTCACTTGAATCATGGCCAAACTATTCATCTACAAGAAGTATTATATGTGCTCGATTTGAAGAAGAAACTAGTGGCTATTTCTGTGATGGAAGATAAAGGCTTCAAGGTATCATTCATTGATGGAAAGGTACGTATTTGGTATAGAAAACCTAAAGATTCATTTACTCTTGGATTTAGGTTGATGGTATTTATCAAGTTGGTGGAAGTCCTTTGGGAGCTTTGGCAAGTGTTAATTCTCTTCAAAGTGAGCTATGACATCAAATATTTTCCCACTTAAATTACAAATCCTTACCTGGGGTAAGGAATATGGTCACAGGGAGTTCTGAGTTTAACATGAACCATGAAAGAGTTTGTCCATGATGTGCAGCTGGAAAACATACAAAGGGACTATTCCCTTCTATTGAAAGCAATACCACTAATATTATTCAATTGGTCCATTATGACCTATCTAGTATCTTGCACATAACTTCATTAGAGGATAATTATACTATGCAATATTTCTGTATGAATTCTCATGCAAAACATGGATATATTTCTTGAAAATGAAGGATGAAGTGTTCAAGTGGTTTTGTTCTTTCAAAGCATTGTTGGAAAATCAAACTGGAAATAATATCAAGATGTTTAGGACTGATAATGGAATCGAATATGAATCCAATGAATTCAATGAATTTTGCTGAGAGGCTGGCATTAATAGAGATACAAATGTTGCATACACTCTTGAGAATAATGGTGTTGTTGAAAGGTAGAATCGAACAATAATGGAATCCACTTGTGCCATGGTATATGATCAAAGTCTACCAAAATTATTGTGGGGAGAGGTTTCCAACACTGTCGTATATGTTCAAAGTAGGAGCTCGCATCAAGCTTTGGATTTCAAGACACCCGAGGAAGTCTTCACTGGTAAGAAACCTGATGTTTCTCATTTTCAAATTTTTGGTTGTCCTTTATACTCTCATGTGCTTAAAGAGAAAATGAATACATTGGAAGTTTCAGGGAAGAAAGGTATATTCATCGACTATATTAAAAATTGAAAGGCATATAGAATCTATGTACTTGGTCAAAGAGATGTGGAAGCAAGCTGAGATTTTACCTTTGATGAAGACATTGCCCTCGAGAAAGCTAGATATCTCCCCATTTCAAGGAATGACGATGATGATGCTGCCAAATCACAAGAAGATCCTCTAATGGATGAACCTATGCCTGATGTTTATGGCTTGATGGATCCTATTAATCCACCTCCTGGTGATTCCTCTACATCAAGGAAAAAAACCTCTATGGCTCAAGGACACTCTTGACGATGTTGAAAAAGCTTCCGCTCCAAGATGGTCATTTCGCGAAAGTAACAAGACGAACATGTATCAAGGGTACTTGGCTGCCATGAGTACTATTGTTCAAGCTGAAACTTGCACGTTCGAAGAAGCCGTAAAGCACCAAGTATGGAAAGATGTGATGAATGAGGAATATGAATCGATAATGAAGAATGATGTCAGGGACGTGGTGCATAGATCCGAGGACAAGTTTGCGGTCATCTCAAAATGGATTTACAAAATTAAACATGGAGCTTATGGAAATGCTAAAAAATATAAGGCCATGTTCATAGCTTGTGGCTTCTCTCAAAAGGAAGGAGTGGAATATGAAGAAATCTTTGCACGGGTTTCTTGATATACCACTCTTTGACCTATAATTTCTCTCTATGCAAGTCAAGGGTGGAGCCTACATCAAATTGCACGTTGTTGCTAGTTTAAGGGCATTTCTGAGTCATTTTAGTTTATCCCAACCATTGGCAAGCCTGCTAAAGGAATTGATAAAAAATTAGTTCATAAATTATGTAATTTGTTATCTACATAGTTAAACATCTAATGGTCATTCCAAATAAACTAAAGTCAATGCCATGATGAGAACTATTGGAAATTACACCTTGATTATTTTTTAAACTAAGAAATATCCTTTTATGAAATCTAGATACAATATTTTTTGATATTTGTTAGAAATATTCCTGTTGTCTGACATGAGCCCTCTTGGAAATCTATGTTGAGTTATCTCTACAATACTTTAGATGATGATGGAAATTTAGGGCAATTTATTCCTCTACTATGATGGATTTTTTGGAATGCAATGTGTAATTTCTGGGAATAATATTGATTCATATATTTAACATAGTAACATTTTGCATGTTGCTTTCATTTAAATAACAATACCATTGTTAACTAAGTTAACACATTTGAAATTTTTTACAAGATTATAATTTCCTTCTTAATTATATGAAACAAGAAAATTATAAAAAGAAACAAATATATGTAAGTCTACAACCAGTGCCGTGGAGAAGACAAGTGCACAATTCCTCAACTCTTCCTTCAAGCAATCAATACTTGGTACCCATATGTCATTAGGAGACACTTAGAAATCAAGATGGACATTAATGTTTGAGGTATTCCCTAAAACAATATTTCTCATCATTAGAACAATACATGTTAGTCTTTAAGATGTAAAAATAGATTCAACCCCTTACCTACCACAAATTCCACTTTTAGACAAAAAATTTGCCCTGCAATTTTTTGTTACAAAAATTAGATTGGTAAATTAGTGATTCCTCGACATTTTGTGGCCACATAAATTAACCCATCAGTTACTTTCCAGCATAATTTAATCAAGCCTTTGCTTAAAAAAGGATATGAATAAACTGTAAATAAATATACTTACCACTAGTTACTTCCCACCCTTTTTAATGTAGGAGTAAAATTGCAAATGTGTAGACATCTCACTTTATTAGTTCCTTCCAAATCAAGACTACAGGATTCAATTTGCATTTTAATCACTCTTAATTTAGCATTGACCAATGCAAAATTAACAATTCATTTAAAACAAGTGTTGCATGTAATAAAAAATTTAACCTCTTCCTCTTCGGTGTTCCCTTCCCCTGGTTTAGGGGTATGCTAGTAATTAGAATTGTAAACAAAACTATTCATAAAATAGATACATATTTTTCGATATTAATATGGCAATGAAAAAGTATGTAATTACAACTCTTTGGGGGATTTTTGTTATTGCTACCTTCATTAGTTGCAATCCTTTTTCCTTTTATTATCTCTAGTTCCCCTCTTTCCCTATATCTAATGTCATCATCTTAGGAATATCCATTGAAAACCATATGGCTTGTAGATCTATTAGAATCACATATTACTAAGTTAAAGTATATAAAATCCATGGAATTACATATATGCATATTTTGGCATGAACATTGAAAATGTACATGCGTAATATCAACATATACAATGAGTAACCCTCTAGCATTATTAGTTAGTCAAGGAGATTTTAACAAATAATTTGTTAACAATGTTTCTTAGCATTGCTTGATCAAATAACCTAGCTTCACCACCTATCAAATGAACATGTGAAAATGGCAGTTCAAATATACAAGGAAACCAAGGAAAAGTTCATTAAAACTGTTGTATCCATGACAAGGAGAGAGTTTTGGAATGCTCTTCAATAAAAGTTTAAATACAAGGTCAATGAAACCTAAAAGTTCATTCAATCATTCCTACTTGCACCATTCTATTATAGTTAGCTTCTCTAAAACTTGAGACAAAAATACTAGCAACAATGTGGCTACTCAAGTCTAGAAACCAGTAAAAATTTTGTTGAGAAAATTTGTTTCACAATACATGGATTCCCAACTTGCCTTATGTAGTGAGTACTTGTTTGACCTTTGGCCTTTTCTCCATCTAAAATTACACTATTAAATCTCCCCATTCATTATTTTGGGATGATTTTAGTAATGGATTTTAATCCTAGGGAGTTTCAAATATGCATACAACTTATTTACACATAATGAAATTAACTAAATATCATGTACAATGGTCAAAGCCTTTGATATCTTGGGCAGTTATGGATTTGGTAGTTTTTAAATTTGGCTTATGTAAGGCATTGAAAATGACATTTTTTTCTTCTATATCCTATAGTAAGGAGTATACAATTCTCCAATATAACTTAGGGAACCTATGCGACTATAGTGGAAGATGAATATAAATGGAAGAGGGGGATGAATAATTCAAGAAATTAAAAAATGACAAGGGAGAGGAGAAAGAGGGAGTATAAAGAGAAAAGAAGGATGGAAGGAAAGAGAGAGAGGGGGTGGGGTGTAGGAGAAAAAGAGTAAGGGAAGAGGGGAAGAGGATGGATTGGAAGGAAAGGAAGAGAGAGAGGAAGGAGAAGAGGGAGAGAAGGAGAGTAGAGGGAGAGGCGGGCTAAGAGAAAGATGAGTGAAAGGGCACAAGATAAAGAGGTAGGGTGAGAGGAAGGCAGAGAAAGGGAGAAGAGGGGAAGAGGAGGATAAGTGGAGAGGAATATGGAAAACGTGAGAGGAAGGATAGGGAGAGGAAGAAAGGAAGAAGACAAATATGAAAGGAGACAAAGGAGGAAGGAAAAAAGAGCGGAAGCAAGGAAGAAGATGAGCTAAGAGGATATGCGGGAGAGGAAGAGGGAAGAGGGAAAGAATTGGGGGAAAAGGAAGAGAACTAGGGGAAGAGTAAGAGAATCCATAAATCATCTCTTAAACTCATCTCCAAAATCCTTGTTTAAACCCAAAAATTAAATTTCATCTGAAAAACCCACATCTCATTTTGTTTTAAATATGCATATATTTTTAAATGGGGGCAAATAACACAAAGCATACTTACGAATCTATGAGATCTAGTGATGACCTACAAATCTACCTTGCTTGCTCATATTGAGCACCCCTACAAATTCCTTTAATCTCCTAATAGTTATTCTTCACACCCTTATCTGAAAATTAAATGAGGGGATCAATCCCCCTTTCAAATTTTATTTCAAATTGACAACACCAATGATTATTATTATTATTTAATTTTCAATGTGATTCATGGACATTGGAGATCAGTGGTCATTCCATCCACGGAAACTATCTCGACAGATCCACCCAAAGGGATCACTTCCCGTCAGCTCATTAGTAGAGCCTAACCCCAAGAGCATTGAGGAGAATTGAACCCGTAACCTCCCATTGGAAAGGTGTTATAACGATGGAAACTCAACCAATTGAGCTAACCCTTAGGAATAATAGACAACAACAATGATGTAAAGGTGGGGATTGCATCATTTTCGAATTGTTATGTTGACTCATTGTTGTTTCTACATTGGTTATCATGACGCTGATGTAAAGTGTGCATCATTCGACATCACATATGTGTTATCATTGCATCAACCTATGTCATATTAACATAATTTTAATGTCATTCCACACCCTATAATATGACACTAAAGCAAAAATACATGTAATGGTAATTTTTTTTGTTTTTATTATCAATATAAAAATATGAATAGGAAATTATAACTATTTAAAATTTTATTGTCAACTAAAAATTATTTTCATTATTATAATAATTATCAATAATTATAATGATAAATTCCTTGGACCATGAGATGTGCAACCTTTTCACTTTGCAGACTAGGCATTTAAACTCAAAATGGAAAAATTAGATTTTGTTGAAAAGTTTCTTCTAAAAGTGCAAATTATAGCTATTGAAATTTCTACACACATAATAACAATAATAACAATAACAATTATTATTATTATTATTATTTGTGAAATACTTGGCTTGCATGGAGTCCACCTAGTGACTAATGAAAAATTTAATGTTGTAATATTAGCAAAATATACTCACATCTAATGAAATTCAACTTGGTTTACATATTCATGTACTTTGTTGATATGGAATGGTTTTATATCTCAAAAAAGCAATCATAATAGTGCCTCATTTCCTACTTTCTCACCATATTATTCTCACTGTAGAGCATGAAAGAAGAAATTTAACAACCATCAAGCTACTGCTAAGTACCTAGTGTTGTGATCCTCAAATCCCCAATTCTTATTCTCACTATCTAATTGTATAATCATAATTCTTGTAACCATGGTGGAGATTCACATCAATGTTTGACTATTGACATATAGTTGTGACACTTGATGCCTCTTGATAATGGTTTGTATTAACATCATTCAAGGAAATTCTACTTGCTATATCAAATAATATCAACTATGATGATAGAATATGATAGTTTGTTAACTACCCATTTAAGCATGTTGCTTATGCTTATGGATTTTTTTTGTTAAAATGTCTTTCCAAATGATGAAAAAGTATTTTCTAAACTAATGGGAGGATAAATTGATCTTTAGATAAACCAAAGGTGCTCAGTTTGTATAATAGAGATGAGCTTCTTGTGAGGTCCTTGTTGGTGTTGGTGTTGGTGTTTAGGAACATTCTAGAAGTAACTACAATGATTCCAATCACTACATTCAGCAAAAAGAATAACATTGTTGGAGTGAACCATGTGAAAATAACAACCCACATCTATGGAAAATCTTCCACAACTATAACAGACATGATTTCTACCCTAGAATATACGAACATCAAGCAAACGAAAACCTTTCCTGTCTATCTTGCCTTTTAGATCCCATAACTCCCTTTCTTGTCTAAAAAATGTTGTAATAACTCACTTTAATCAAGCTTTCGTTAGATCGATCCATTAATCAATTATAATGACAATCACAAGTCATTGTATGAGCTTCACAAAAAACTAGTAACTATATGGAGATCACTCTACATAAGAAGGATGGAAACAATCAGGAAAGGGACAACAAACTAAGTGCAAGAAAGAAAGAATTTTAATGTAGTGAAGCCCTAGTTTCCTTCACACCGTTATAAAAGCATTGGAACCTCTATTAGTAGAAACCAATTATCTTTTGCAAGAGAAAAATCCTACACAATTTCAAACTAGAAACCTTATATGGACCTATATATACAATTAGTATATTAAAAAACCCAAGACATGACTCTATCCATTACAATATACCTAAAATATATTATATTTATTATCTTATTGTAATAAATAAATATAATGTAATAATAATCATTGAGAAATTATTATATATCATTAATATATAATAATGATAACTCATGCCCTTTACCACAAACGTGACTTACCACCACTACTTGGGTTTATATGAATGCTCATTGGATCTAAAAACATGTCAAAGAATAATAAAATAAATAAATAAATAATAATATTTTACATTTATATTCATATAAAAATAGAGTCAATACTAAATTGTCTAGGTGATTTCTCCCATTTTCCCAATGTATAACTAATTTAAAAAAAAAAACATATAACTTAAATAAAAGTTGCTTAATCTCTACTTGAAACCATTTTCACTAAAAACCACAATGCATAAATTGTTACTTTATTGCTGGTATTCTCAGCCGCTCCATATTTGAAAGTACTAAAATATTTTCCTTTCTCATATAAAATGCCCTTCTCAATGCATAATACATAGTTGTAGCATTGTATTGCAATGCAATTTCACAATTGAAAAAAAAAATGTTTACATAAGGGGTGCATCATATTTGTGCCATCATATTTTATTTCTCTTCTGCATTGAATGTATTTGAGAAAATAAGGATCCACGATGGCTTTGCATTTTTTTTTAATATAAAAAACATGTTATTTTCCATGGCTTTTTTTAATATCAAAAACATGTTATTTTCCATAGCTTTTGGCTTTTCCATTTTTATTAGGAATTTGCATCATCCAAGGATCATAGTACCTATGTGTCATCTCAACCTTGTTTTTGCAACATATTTATCTATTTAGCAATTTTTTGGAATCATATTGAAATTGTTTCACGTCATATTACTTAATGGTATTTTTCGGCAAATTTTTTATTATTAATTATTTTATTATTATTATTATTTTTTAAGTTTTTATGAATTTTATTATATTAATTTAATTTATATTAATGTTTTTATTAATTTAATTATAATTATTGCTTTTTATATTGTTTAAATATTAATAAACATGATTAGTATAGAACAAAAATCATGTATATATAAATGTGTTACCTCATTCTTCATTTAACTTCACAACATGGTTGTGGGATTTTTCCTAGGACTATAATAGGGTGTTAAATATCTTATTAGAGTAATAATAGTGGAGGTTATTAATTGTAAGATGACTAGGTCCACTTTGTTTGTTATTATTAAATGAGGCTCACTATGGTAGTTAGTATTGAATAAATATAATGTAACATGACCGCATTAAAGAAGGTCCACTAGGTAGTTAGAAGGTTGTTATAATTATCTCTTCTAATATCTAAATAAAGATGAAATCCTCATTATGATATGTGTAGAAGAATATTGCATTTCTAGCTTAGCTCATTAAGAGGTCACCCAACCTTAAGAGATAGAAGAACATGAGTGCATTCCTTCCATAAAAGGATCACTATAAAGTGTTACCTTGCCTTAATGAATTTTTTATACTAGCAAAGTGTGGAGCATTTTTTATATCTCTTTTGCGATTCAAATTTAAGGGTTATGGATCATAATAAATGGTATCATAGCTCTTTCTTCTACCAAAAAGGAAGAATTGTTTATCTATTTTGCAATTTTTTAGATAGAAAAAGAGGGTTGTGATCCATAGATCAATCCCTATAGATTTTTTAGATTTTTTAGAAGAAATTGAAGAAACCAATTATACATATGAATTCCTTTAAAAAAGGTACCCAACATAAAAAATAGAGATAAAAATAAAAATCTAATAATTGAATATGGAAAGTAAAGTTATCATTGATTTAAATTACTTATCTTAGGGTTTTTTTTAGTGATTGTGACACAACTTGCAAGTTAGATATATTTTAATAGGGTTCCTACATTTCAATCATACAAATGCCATTGGAATTTAATTTTTGGGGCTTTGATTTAACAATTTTTTTTAACAAAATCTGAGAAATTTAATATTATATAAAAATTTGTAACATAAGATAAATAACAAAATTATGATTATTGACTTTAAAGAGTGAGCAACTTCTTATCTCCCAGGTTCGAAAAAACAATGATTCAAAGAAACTTCATCCCATAGATTCTTACAACCTTGCACAAAATAAGATATGATGACTAGTTGCCTCATTCAACCCTTGGATGGCTATAGGGGTTTCCTAATTCCTTACATTGATATATTCAAGTAGTTGGCGCACTACCTTATCATACTTGAAGTCAAGATTAACATACATGATAGACGTTAAATTTGAAGCCATTGATTTAGAGTTATTACTTTTCAAATCAAATTTATGCGGAAGTGGCATTTAAATTCCAATGCATTAATGCACTGATTCTATTAAGTAATGACATCCATAACCATGGCATTCATTGCATTGCAATGATGCTCATACTGGTGTACCTCAGTTGTGACTAGGAATATGGAGATCAAGTTAAATAATATAGTTTTCTAATGACATTTGAGTGCCCTAGGAAAATCTTGGACTATTTGTAACCCATAATGCTTGTGTTAATAAAGGAAATATGCTACTTGTACTTAACAAAGTTAAACTTGGACTACTAACTAGGTCTAAGGGATGAGATAAGGATAGGACCCTATAAGGAAAAACACACCAAAAAGTCTACTGGAAACCACACAAAATATCTTGAAGTAGGAGAGCTAAAGCCCTTGGATGATTTCTCTATAAAATAGGGAATTCCCAAACCACCCAATAGAACAACCATGTAACAAGTTACAATTCCATATGAGATTTAACAAATAAGGGAAAATAGGAACTAGAAACAATCCTTAGGTTTCTAAAATCCAAGTGTTCAATTCACCAACCTAAAACAAATGCAATTGTAGAATATATAAATCCAATAAATGACCCACAAATCAATTAAAGTAATAACAAGGCCACCACCAATTAAGGAAACTGAGATTTGACGTACGAACCTTTCACCCAACAATAAATCCGTTATCCCACTTTTTTTATATGCCTTAGACCATAATTAAGAGGACAAGGTTTTTGAGTGATGAGAATGTGGTGAAGACAGGCAAAGGCCCTTTTGTATCTATGAACCATGTGTGTAATCTAAGGCTCATGATGATGAGACACGTCGAGGTTGAATACACCTCTTCTCTCCTTTGAGCACCTTACCATGAAACTTAGGAATATGTTGAAGTTGAAATTTAATTGTGCCATTAATCCTAAGGACCCCTTCTTTTAGTGTTGAGGCACCATTACCAAATTTCCCTCTTGATGATTGTTCTCCCTGAGAACATGGAAAAGGCTATATTTTTAAATATTTCTACCTCATGAAAGATCCAAGCAATGACGAGTGCTAGCAAATGATCAATTGGAAGAGTTTTGTTAATCACCTTATTTTTGTTACCCTTGAGTCTTCTACAAAAATGAAAATTTTGATTTGGAGAATGGATATTATGCTTAATCCTTGAAGCAAAGCATATGATTCTACTTGATTATTAATAGATTTCCCTAGGCCCCATGTAAAGTTTGCTTCTAATTTTTCTCTACGATCAAATATGATACCCACCGAAACCTACCACCCTAGGTTTTGATTTTTGTATGATATGATATACTTTGATCGAATATTATGTGTGTTACAAACCTCACCAATTTAATTTAATTTCATACATTCTCGTCTGTGTACCTTAACATCAAACTAAGTAATATGTTGAAGTTGAAGTTTAAATTCCCTATTAATCCTAAAGTTCCCTTCTTTTAGTGTTGAGTCCTCATTGGAAAATTTGTTTCCTTGATTATTGTTCTCCCTAAGAACATGGAAAAATGATATATTTTGAAATCTCTCTACCTTGTTTAATATCTAAGAAAGGAAGGATGCTAGTAAGAAAGATCCAAGCCTGGATGAATGCTAGAAAATAATCAACTGGAAGAGATTCTTTAATCACTGTAAACACACCCTTACCTGGGTGAAGTGTTCACTTACTAATCCAATCTCCCTTGTACTATTAGAGAGATGGGATAAATGTATTTTATTTTTTAATTTCTTTCTAATATCCAAAACTCAAAATAATTGTCACCATGGTGTTCGTCTCAGTGAGATTGTGGGTGATATAAAATTTCACCTCATTTGGATCTGAGAAACTCAATTTACACTTTATTAAAGTTTTATTGGTTAAAAATACCATTTTTACATTTTTCCATGCGACATCCATTTGACATATCATCCTGACATAAGTTAAGTGTATTTTGCTCCATTTTCACATACTCCATAATACGTACCAAACCGAGCCCACTCATGTGATCCAACGACTCTGGTGATAAGGCCATATCTATGGTTTAGAGACTCACCACGCCATCTTGGAGAAAACCCCAACATGTCGAGGAACTCCATTGGAAGGAACCTCCTTAGGGAAAAATCGACGAAACTTAAATATTGACTTGAAGGAGTGAGGCTTCAAGGTCCCGAGGTCCATAACACCTCAGAAGAAACTCACCTCAATGAAAACAAACTTTAAATTCCAAGGTTTGAGGCTTTGAGGTTCTGAGGTCCACTTCCCCTCGGAAGAAATTCACCACGACAAAAATATTGATTAATCAATATATAATAGATCAAGTTATATGTGGGAATTTCTATGCATTGAACCATAGGAATAACTGAAACGTGGATATGGTTTTGGACCCATTTCCATCATCCAAAGATCCTTGTTTTCTCGACATATCAATGGAAGGTGTGGGTGCATTCTTCCCTTATTAGCGTCATGGGGAAAGAGCCCTGTCGTGATAAGGACCATAGATTTAATTCTCACTATCCAACGGGTGATATGGTGGAGAGACCTCCCCTCCCTCCTTGCTGACGTCACAGGGGAAAGGCCCTTGTTGATTGATCCTATGCACTATTATAAGTTATACAATTCACACACACACATATAAACACACTACATATACTATTATTGTGAATGTGGTTCGACGAGTCTCTAAGTCGGTATTCAAGCTAATCCTCCAATACAACATGTTGGTTCTTCCCCTTCGCCTAACCCCAACCTTCCTACCTCTCGGTACATATGCAAGGTCGACCCACGACCTATAACTTTTTTCATAATGACACGAATATGTGCGTGGTCATGAGGGATAAGGGAAGGAGCTTGATAAGGATACAACTCCATATGATGACTAATCTACACATTATTTTCACACTATAATGAAATTTATTCAGCTGCGAATAGCATGAGGAAAGCTCTTATGCATGTACAATTTTGTATACCTGGTCAATACCACGATTATTCTACCTAGGACTTGGGTTATATAGGCCACATATATCCATTCATGGATAGTTCAACCATGGCCCAACCTAGGTGGTTATATAATAGTTTGAACCTATGCCAAAGTTTAACCCTGGTCCTTGGGGTTTTATGAGGCACACACAAGTTCTATTCCTCTTGACCTTACAACTAGATTACCATTCCCAGGTTCTTGATGGTAGAAATATAAGACATAGAGCAAGGAGTTGTCCATCCAGGCCAGATACTTGTCCATTTAGACTAGGGAATTGTCTATTCATACTAGGGACTTATCCATTCAGCCCTTCATAGGTTTTCAGTCTCCCTTGATGATCAAATCGACATGGAAAAACATATAGAAATAACCAGATCACTTATAGGAGTTCGATCCATAGGGAAAACATCATGGCCACGACTTAAAGACAACATTGTGCCAAACCAAGAACCATAAAAGTAAGTCATTAAAACCCCTTAAGAAAATTTCATCTACAACAAGAAGAATAAGGCATTCTCAGATCCAAGCTTGGAGAAAGTGAAAATATTGTAATATCCTTTGTGAAAATTCCATGTAATAAAAGTTAATGGAGGAAAAATAATAACCATGGTTATGGGATACGTATTCGAAGTTGAATGGCGGGAAAAAAATCCTAGTGCAGGTGTTCATTTCAGTTATTAAGGCTAAGAAAATTGGCAAAGGCTTTGGAAAGGCAAGAGGCATTTATTAGCATTTATTTATGAAAATAATGGAAAATAGAAGAAAAGGAAGGTGAAAGGTCAAAGTTTCCATGTGAGGATGAAAATGAAGGAAAATAATGGAAAATTGAAGAAAATAGAGGCCTCATTAACAAAAAGGCTTATGAGGATCAATTGGTACCTCTTGTCAGTGTTACCTTTTGTAAATTCAGTTTTGGAGCTCTCTCTCTATTCTCCCTCTCTCACACACTTGGACACTTAGAGTTTTCTTGGAGAACTTCAACATCAAAGAAGACAAAGAGGAAGAAAATATCAAGCAAGGAAGAGCAGGATCAAGTGGCTACAATGGGATTATTTCTAGGGATCGAGTCGCATGCATGATTTCCTTGCTAGTTTTGGCATGCACGAGTATGCATGTGTGTTCTTGTTTCTCTTGTTGTCATTGGAATGGGTTTTTCCAGGTGTGAAAATGTTCTTCATCCCAACCTTTCCATTTCCGGCTAGCCATGGTGTGATGAGGTTATCATGTTTTGGTTGAAATGGATTGTCAGATGGATTCAAAATTGAGTGAGGTGGTCTATGAAAAAAAGAAAACATGGCCTAGTCATCACTGAAGTAGACCATGGAATGTGGTAAAGCCTTGGTCGAGTGACCCATGAACCAGACCGTGGGTTGCGGTAAAGTAGAATTTTGTGTTACCTCGGTCAGCCTAGGAATCCTTGACCGGTGAAAGGCAGGATATACGGTAAATCCTAGAGGCGAGTGCCCTCAATCAGGCATAGGAATACTTAGTCGGTGAATGGAAAGATATAGGGTAAATCCTAGAGGGTAGAGTCTTGATTAAGCCTAGGAATATCGACTGGCGAATGGTGGGATATACGATAAAACATAGAGACTAGGAGACAAGAAAAATCGTCACGGTGTAGGTGGAGAAATATGATGGCATCCATGCTTGTTTAGGTGCTAGTGATCAAGTGGGGATTGCGGTAAATCCTGGTTCTATTGATGAGGGTGAGGTGGTCTAGCCTCAGGATTCCCTGGTTTATTTTTCGTTGCGAGTCCCACATTCATGCTTGGAAAATGACACAGGGGTGATTGGCTGAAAGAAAGATTTGGTTCAACCAATATATGGCCGAGTGGTTCGTGGAAGTCCAAAACCTGGTTGGTTTTTGCATTTATTAATAAGAGTTCCTTTCCTTGGTATTTTATGTGCAAAGCTACTGGTTCATATGCGACATTTATGGCTGTTGTATCCCTATTATTTTTGTTATTTATATGATGGTATGAGTATTTTTATGATAGTGATAATGTATGGCTCTCATCATGTTTTGATTTGTAAATGAATGACTAATGCATATATGACCCGATAGATGATAATGCAACTAATGTGATAAGGCATCAATGCTTCTTAGCGATTCTCAGATAAGTATGATACCCCTATGCTTAGATATGTTGTTAAGACCTATAGAATGCATATTTGTGACTTGTTTGAAGAAATGCCTCTCATGGATAGTAGTGATCTAGTCACTTCATTAATCAAATGGTCACATTAATACCTTTTCCTCGATGTTATTTATAATTCCTGATGTTTTCAAAAAGTTCTGGGCAATGGCCTGAGTCATGGTGCTGAAAACATGGCACAAAATCTGGGTCGCTAACATAAAACTAGTTGAAAAAGTCCACATTCACTGGCTTGCCCTTGCTATGGGAGTGACTAGGCCTAAAGTCACATGCATGGCTTGTCAAGGGAGTGACTGGGGTGTTAGATCAGTGAAAAGTTAAGTTTCCTCAGGGGTTGGTCACTTGGAAAGGTTGGTTGGCTCTTGGAGGTTCTGTGGCATGTGTAGAAGATCACTCTGGTTGAGTTCCGTCTATTCCACTTCCTTAACTGTACATGGGGAGTTGAATGATATCATAGTATCCTCTCGTCACTTGTTTACCCTAGTGGACCAGGTAGTTTGGGTAAATGTGGGAGGAGGGTGGTTACAAAGTGGTATCAGATCATGGTTCACCCCTTGGACTAGACGGGCAGTGTGTTGGTCATGCATTCATGTCGGTTACATATGTTTTCCTTATACTTATGGTCTATGTGCTTGTTGCATATGCATGGTGGTGGTCATGGTTGTAGTGGTGCTGCCATGTGAAATTTGATCGTGTTTTTGTGGAATGTGTCGTCATGAGTGTATGATTGGTTTTGAATTATTTATGCATGTTGGTGTTACATGTTGTTAAGCATACATTAATATGGTTGTAGTTGTCATGCAAGAGGTCATGATGTGTGGCTGATATGGTCATGCATTGATGAATAGACTATGGTTAGGATGATATCCATATACTGTTATGATGATGTTTATACATGTATTGCGCTAATCTGGTTGATCTTGCAGATGGGATATCCTCCCCGAATTATACTGAGATATGATAGTTTGTTTATGTTTTGGGTTAGATGACATATTATGCCTTGTATGAAAGAGATCAAGATGAATATCAAGATGGTATACTACAATTCATGATATTCTCTTGATGGATCAGATGAGCAACGTGGTGGTGGGAACTCTTCTGACTTAACAGACAAATTAAGAAGTTCGAAGGCAGAAATAAGAAGTTGTAAAGAAAACAATGAAAGAATCATGCAGGCACAGGAGAAACAAGTAGAAGTCAATGAAATAATCCTTCAGAGTTTGTCAGAATCGAAAATACAACAGGGACCACTTTGGATCAACCATCGGCAAGAGGATAGGACTAATGGGGTATATGGCAATAGATCTCATTGTGGGCACAGGTTGGATATGGATGACACAGTTAGAGATGGAAGGTTATTGGATACTTCAGATAAGAGAGGTGATGGAAACATATAATATTCTAGTTCTAGTTCTGACAGGCACTATTATAGTAATCATTATCATCCTTATAGTATGAGTGATAGGGGATATTTTCCGGATGAGTTCAAGAAAGCAAATCCACCTACCTTTGATGGAGATTTGAAGAAGCCATAGGATTCAGAGGCTTGGTTACTTGGGATGAATAATTTATTTAAGTTGCATGAGTACACAGAGAATATGAAGGCTATAATATATATTTTCAGCCTCAAAGGGAAATCAGACATTTGATGGGAAGATTTAAAACAGGTTAGAGACACCAGGACAAAATATTTGAGTTGGCATGAATTCAAGAGACTCTTAAGGAAGAAATACTTGTCAGAAAGGTACTACTACATGAAATCCAAAAAAATCTATGAACTTAAGATGGGATCGATGACATATGAGGAGTATATGACCAAGTTCCTTGAGTTATTGAGGGATGTACCACATCTTTAGGATGAAAAGGATAAAGTTCAGAAATTTGTTAGTGGACTGCCATTACATTTTAGAGATAAGATTGAGTATGATGAACCTCGGTCACTTGAGGATCTTATTGGGAAATTGAAGCATTTTTATGAGCAATCAAAGTGTAAGAATGAATCTCAACAAGGATGGAAAGGGATAAATAAAGGTAAAGGTAAATGGCAGTTGAAAAGAACAAGGCCTCAAAATGCAAAAGAGAAAGAGAATGTTGCACCATAGAAGAAGTTCAATGTAGATAGACAAGGACATGGGTTACAAAAATATAATGAAGGTGATGGTATAGGGTGGTTGGAGTGTTGTACATGTGGTAAGGAACATCTTAAAATATATTATTCACATAATCATGGTGGTAGGCTTCATATATATAGTGCGCAGGAGGCACAAACTATTGGGGATGTTGGGAAAATCATTCCTCATATTAATGCAATGCTAGATAACAGACAGGTGGATCACCAAGAATATTTCATTGAGATGGATGTGTGGATGGTGCTGGACCCACTAATATTAAGGGGATCTCCCAGATACGAAGTCCCAACTAGACCTCACACCGTTTGGAGTAGGAGTCCCAATAGTAGGGTGTTTAATGATATGCCTTAGATTGAAAACACATAGAGTGGTGCACAATGTATTTGGTTAAAACAAGTGCGTGACCCTGCAAAAATTCAATATGATGCATGAGTGGTTCTAACAACAAAGGGGAAAGAAAGTGTTCTCCTTGGAAGGTTGGAATATTACATACCTTGAACATAACACACATGATGAAAATAAATCACACAAACTAACAAGCAGAATAATCCATAAGTTAAATGTGTTGGGTTAAAATATGAGCACACATTCAAAAAGATTCATATAAATGAAAATGAAATAGTTCATAAGAATATTCATAATTTAAACAACATACATCACAAACATAAACAAAATAGTCCAACTAAATTTACGATATATGCATGAAGATGTCTCAGTTCTGATTTTATTATAAGTGAAAGTTCCATTCATACATACAACATGAAAAACCATTTTCCCCAATAGTGGAATGTGAAGTCAACAACACTTTCTCCTCCCAAATAAGTATACTCCCTCTATGCTACGGAGAAGCCAAGGCTGACACAAAACTCCCAAGAATTTTCTAAGCCTAAGCCTAGCCAAAAGCTTGGCTCCCAAAATCCCCTTACAGGGGTTATGAGGATGTATTTATAACAAAGTGGGGTGACTCTTGGCACGCCCCCTTTGTGACTCTTAGACTCCCCTCATGACTCCTCACATTACATATTACTCTTCACATTCCATCACGGACACATGGAATTTCACTCATATAATAATTACAAATAATATTAAAATTTCCACTCACACCCATATAAGACAAAGTAGGGCAGAGACAACTTGAAATCCTAACAAGACAAAATACTATGATGCTAGTGTTGGGGCGGACACAAGCTGAGCATCTTGGATTTGGTGTCTCTCGGTCATGTACACATACCAAGATTTGTACTATGTAATGGTCTCCCCAAACTGTGAGATAGTGTTAGGCTAGAAGCAGACCCTTGCCTCAAATGCATCTAGGTACAATCTCTTGGAACCGATCTTCACTTCTTCTTCAATAAGGTGCAACATTGTTTTGATATGAACTGAGCCACCTGCGTAGGTCTACAAATTCTATCTGTTGATATCCATGTCCTCCTACATGGCCATCTGATCCAACTGCTTCAGGTACTACTCAATCTCCTACCAGACTTGTTATTTGCGTTTGGCCTCGGTGAGTGTACCAATTGATGGGATCCGGTGGGTTCTCACCATGAAATCCAAATTACTATATATCCATACATATGTGGCTTGAATTATTCTTATGAATGAGGAGAGTTTCTTATTGTTCTGGATCAACATCTAAACTATGGCTTTCTCTAACTCTCCCTATGGCTTCATCTTCTTTACTAGTGTAAGTGGCACGACCTTGTATCGCATAGTCCACTCATGCACAATGGTGATGGTAGTCTGTGTATTTTTAAGGATATTAACAAACTCTCTTCTCTTCTGTACCAAGTCATTCAGGTGGAAAAATTCCTTATGTACGGTTACCAACTCATAAAGATCTCAGATAGTGTCTCAAAGTGTAGATACTTCAAAAAGTATCGCTGCTCTTATTTCCTCACGATAAACATGTGCAGACAATTCAATCTGCATTGTTGCTCGGAGTTGTTCATTCTCTTTCCGAAGTCCCTATATTTTTTGTGCCAAATTCTTATTCTCAGCCACCAAGTACTGGGTGTCAGATCTAGTTGATCCTGCAAAGGCCCAACTGGCGTTGAAAATGGCATTTGGATTCCTGCTGGTGTCTGCCACGATAACCCTTTCTCTCATGAACAAAGGTGATGCATGATCAGCTGGGAAGTTATTTATTAGTGCTTGTACAATCTTCCTATGCAGTTCATCAAATGATAGATTATACAAATCCATGACTAGATCATCATCATGGGGAACTATCTCCCCTTCCTCACTCGGGGCTTGCTCTGTGACTAAAGGTGGTGGAGTCTGAACGGTGGCCTAAGTTTCACTGGGAATCAAGTCCACATCCTCATCTTGTGGCTCCGGTCCCACTTCCATGTCTGTGAGTTCAATATCTTGTTCTAGCTCTTGAGAAAACTCTTGTTCCTGCATTCGTTCACTTACTCCTTTTACTGCCGGCTGGTCTTGTATCTATTTTTCAACTTGTATAGGTGCCATATATTCTGCCATGGCAGCTTTCCTTTCTTCCTGTTCTTTCTTTTGTCTCTCCTTTTGTTCTCTTCTTCTAAGCTATGGTTCTTCCTTCAACTCTTGTTATTCTCTCTGTGCTCTCTGCATTGCTTCTCTCTCTTTCTCCACTCTGCTCTTGGTTTCCTCTGTCCCCTCTTTGCTTTGATCGCCAAAGAAACTTTCTTAGTGAGAGGATATTATTTAATTTTCCACATTTTTTCCTCTTCTGTATTTTTTTCTACCATCTTCTTTCCTTTATCGTGCACCGGACCGCTACCTATTGCTACTGTTGCCACCTGCAGAACAAATTGAGAAGTCCCAACCATACTGATCGGTTCATGAGGTTTGGAGGAGTTATAATAGTTCTTCTAAGTTTCCATATCTTGCCGCTGATATGTCCCACTGACACAATTGAAATACACTCTCGCATAGTGCTCTCGCATAGTGTTCTTTACAAATTCCCCTAAGATCATATGGATTGTAACTCATTGTGCTGAACTCGAATCTAATGAGATTTCCCTTCGGCATTTGCAATATTGAGATTCTTAATTTTGTATAATCCGACCTGCAAAGGAAGAGTTGGCCATGGTGCCCCTCATCCTATCTAGTGCTATTGAAAATCCCGCGGAGAGCTGATAAAATACCTCTTGCATGACTAGTTCATCGGTGGCATATCTCAGTAAAATATGTGGTGACTTCTGCTGCCGAATACTTTGATCAATGTGCCATCCGGTAAGGCGAACCAATCAACAATACCTAATATCACCTCCATAAATGCTCATGACATGCAAGGTGGGTCCTCTTGAAAGATGAGCCTGTAGAGCGAGATGATGAATTGATTAGTAAGTTGCTCCATGACTTCGCGATGACTGCAATCCGAGAGTAGCTTGCAATAGATATGTATGACAGTGTCTCTCGGTTTCCATGTCCAGTTCATTCCAGGGAACTAATTCTGTGCATTTGCATCCAGTGAGTATGTAGACATGTAGAAGTGTGGTTACTCGCCCTTGGGTGGATTATGAGCTTTTTTTTACATGGAACCTCAGCTGATGAGCTAACATGTATGATGAGTTGAACGAATTCCCCTCGTTCACCACTTAGTTCAACAAGATAGCCCACCCATATGGAAAGGTATTTGTGTTTGATTGGCCATATATTTTGTAAGCTAGTATGATTAGAAGATGATAGGATTTACCGAGTTCTTTTATTTTATACATGTGGGTTGGCGTATGCCTAAATTTTGTTCGATCCTTCACCTAGTTCTTAATGATATCTCTTGTGTTCATGTAGCTATGAGTGGCATAGAACAATGATTCCATGTTCTTCACTGGCCCAGAAAGATGATATATCTGTTTGAAATCTACTGCAAGGAATGTGGCAAGCTTCTGCCTATTGGTGTTGCTCAATGTCATGGTTTCCAAATCAATGTTTGAGACAACCCAAATGATCACATCTGCACATGTGAAGGTTGGATACCTGCATGTAATCTTGTAAGGACTTTAATATATGATGGTGAGATACACTTTCTAGTCCTCTAAGTTTTTCTGAAAGTCCTTTGTGAAATCATCTTTCATTTTCTGCCATGTCAATTTTGATCCCTTCTCTATGAACAACATTACTGTTTGAGTAAACTAGAAAGTTAACCAAAACTTGCTCAATTGATTCCCCAATACTAATTTCAGCAATTTCCTTTGAGGAAGCTCTCTTTGATGCCATTTTGCAAGTGACTGTTGGAGAGATTCTCAATAACTGTTGTACTTATGGGAAAAAAAATAGAATGACGATAAGAAAATATCAATTATAAGAAAAACTACTTTAAGGACATGTTCATGCAGCAAACTGGGTAATTGTCTGGATGGATTTCATAATTATTTATGGGAAGAGGGTCTGACTGGATGGGTAAACTGTGCACTGCATATTCCCAACATTTAGTGTCGAAGCTTGTGGTTTGAGATTGCGCAATGAGTAGTTTAGCCTGGGCAGTGAGCTGGGAGAGACGATGCAGCGCACAGATTTAGTGGCTAAGGATGCTGGTTGAGGCCTGACACTACACAATGTGGAGAGAGGCCAGCCTGTACTGCATATTGCGCAGTTCCAAAGGCCAAGCTTGAATCTTGAGCCTCCAGATTACACAATTCCCAGCTGGGCAAAGTGAATTTTGGCTAAGGGAAAGGAAAACATGCCCAAGGGAAGTGTTAAAAATGAGCGGATCTGAGAGACGGTGAAGGCATGAGTGCAGATATGAATAAGCGTTGATAGATAAATAAAAATCAAGTGCAAAAACTAAAAAATTAGAAGTGAATGAGATCAATGAGGAGAGTCGCCGCAACGACGACCATTGGTGAAAAAATGCATAAACCGATGCGACACTTGTGAAAGGAAAATGAAAACTTGAAACAACGCTTCTATAGGATAAGGAAGTTAAAATGCCAACATGCATGCAAAGAAAGAGGAAAAACACCACTCATGCAAGCTAATCGGCAAAGAGCAATAGAAAAAGCGACTAAAAGTGATAAGTAAAAATCTCACCCGGGAAAGCAACGACGATTGCACCGAAGGTTACTTGATCTCCTCGGGAATGCTAAAGCTACAAGATCGAATGTGAGAATGAGAAATAGGGGAATCAATTAAATATATTTTAGAAATGAGTGTTTATGACATGCATGCCATAAATAAAGGAAAAAGCAACACTTGGCGGTAGTTTCCAAAAATAACAAGTGTGCTTCCTTTAGGTTACTAAAAATAGATCCCAAAATTTTAGGGATGTTTTTTTCGCTTTTTTTCTTTTCTGCTTTTTCTGGGAAAACTTGCCATGCACCTCACTGGGAAGGATTACACAGTTATGGGGTGTTGGTGTCTCGTGTTTTGATAGTTTGGCAAATCAAAAGACAAGGCAACATCAGAACCAATCTTTAGAGTTACAAGATCTAGTCCTCCTGTTCTCAGAGAGGGATCTCTCAAAAGTTTGTTTGCAAAGGTTTATCTTGTGTGCTTAGAGTATTGATTTTAGACTAGTTATTAAGTGCAGGTTTTTATTTGTTTGGTCGGGTTGAATTGATACAACAGAACATGAAAGGTCTAGGAAAGATACACAGAATGGAGAAACATCTGGTTCATTGGGAAATGGAGTCAAGAAGAGGTCATAAAAAACTCATCAATGGATATGGGATATCAAAGGGAAAATCTAACTTGGCCACGAGATCCTTTTGTTTTTTTGAATGAGATGAACATTAATGATTTTGGAAAGAGAGGTTTAATTCTCAACAAAGGGAATTCAAAAGCATAATTTGAAAAATAAAGAGCTCTTTGATAGACAGGGCTAACCATAAATTCTACAAATCACACCTTTAAGAAAATAATGATTTCAAATCAACTTTTGAAATGAAAATCTAAGATTTGGGGAACGCCCTATTTCCTCAAAGATTTTGTTTCAAATGAATTAGAAAACATAAAAGATTCACTGATAATTGCAGTCATAGAAGAGGGAGCGCCTAATACATCTATGATCATAATTATAACGACCTTTAAGAAAATTTTTTAAGCGAAGACAAAGGGCAAGATCAAAACCGACCTCTTTGATTCACTGTAAGCAAAGAACTTCAAAGGGAGACTTCAATAACAGTTTTTAAGTGGCAGCAGACAAGCAGGGAGAACCATAAATCATGTTGAAACCAACTGTTCAAACTATTAAGGAAATAAACAAGCATGAATACTAACGACAAAGATTAAAGCCTCTAAAATACTTCAGCAGAAGAAAACATGAAACAGTGAAGGATGAACAGGTCTAAGGTGCTTCCAGGAGTCATTTCTTAGCCTAATACTTTCTATCCTACTGTAGTAAGAAATTATGGAACATAATGAAAACGGGGGAAAAACATAAGACAATTCAGAATACTTCACCAACAGCCAAGCTCATGGATCCAATGATAGAGCCTTCTCAGGAACAAGCATGCAACAACATCATCAAGATCTCCAAGACTTCAATTTGTTCTTCAACTTCAACAGACTATGTATTTTCTTCAAAGAGTTTCAGTATTACAACTTGTGATAAAAAAATAACCAACAATTTCTCATCTTCCACAGAAGTATTTATAGAAGGATGAGGAGGTGAGATCTGATAAAAGATCTCTTAAGGAAATTAATACAGATTTAAGACTTCTTGGCCTTTTGAGGGGCTCGATGAAGAAGTTTACAGGTGGTTCTGTATTAACTGTTTTACAATTAATATTTAAACTCGGTAGGAGCTTTGTTGACTTCCAGGCTTTGCATAACGTGGAGTAATCCTGAACATATTTTGTTGCATAAGCTTCCTATGGCAGAATTAACTTCTGGGCAGCGCTGGAGGCAGATATTTCTTCAATCAATAACTCCGGCCTCTGTTTTGAATGGTTTGAGGCAACAGGTGGCTCTTGTAGTAGCTGAGGAATCAATTCGCCTCAAATGCAGGTGGTGGAAGCCTTTCTGTCAGTTTAAACACTTATGATTTCTTTTGACTATGCTTGAATCCAGGAAATAAAAATTTTGATAATTATTTTTAAACCGCAATTCCCTAAATCTGTCTTCAATCTTCATCTCTGCTGCATTCTGTTCTTCAACACTGATACTCTTTTTAAATGTGATTTTGAACCACAGTGTCTTGTCAATGTGTAGAGCCACGATGGGCCTTAAAGGTATCAATTCTCATAGAGCATCGAAAAACAGTGAATAGAGCTTGGCAGACGGGCTTCTTTAATGTAAAACAGGCACAGGAAATGTCTTTCCCGGACTTCGGCCTCTCTTTATTATTTAATGGAAAATCATTAAAAAAACTTGAAAAACACAAACGAAATTTATAAAATCCTGCGTAATGGGTTAAACTGCTTCAGAAGGCGGGAGAGGAGAGTAGCCGTTGGATCTGGACACGTGGACGGTCTAGATCTAATCGGGAGTTTGCAATCGGTGGGAGGAGAAAAGGGGTGCGATGAAAAAACTTTGATGTGATTGTGCGATCGAAAGGGCCGAGGAGATTAAGCGAGGGCCATTGATCTAAGGACGAGATCAATGGTGGAGAATGAATCGGGGGACTAACAGATTGGAGGGACAAACAAAAATGCGTGCGATTAAACATTGCGATGCGACGAAGCGCAAGCCGTCGATCTAAAGGTTAGATCAATGGTTGAGAATGAATCGGGGGAATCACAATCGGAGGTCGGGAATGAGGCGATGCGATTGCGCGATCGAAGAACAGGCCGATGTGATTGCAATAATCGGAGAGAGGGCCGATGCAATTGCGCGATCGGCCAATCGCAATCGGCAGTAATGAAAATTGAAACTGCACCAAAGAAAATTTCTGATGTGATTAGGCGCCGGGTTATGGGGCCTGTTTTTAAAAAGAATTTCGATAGGCCCGGGCCTATGTATATAAGGGCTAATCAAGGTCGGGCCTTCGGGTCGGGGCTTTTCAATCTACCCATTGAAGTTTGCCGATGCGATTTGCGCGTCGATCTTTTTAATCAACCCATTTTAATATTTAACACATGCTTTGGGTTTTTTAAGTTAAAACTTTTGGAAAAGTGGGTTTTTGGCATTTTACAAAGGAAAAAATAGATCGGGCATGGTTTATCCAATGGTTTAAGCATGGAAGGTGGGCCCACAGAAAAATATATATAAAATATGATGCGATCGGGGGTTTTTCAATACAAAACTAATCGCAATCGGAACTTTTGAACACAACACAAGACTTGTGCATTTGGATATTTCTGATGCGATAAGCACCGTGAGGGGCTTAACACTTGGTTTTTATGGTAAGGGCATGTGGGGGAAGTGGTTAGGGGGCTTTAGCCAAAGGGGCTAAAGCCTGTAATCAAAACATGAATTTTTATGGTTTTTTCAATGTTTTTAAAGGGATTTGAAGGTTTCGGTAAGGTTAAAAAAGTGGGTTTTCAAACCTTATAAAGTGGATTTTTATGAATGGAAGAAGGAAACTCATAAAAATATAGGAATAATATGAAGAAAAGGGGGAGAAAATGAAGGTTAGTTGTGAGTGGGAGAAGGGAAAAATGATGGTTTTTGCAGTAGTTTTTTCTCTTTGGAATTTAGCAGAATTCTCAAAGTATAAAATGGAAACAGCAAATGAAGATTTTGGACAGAGGGATGAGGCCTTTAGGAGTCTTCAAGGGCCAACACTTTTTTGCAATAAGATCTGTTCCTTGAACGCTCCAAAATCATTTAGCCACCATTTGGTATGACAAATTTTATAGGTGGCTAACATGGGGAACTGGCAGCTCCCTGCTAAGTGCACTGCGCAGTTTCTGAGCTCAGTGAGTGATTGCGCAGTTTATGGGCTCAATGCTGGGCTTCTTGTCATGACTGCATGGTTTTCGAGGTCAAGGTTGGGCTGCCAGTCATGACTCCACAATTCTGATCATCAAGGACATATTGGCTTCATGAGTTGTGTACTTCCTGGAGGCAAGCCCAAAACTATTGTGCAAGACTTAGAGAGGAGGTCAGCTTGTGACATAGAAAAGTTTGCTAAGTGGAAAAGAAAGCGAGCGCAAGAAAAAAATGAAAGATAAATATCAGTCAAAGCATAGGTACCTGATAAGTGCGGTTTGAATAAATAAGTGCCTACATAATCTTGGTTAGTACTGTTGGATATAGGTACAAAGAAGATATTTCATCATTGGGTAGGAGCTTTTTCATTATAATTGAATGGTATGCCTACATCATTACATTTGAATATATTTCCTTGGGATCATACAATATGTTGTTGGGTATGGACTGGTTATATCTTCACGGCTACAATAGATTTTTATGATAAAACCATTGAGTGTTTGGATGACAACAACGAACAAATAATTTTACAAGTAAGAAGAAAGAAACATCAATTAGGATGGTGACAACTATGCAGGAAAAGCGCAATCATAAAAAGGGATGTGTGTTATTTGCAGTGCATATTTCTAGTGATAAAGGCAAGGAGGATGAGGATGTGGAGATATTGAGCATGTTCCCAGTTTTACAACATTTTCAGGATGTGTTTCCAACATATATTTTAGAGTTGCTGCCTCATAGGGAAGTAGACTTCTCCATTGAATTGGTACCAAGGGAAACACCAACATCAAAGGAACCATACAAAATGAGCACTCTAGAGTTAGTAGAGTTAAAGTTGCAGTTAAAGGAAATGCTTGAAAAGGGATACATTAGGCTAAGTGTATCGTCTTGGGGTGCATCGATATTATTTGTGAGGAAGAAAGATGGTACCCTCAGGTTATGCATTGATTACATGTAGTTGAACAAGGTGACCATCAAGAACAAGTATTCGTTTACGAGGATTGATGACTTATTTGATTAGTTGAAGGGAGAAATAGTTTTCTCAAATATTGACTTGAGATCGAAATATCCTCAGGTATGCATCAAAGAAGAGGACATTTACAATGCATCTTTTTGGAATATGTACGGACATTATGAGTTTGTTGTAGTTCCATTTGGTTTGACTAATGATCCAACTACATTTATGTGTTTGATGAATAGTGTGTTTCATCCTTATCTAGACAAGTTTTTTATTGTATTCAATGATGACATATTGATATATTTTAAGAATGAGGAAGAATATGCTGAGAATTTAGCAAAAGTATTGAGTTTTATAAGAGAGCATTAATTGTATGCCAAGCTTAGAAAAATAATTTCTTCCAGACAAAGGTACATAACTTGGGGCATGTGGTCTCTAAGGAAGGTATAACAATGGATCCATAGATGATAAGGGCTATCATGGAGTGGGAAACTCCTAGAAATGTGGATTAGTTAAGATCATTCATGGGACTAGCAGGTTACTATAGGAGGTTCATTAAGGACTTCTCTCAGATTGCATATCCTATTATGTCACTGATAGATGGATGTGCAATAAGTTTTGAAAAATTGAAGCAGTTGTTGAAAAATTCTCTACTGTTAAATATTATAGATCCAGAAAAAGAGTTTGTGGTATGTACAGATGCTTGCAAGAGAGGACTTGGCAGAGTCCCTCTGCAGGAAGGACATGTAGTATGCTATGAGTCATGGAAACTAAATGATCACAAGCATAATTATCCGACACATGATCTTGAGTTGGCAGTGATCATCCATGCATTGAAGATGTGTAGACACTATCTTCCTGGTAGGAGGTTTGTATTGATGAGTGATCATAGTGGGTTGAGATACTTGTTTGACCAGACAAATATGAATGCTAGGCAAGCTAGATAGTTGGCCATGATTAGTGAGTTTTATTTTGAGATCAGGCACATCAAGGGTAAAGAGAACAAGGATGCATATGTTATTAGAAGGAAAGTACAAGTGAATTATATAACAACTATGAGTTCTTAAGGGATAGACTTACAAGATCAGATCTTACAGGTAGGACACCAGGAGAACAAGTACATGGAGCTTAGGCACAAGTTACAACAAAGTACAAGCACAAGTACATGTGGTGGTACAGGTACACGTAGTGGTACATGTACATGTATAGGTATATGCATAGGTACAGGTGCAGGTACATGTGCACAGGATGTGGAATATCATCTCTCAACATATGGCTTGATCATATTTAGGGACATGATATATGTTCCAAGCAGTAGTGATCTCAGGAGGACTATCTTGAGAGAGTTTCATGAGAAATTGTGCTTAGTTCACCCAGGATATCAAAATACATTGAAAGCAACGAATATGTTTTATCATTGACAGAATATGAAAAAGAATGTGGCTAAGTTTGTGGTTAGATGTTTGGACTGTTAGCAGGTAAAGGTAAAGTGTAAACATCCATGTGGATTGCTACAACCGATTCCTATTCCAAAGTGGAAATGGGAATCGATTTCATCAACAACTTGCTAAATACATCTAGATAGCATGATTCCATCATGGTTGTGGTGGAAAAGTTGACTAAGGTAGCACACTTCATTCCAGTGAAGACTACGTATTCATCTAGTGATGTGGCATAGGTAGTCATCAGAGATGTAGTGAGATTGCATGGTGTTCTAAAGAATATTGTGTTAGTCATGGATGCTAAGTTCACTTCCAAGTTTTGGAAGGAGTTGTTTACAAGTTTGGGGAAAGAGTTAGCCTTCAACACAAATTATCATTCAAAGACATATGAGCAAACAAAGCAGGTCAAAATTATTTTGGAGGACATGTTGAGGATGTATGTGATGCATCAACAATGGATATGGGAGGATTATCTTCCATTAGTTGAGTTTTATTACAAAAATGGTTACTAGGATTCACTAAGGATGATTTCGTTTGAGGCATTGTATGGGCAGAGTTGTAATACTCCCATTAATTGGAGTGATTTGGTGAACATTTTATTGACATGATCAGACATGCTGGTAGAAAAGGAACAAGAAATGCAGGTAATCAATAAGAATCTAAAGGAATGATAGGATAGGAAATTTTTTTATGAAGATAGAAACAAGTTGTTTAAGGAGTTTCAGGATGGGGAACAGGTGTACTTGTGCATCAAGCCCAAGAAGAGCTCCTTGAGGATTGGATCATGTGCCAAGATGGAACCTCGATATTGTGGACCTTTCAAGATTTTTGAAAGGATCGAACCAGTAGCATATCGACTTGCACTTCCTCCAACAATAAAATTCCATGATGTTTTCCATGTGTCATTACTTAAGAAGTATGTTAAATATGTTGATCATGTGATTGAATGGTATGTCTTGCAGGTGTAACCAAAAGGAAAATTCCAGCTAGAACCACAGTGTATTTGGAAAATAAAGATGGTCATGCTCTGAAACCAAGAAATTGAGTAGGTTAAAGTGTAGTGGAAGCACTTTGGGCCCGATGAAGCTACATGGGAAGATGACACATTAGATGCGGATATGTGTCCTTCTCTATTCGTTGGTTGAGCGAATTTTTTTGGTATATTTTTGATGTGATGTTTTTGGTATATGTACATATGTATATGGATGTAAATACTGCCATGAGCTAGGTTATAAATCTCCAATAAGCGGTATGGGTGTCATGTCATTATGGTTGTAATGTTGTCATGTTGGTATGCTTCTCAGCGGGTTGATCATTGTAAATACTGCAATGAGCTAAATTATAAAGTGCCATGGGTAGTTAGTTCTTCTTTCAGTAGTCTTGTTGGTTTTAGGTGTCATTAAACACCGAGGACGGTGTTACCCCAAGGGAAAGGGTTATGTAACAACCATGGTGAAAATTCCATGTAATAAAAGTTAATAAAGGTAAAATAATAACCACGATTATAGGACACGTTTTCCAAGTTGAATGTTGGGCAAAAACATCCTAGTGTGGGTGTTCATTTCAGTTATTATGGCTAAGGAAATTGGAAAAGGCAATGGAAAAGTCTTTGGAAATGAAAGACACATTTATTAACATTTATTTATGAAAATAATGGAAAATAGGAGAAAAGGAAGGTGAAAGGTCATAGGTTGCATGTGAGGAGGAAAATTAAGGAAAATCATGGAAAATTGAAGAAAATAGAGGCCTCGTTATTAATAAAAAGGCTTCTAAGGATCAATTGGTACCTTTTGTCAGTGTTACATTTTGCCGATTCAGTTTTGGAGTTCTCTCTCTATTCTCTCTCTCTATCACACACACACTCTTGGACACTTAAAGTTTTCTTGGAGCACTTCAGCATTGGATCAAGAAAAGGAAAGAAGGAAAAGAGGAAGAAAATATTAAGCAAGGAAGAGCATGATCAAGCTACTACATTGACATAATTTGAAGGTATTGAGTTTCATGCATGACTTTCTTTCTAGTTTTGGAATGCATGGGTATGCATGTGTGTTATTGGTTCTCTTGATATCACTGGCATGGGTTTTTCTAGGCATGACAGTGTTATTCAACCTAGCCCAACCATTTCTATATAACCATGGTGTGATGTGGTTCTCATGTTTTGGTTGAGTTGAATTGCTGGATGGATTTGAAACTGAGTGAGGTGGTCTCTGAAAGAAAGAACACATGGCCTAGTGACCCATAAATCAGACTGTGGATTGCATTAAATCCTTGGCCTAGTAACCCATGAACCATACTGTGGGTTGCGGTAAAGCTAGATTTTGTGTTACCACGGCGGGCCTAGGAATCCTTGATTGATGAATGGAAGGATATACGGTAAAACCTAGAGGTGTGTGCCCTCAATTAGGCATAGGAATCCTTGGATGGTGATTGGCATGATATGTGGTAAATATTGGAGGGTGGAGTCTTGATTAGGCCAAGGAATCCTAACCGATGAATTGTGGGATATATGGTAAAGCCTAAAGACTAGGAGACAAGAAAATTCCTCACGGTGTATGTGGAGAAATCCAGTGGAATCCATGCTTGTTTAGTGCCTGGTGATTCGATGACGATTACGGTAAAGCCTAGTTCTATTGATGAGGGTGAGGTGGTTTAGCCTCGGGAAGCCTTGGTTGATTTTTGGTTATGAGTCCCACATTCATGATTGGAATATGGCACTAGGATGATTGGTTGAAATAAATATTTGGTTCATCCAATGTATGATTGGGTGGTACGTGGAAGTCCCAAACCTAGTTGAATTTTGCATTCATTAATAAGAGTTCCTTTCCTTGGTATTTTATGTGCAAATGTACTAGTTCATATGTGGAACTTATGGTTGTTGTATCCTTGTTATTTATGTTGTTTATATGTTGGTTATGTTTATGTTTTATGACAATGATGATGTATGGCTCTCATCATGTTTTGATTTGTAAATGAATGAAAAATGAATATATGACATGATAGATTATAATGCAAATAATGTGATAAGACTTCAATGCTTCTTACTGATTCTCAGAGAAGTATGAGACCCCTATGCTCAGATCTATTGCTATGACCTGTAGAATGCACATTTGTGAATTGTTTGACGAAATTCCTGTCATGGATAGTAGGGGTCGAGTCAAGTCATTGATAAAATGTTTGCATTATTACCTTTTTCTCAATGTTATTTATCATTCCCAAAGTTTTCATGAAGTTCTGGGTAGTGGCTTGAGTCCTAGCCCTGAAAAACTGGCATAGAATTTGAGGCCCCTCACAGAGAAATTCCACGGTCACTGGATTTCCCTTACTGTGGGAATGACTGGAGGCATAAATTTTCATGCATGGCTTGTTAAGGGAATGACTGTGGTGTTATATTAGTGAAAAATTAAGTTTCCTCAAGGGTTGGTCACCTGGAAAGGTTTGTTGTCTCCTGGAGGTTATGTGGCATGTGTATAAGGTCAGTTTGATTGAGTTTAGTCGATTCCATTTCCTTAAATGTACATGGGGAGTTGAATCACATCACAGTATCCTCTCGTCACATGTTTACCCCCAATGAATCGGGTAACTTGGGTAAATGTGGGAGGATGGTGTTACAAATACTAACCAAGGAACCCGGGCCTACATTCTTGAAAATATTAAAGAAATATACATGTAAAATAGGTAGGAAAATAGGGTTAGAGAGGAGCATGAAATGTTCCATAATCTACCTTATGATACTATGTAGCGCTGCCTTGTAATAAAAACAAGTTTATTCTACTAAAATTTCTGAAGGAGTTTCCAAACAAGTTATTATCAGACAATAACCAATATATTTACCCTCCATTGAATTACCATTCAAGATGGGCACCATGACTATAACCAATCATTCAAGTGGGGAATCGACACAACATTCCAACACCAAGACAACATATATAATATAGAACCCAACATTGAGAAAAATGACATAACCAGGTTCATAACAGAGATGTAACATTGTGTTAAGTACATGAAGCATACTACCAAGTCATTCAAGTTCATGAGGCAATGCCACCCACAAAAAAAAACTATAAGGTTTATTTAGAAATGATTTCTTGATAAAATGGAAATGCATACTCATAACCAGGGTATCCATTATAAAAGACTTGGAGAAGCATCCATACGAGATAAACCGACCAATAGGCTCATAGATGAATAATTTACCATCATTACAACACAAAGTCATGTTTAGTACCAATGGGAGCTTACAACAAACAAGGAGTATGATGTTATAGTCATGTTATAATTGTCCATATTGTTTACTGTTATAGAATAAGAATCACACATACTTTATTGGAACAATATAAGCTTTAATGAGCATCATAAATACAAACAATTGATAATTCATGGAATCAACAATTGATTCCAACACCCATTCAACATTATAAACAACATGCCAATCGATTCATATGAGTATTAACACTCAAATCAAGTTTCATGCAATGATGCTCACATCCAAAATTAAAACACATATTCATCATAACTAAAAACATAAATAATACTTATATTTAAAATTATTGGGCAACTGAGTTTGGCACAATGACTCTCTACCCAACCATGGATATTTGCAGCAAATATTCACTTGTAGATATCACCCTCGAGCCAGATTCTATAGTTTGAGGGGTATTTTTCTCAAGGATTTGAACACCATTGCCTCTTGAATGAGGGACTCTAGAGATTCTTCCACCTCCACCCACTAACTGAGTTACAAATAACAAAGTGCATAGGGAGCTTAGAGGATTGTCGTCTCCACTCTTCAGAATTCAATACCGTGGTTCCACCCAACTTGAGGACTCTAGAACCATAGCAAAATCAAACATAGAACAAGGAAGCCACCAAAAATCTTCCAGGAATTTTCCCAGGAATAATTCCTCCACCCCAAACCTTAGGAATTTCTGAGAATCACCACCTCCACCCTCTAGTCAATGGGGATTCAAGAGGAAATTACTTCCTCACTTGGAAGTGATTTCTTCCTGAATTATTTTCAACCAAAAGTTGTTTCTCTACTACCCTGCATTTTCCTGAATTTCCCACTTCTTTTTCCTATGTATTCTCTCTTTCCTTGGATTTTCTTCTCTTATCCTCTTCGAATGCCCATCCTCTGCAATTAACAGTTCAATATTCCTCAAAAGTTCCCATATATTCCTTAGCTCTGTTCGAACTAGTGTTCTCCAGCTCCAGTTTTCCCTCTACTCCTACACTGTCCTATAGAAAATCAAAATTTTGCTCCCTTAGTAGCTGCGCTGTACCCCAACAATTCAAGTTATCTTTTCCTTATGTAACCTTCATATAATGACCATGCCAACAAAATCTTTACAGCCAATGACAAGAGTGCTACATGATTTTCTGCTCCTAATTTTTTAAATTCTGATTAATTAGTTGTAGGGGGTGGCCAACACACTATACCAAATGACAACACACCCTTTTTTCCTTTTAAAATTTTCTTCTCCTATTTTTCTGTCCAATGTTGTAAAAAGCATAATGGATAATAAAATTCACATTTTCCCTTTTTTTTTTTCTTTCTAGAAATCAACTATTATGTACCAACTCATATTTTTTTTTTCTTTTTTGTAAGGAACAATTTAAAATTTCCCCAACAAGTAACCTCCCCTGCCCGTGGAATCCATGTCCCATTACTCAACTCATATTTTTTTTGCACAATATTTACATTACATATATGAGTGTAATTTAATTGGGGTTGTTATAATCACATTATTGATTATTATGCTTGAGACTCCTCCATAACTCAAATATTTTATTTGGAGATTGGATGTTATTCTTAATCCCCGAAGTAGAACATATGATTCTACTTGGTTACTAATATATTTTCCCAGACCCCATGCAAAGGTTGCTTCTATTTTCCTCTAGAATAAAAAATGATCCTTGTCACACTTACCACCCAAGGCTTTGGATTTTGTAATATATGATATATTTTAATCAAATTGATTTCATTAAAACCCTTAAAAATTTATTCCTTTAATACCTTAGCTCTCATACTTACAATGGATTTATGGAATTTTACATTAATATATTATCCCCACTTATTGAGGACTCTCCAATGATATACACAAATTATGTGGAATAAGGCCATTTTATAAGTTTTCTTAAAATATTATTGATTATGAAGAGAATATGAAACAATGGTTCCTCAAAGTAGAATACATTTCACACCCTAAAGAAATTCGTTTAATGCAACTTCATACAAATCATCAAGTATAAAAACTACAAGAAGCCTAAGAAGCAATCCAAATATTGAAACAATGGAGACATATTGAAGAGAAGTATAAAAGGGAGATATATGGGTGGTGTGATTTATAGGGGGCTAATGATTAATGCTCTTGGGACAATCACCATTTCTAGGAATACAAATACTTTTCTGTTTCATGATTGTGCTCTACCTTATGTATAAAACATCCATGGGGGAAATCGAGAGCCAATTATGACTACTAGTTTTTAGCTTGTTTATTCTCCAATAATTGTATACCTTTTAGATTCACATACGATCTCTTGTAGTAATGTGGATGATTTTTTGGATAAAAATGGATCTCTATATTTGGATTCACATGAACATGGTAGGGATTTGGAGCACCGATCTTAGCCAAGTCTGGATCTCAGGTATGTTTACCAAGGAATCAACATGAGCACTTGGACATGGGACCTGGATTTAAGGATGACCTCCTTGGATTATTTTAGTATTGTAATTAGTACTTGCACATGTTTAACTACCCACTTCAAAACAATGGTAAATACTCATACACGAGACCTATGTTTATGGTGGAGCTCCTTTGAATACTTCAGGGTGGTGTCCAACACTTATACATGGGACCTTGGTTCCTCAGAAATAAACACTCATACATTGGACCCTAGTTTATGGTTGTACCTACTCATAGAAATAATTGAGGGAAATTATTTCCTAGGGTGTTGGAGTGTTGGGATCTTGGTGTAAGTAATATTAGAGGAGATAATTCAACATAAGGTGGATTTCATCCACTATGCTTATTATTATCAAATAAGACTCATTATGGTAATTATTATTGAATAAATGTAATGTGGACTTATTAAATAATCTCCACTAGGTTGTTAATAATAATATTATTATTGTTATTATCATTTATTTTTATTATTTTTTAGATAGTAACTATAATGGTTATATTAGCGAAATTAGTTCCCAAGGCAGTAAATATTACATCCAAAGTTTGAAGAGTATCTTTCTTTTAACTTTTTCACTAAGATTTTCCAATAACTGGATCTTATCAGAAAAATTTCTGGAGACGGTCCCAACTTTGGGCTCAAAACTATGGATTTTTTGAACATAAATGAAAACCAACACCACAAAGTTCCTAAAAATTAAGTATCATTCTCCTGGATAATTCATAGAGATTAACTCGATCTACTTTTCTATACCAATATTCTATTACACACATCCAAATATTCTTGTAGGTAAACAATTTGTAAAATATGCTTAATATTTTGCAGCTTTTAGCATGCATAAACAAAACTGATAGCTAAGACATGAAAACTAATCATGAATAATAACTGTGTCATCAATTGGTGCTACCCAGTTCAAATCTTGGTGTGTTGGTGCCACAGATTTTGTATAATTTGCAGAAGAAACTTGAACTTGGTTGTCATGGACTCCTCTTGTTCGATCACTTGAACTATGACTAGTTGATATTTTACTCTATGAAATTCCTCACGAAGCTCTTAAATATGGTTCTGTTGGTTTGTCATAAGCTCAACAATGTGTCCATCCGGGATAAGTGCCTGTCAAATTTTAAAGTAAGTGCAAAAATTTCCATTTGGTTAGTGATTTCTCCTATTCACCTGCTCCACCCCTAGGGTCTTGCCACATCCACATTTGCTTGCCATAGTTGATTTGAAAGGAGTGTATTAGTTATGCTATTCTAAGTGTCCTTTTAGTTAAATAAACATGTGCAAATTGTCTCCATAAGTTTGCTTAAGGTATGAGAGTTTAACCATGAAAATTAGATGAATTAGTGAACTTTAAGCATGTAAATAAGCCTTAAAAACACTGAACAACAGTGCATAACAGAGAAAAAAATTCACACATAAGTTTTACATAGTAGGCACGATGAAGTATTTCACCCCTCCTGGGCTACATCTGCTGGTCCAGCTACCAATGGCATGTCCCTCTTTGTCATTATGCTCAAAACTGTAAAATACATATGTTTGCAGGCCTCTAATGGCCATTTTCTTTGCACCAATGGCTCAAGAATGCTCAAATTAGTCTAGGTAGACTCTTGTTTCACTAAAAATTGGTCGAAAATTGAGCTCCCAATGCATTTTTCCAAATGAAAGCTAGAAAAGCTCCACTAAATGTGGATACAGGAAATTAACTGAAGATAAATTGATGGCTAAACCCCAAACTTATGGGCGCGCTCAAAATATGTCAGACAATTTAACATGGAATTAAGTGTGAGTGGCGGGGTGGTAACATGCCAACCCCGCCGTAACCTCCACATAATCATTTTAAAACTTCGCCATTTAATTGGAACTGAGAGTTAAGGTTATGAAACCTTATCCGTTGCATTTAACTTTACACTTTGCTTGTGATCAAGTTACAAAACCCATCGAGAGTTATGAATATACAACAGTCCCATCGAACCGTTCTGCAACTCACCATGTGATCAGATTCGTCGTCATTAATGGTTGATGCCGTGGTTAGAGCGGAGGCCATGGTCCTAGCACAAGCCCACGTGAGAGGGGGGTTGGCCTCCCAAGTCCTCAACACAATCATTAATAAAATTTAAATATGAGCGGCACCTTATATGGTTAAGAAACACCCTGCAGGCGGATTGGTAAACATACTTGCGGGCGGATAGGAGGTTGTGGGTTCAACCCTCTAGAGGTCCATAAAAAATTTACACCACCATTCTGAGGACACGTGGTGGCCTGCGAGATTGCCACGTGTCGCTCAATCATTGGCTCCCACATAAACCCATAAACGGTCCAGATTAGCTTCGTACCATCAACATCCAACGACCCACAATGTGCCATGTGGCGCCATCCTGTTGGCTTAGAAGAAAATGGAATATTCCAAGTATATTCTGATGACTGTACCTGCATGCTGACTGGGCATCCAGTCACCAAAATTTTGTTGTTTGGGAAAACAAAAAGAACATGATATATTCCTCATACGACATCGATTTTTCGAACCGTTCGTAGCACCAAAATCTCAACAACGAGAACTTTCCGGTCGCTCAAGTTCAGACCTGTTTAGAGCACTTTCATTTTTGAGCATAAGACTTGATCTCCTGATCACACTTCCCCATTGGGAAGCTTTTGGACCCCAAAATACTTTAATCATCTGTTCAGAAGATGAGGGAAAAACTCCCTCACCTTTTGCACTTCCATCCATCTTGCCTTACTTGGTTTGCTGCCCTTGAGCCCAATCCGAAGATAATCGTCAATTCCTGTTTTAGAAGTGCGTGTCCTCCTGTCAAGGATGGTATCCTCCTTGAGCTCATCCAGAAATTCTGGCAAGAAATCTTCTATTGATGGCAGCTGAATGTCACTCCCTTGATCATCAATCAATGGAGGCTCATACAAACGTAAATTATTACCAACTTGTTTAATAATCTTGAATAGACCATAAAGAATAGGATTGAGATTTTTACCTTCTCCTTGCATCCTTTCTTTGCTTATGTGCAACCATACTTCATCTCCTTCTTTAAACTTGTGACCAAATCTATGTTTGTCATGCCTTTCCTTGTAATTTCTTTGACTCTTCTGAAGCTATTCTTGAACTTGTTGATGAATAATCTGAATTTTCCTAATGAACTATCGAGCCTTGTCAATATCACTATGCCCATCAATTGAAACATCCTTCTCAAAGATAAAGTCTAATGGCGATTTCGACAAATTCCCAAAGAAGGCTTCAAAAGGTGAAGTATTTGTAGAAGAGTGCTTGGCACAGTTGTAAGCGTGTTGAATGTAATGCAATTTTTCATCCCACAAATTGGGATGCTAGCTGCAATATCCTCTCAATAGATGCACAACGGTTCTATTCACCACCGCGGTTTGGCCATCGGTTTGCGGATGAAAAGAAATACTCTTTTTCAACTTTGTGTCCATCGCCTTCCAAAGATTGGACCAAAAATTCCCAACGGACCTGGAATCCTTGTCACTAACAATAGAAGTTGGCAAACCAAAATGAAACCACACATGTTGAAAATAAAGTTTAGCAGTTTGTTTAGCAGTAATGGTTTTCTTACATGGCATAAGTATAATTTTTTTACTGAATCTATCCATAACTACATAAAGATAATCATGCTGTTTTTTTGACATAGGTAGACCTCCAAAAAAGTCCATGGAGGCACTCTCCCATGGCCTTGATGGTACTGGTAGTGGCGTGGACAACCAAAGCTTCCTATTGCTAGGCTTTCTTGTTGCACACATAGAACATCCTCTTATAAAACGTGACACACTATCTATCATGCAAGGCCAATAACAATACCTTTGTAGGTGCGCCATTGTTTTTCTTACCCCAAAGTGACCAGCAATAAGAGACGAATGAGCCTCTCTCATGGCACTAAGTCTCTCTCCTTGTGGTATACACAGCTTGCCCAAATGAAACAACAAATTGTTATGCAAGTGATAATCATTTTCCTCAACTTGATTCCCTTCACTCAAGCTAGCATACACATCTTTAAAATCAACATCAGATGCATACTATTCTATGTAACTCTCATGTACAATAGAATCATTTTTAAGCAAAGTAGAAGCACTTATAATAGGCCTTGAAAGCATATCAGAAACTTTATTAAAAATACCTTTCTTGTACCTTATAACCAAGTGAAATTGTTGAAGAAATCCCATCCACCTGAAATGTCGTGATTGTTGCAATTTTGTTTGTGACTCGAAGTACTGTAGTGGTTGGTGATTGATATGAATAGTTGTCTCTTTACCCATCAAGTAGCGTTTCCACTTATTGACACTTTGTACCAAGGAATACAACTCTTTGTCATATGTTGGATAATTGATTACAACACCATTGAATGTTTCAGAATGAAAAGCGAAAGGCTTACCATGCTGCAAAAGTACTGCGCCCATGGCATAATCACTAGCATTGGTTTGTATCTCGAATGGCTCTCTCAAATACAGTAATGCAAGGACCGGGGCTAAGCTGATCTTGTCATTTAAACCTTCAAAACCTTGCTAGTGTTTGCCTCCCCATTGGAAGCCTTTCTTCACACTTTTCATTTCATGCATAGGAGCTGCTATGGCATAAAAGTTAGCAATAAACTTTCTCCAATATTGAGCTGCGCCTAAAAAAATTCTTACCTCTGTTACTAATTTGGGAGTGGTCCAATTCACAATGGATTTCACTTTATAAGGATCAATTCTCAATGTGCCTCCTCCTACAATTTGTCCCAAATAAACTAAAGAAGTTTTTCCACATTCGCGCTTACATCTTAAGAAATAATTGTTCTTTCTTCAAAACATCAAGTACCCCCTTTACATGCAAGACATGCTCTTCTCTTGTTTTGCTGAAAATGAGTATATCATCTAAATACAAAATCACAAAGTCATCAAGAAATGGATGCAAAACATTATCCATCACATGCATGAAAGTCGTTGGTGCATTACACAAACCAAATGGCATAACCAACCACTCAAAGAGTCCTTGTTTGGTTTTGAATGTAGTCTTCCATATGTCACTTTCTGCAATTCTTACTTGATGATATCCACTTCGTAAATCTAACTTAGTGAAATACTTTGCTTCTTTCAGCTGATCTAACAAATCATCTATCCTTGGGAGTAGGTATCGATTCTTTACCGTTATCTTGTTCAAAGCTTTGAAATCGACACACATGCACCAAGTCGCATCTTTCTTCAGAATCAGGACTATAGGTGAATCGCATGGCGAAGTGCTTGGCCTTATGAGTCCCTTGTCAAAAAAGTCCTTGATTTGCCTCTTTATTTCAACATTATCCATTATCGACATGTGATACATGACGATGTTTGGAAGAGGACAATCTTGTTGAAACTGAATCTCATGTTGAATCTCCCTTTTAGGAGGCAAACCTATTGGCTCTTGAAACATCTCATGATGTGCATCAACTACATCATATAAATATGATTTCAACTTAGGATCACAATCTTCAAATGTCTCATTATTAACATCAACTTTAGGCTTAATCATTAGAATAAAAAAATTCTTACTTGAATTCACCAGCCTTTTTACTTGTCCAGCATTTACCATTGCAACATTCTTCTTCTTGCGATGTGCTCTAACAATGTACTCCTTGCCATATTTGAATAAATGGTATTTTTTCTCATGGTGATGGAAGATAGATTTCCTGTCATACAAGTAAGGACTTCCCAACACAACACCTGTAATATCAAGCAGAACCACATATAAGTCAACTATGTCAACAAAATGTGCAGTTATTGCAAAGCGAAATATGCACTTCTTTGAAACCTGTAAATTTTCATCCTTACAAATCCACCCAAGTGGACATGGTTTTGGATGTGGAATGGTCTCAAGATTAATTTTCTTGACCAAGTCTTCAGATATTAAATTCGCTTGTGAACCACTATCAAACAGTGTATCAATATTGGTATGTTTGGATATGACCCTCACATGAAACAATTCAATTCTCTCTTCTTCATTTGGAGCTTGTATGTGACAGTTTGAAGTACTAGTAATGGGTTTTATTTCAATTTCTTTCCCCTTCATGTTCTTTAATCACATGGCCATAATTTCAGTTTCATCACCTGAATCCTCTCCTAAGTCATGTTGATTTGTAGCTACAGTTTTATGCTTCCCTTTGTTATTATTAAATTTAGGTCTCTTTTCAGGATGTAGTTTCCAACAGTTTTTCTCTTCATGGCCTTCTCTTGAACAATGTTTAAAAACCACTTTCTCTCCCTCTTTCTTGAAAGATGCATTCTTTTTTCCTTTTCCTTTTGAGGTCTTCTCTTTTTTTTTCCCCTTAAAAGGCTTGTTTCTACCCTCTTCAAAAGCATTTTCCCCTCTAGCTTCTAAATGTGTAGCTTGAACACATACCTCATCTAGGCTTGTAGGATTAAACATGATGATAGTATGTCTAAGGTAGCTATGTAAGCCCCATATGTACTTGAGAAAAGTAACTTGACTCTGCAAATATACCCCTAATAAGAGAGCTCTTCTCCTAAATTCTTGGGTGTAGTCTTATACATTTTGTCCTTTCAATTGTCTAAAATTTTGCCAGTTCATTATGGCTTCCTGCATGTGAGCTAATTGATAACATTTTTTCTTTATTGTAGTAATGAAATCAGTCCATGATAGAATAATCTTACCATTTTTTTTGATCTCATCCTTTGTCTTGGCTTCCCACCAAACAAGAGCTGCACCTTCCATCCCCAATGAAGCTAGTTGGATTTTGGTGTCATCATCATGAAGGTTCTGAATTCTCAAATAAACCTCCAATTGCCTAATGCAATTATCAAGCCTTTCTGAATTGACCTCACCATTAAACATTGGCAATTCAAACTTAACATCATGTTTTAGAAAAGGACTTTTACCAGTGTTCTTTGAATTGTGTGACTAGTATACTGAAGATGAAGTAGAGGATGATGATGATGAGGGTGAGGATGGTGGCTTTCCACTGCCTCCATTTCCTCCATTGCCCTTATTTGATTTGTCTTAATCATCGTGACCTCCTGATGATCCCTGAACTTTCTTGTGAAGTTTGGATCCTTCTCCTTCTAGTCTTTCATTCCTTTCTTGATAAAGTACTCTCACCATTTCAGCCATGTCAAGGAATGCTTTCCTAAACACTCTTTCTTCCTCTTTGGGATCCACCTCTTCATGGGTTTCTTCTTCTCCTGGAGGCATGCTTGATGCTGCTTCTGCTTCTCTTGGAGGTGAACTAGGTGGTGGAGAATGTGCCAATCTTGCCCTCCTTTTCCGTGGCTCACTTTGAGAACCTCTTGCTTCCACCAATTTTCCTTCTCCTCTCTTAAGCTTGAGCCTAGTAAGCATGAAAACCCTCGCAAACAGTTAAAAAATCCTTGCACATAAAAACACCAGAGATAAAACCTAGCTCTGATACCAACTTGATCTGAAAGGAGTGTATTAGTTCTGTTGTGCTAAGTGTCCTTCCAGCTAAATAAACATGTACAAATTTTCTCCATAAGTTTGCTTAAGGTATGCGAGTTTTAACCATGAAAATTAGATGAATTAGTGAACTTTAAGCATGTAAATAAGCCTTAAAAACATTGAACAATAGTAAATAACAGAGAAAAACATTCACACATAAGTTTTACATAGTAGGCATGATGAAGCAGATCACCCCTCCTGGGCTACATACACTGGTCCATCTCCCAATGGCATGTCCCTCTTTTTCATTATGCTAAAAATTGTAAATTACATATGTTTGCAGGGCTCTAATGGCTGTTTTATCTACACCAATGGCTCCAGAATGCTCAATTAGTCTAGGTGGACTCTTGTTTCACCAAAAATTGGTCGAAAATTGAGCTCCCAATGCATTTTTCCCAATGAAAGCTAGAAAAGCTCCACTAAATGTGGATACAGGCAGTTAAATGAAGATAAATTGATGGCTACACCCCAAAATTAGGGGCGCGCTCTAGATATGTCAGAAAATTTAACATGGAATTAAGTGTGAGAGGCGGGGTGGTCACATGCCAACCCCGCCGTAACCTCTGTATAACCGTTTTAAAACTCCGCCATTTAAATTGGAACCAGGAGTTAAGGTTCCGAAACCTTATCTGTTGCATTTAAATTTAGACTTCGCATGTGATCAAGTTACAAAACCCGCTGGGAGTTACATGTCATGTGATCGGAGTCGTCGCTGTTAATGGTTGATGCCGTGGTTAGAGCGGAGGCCGCGGTCCTATTGCAAGGCCACGTGAGAGGGGGACTAGCCTCCCAAGCCCTCAATGCAATCATTAATAAAATTTAAATATGAGCGGCGCCCTATAGGGTTAAGAAACACCGTACAGGAAGATTGGTAAACGGATTTGCGGGCTGATAGGAGGTCATAGGTTCGACCCTCCGGAGCTCCATAAAATTTTTACACCATCATTCTTAGGACATGTGGTAGCTTGTGAGCTTGCCACGTGTCGCTCAACCATTGGCTCCCACATAAACCCATCAACGATCCAAATTAGCTTCGTACCATAAAAATCCAATGACCCACAATGTGCCACATGGCACCATCTTGTTGGCTCATAAGAAAATGCAATATTCCAAGTATACTCTGCAGACTGTAATTGCATGCTGACTAGGCATCTAGTCACCAAAATTTTTCTGTTTGGGAAAATGAACAAAACTTGATATCTTCCTCATACGACATCAGTTTTTCAAACCATTCATGACATCATAATCACAATGATGAGACCTTTTCGCTCGCTCAGGTTCAGACCTGTTTTGAGCACTTTAATTTTTGAGCACAAGACTTGATCTCTTGATCAATAGTCTTATCAGTAGAAAGCTTCAATGGGAGGATATTTTCCAACCCAAATCAAGAAGGTGCAAATACTATGTGGATAATAGAGGTAGATTTTGTCAGTTGCATTAAAGCAAGGTGTACAAATAACCACCACTTTCACAAACCTTGCAAGTAAAGAGTAATCCTTGGAAAATGTGGGGATTTGGCACTATGACCATGTTACAATACCCCTAATCCATAACATATTCATGTTTTCCTTCACATCCACTATCTAGCTTGGGGTTTTTCATCCTTTGAAGCATGGGAAGGGAATGGTTAGGATCGAAACTATAAACCCATCCCCTAGCATGAATAAAACTTGATATGGAACTTAAGATTTCATTCAAATTCACGGGGTAATTTATTTTCACCAAAGGTTGTATTGTGTGCGTTCATGAGGTAGTTTTTAGGGAGTTAAATGAATAATCCAACCACGCTTCCTGACATGTGCATTGTTCTCAGAGTGCATTTTACATGCATGATGGTTCATAGAAGAATTTAATTTTAATCATGCATGGGGAAGCCTTAAGGAATATGAGCCTCCTTTATTGTTCCATTAACCATTAGAGTTTCAGGTGCTATAGATACCACATGATCGACGAAATAATCAACCAATGAGTTTAGATATCTAAGCACATATTTCACTAATACCTTCATGATAAAGGACAAGTGGAAAAAAAGTCTCATGTATAATGTATTTAGATTGATGTCAGTAGGAAATGTACCCAATTTGAGATTCCTGAGTATATTTTTTGAGTCCACCACTATAAGAAAAGTGTCGGGGGAGAAATATATAGCCAGAATTATTCCCTTAAGGAGACGATATGGTTCCACCTAGTTGTTGGAGGCTAGCCCCACACTCCATGCATATGATAATTCAATTTATCCTCTAGGGCCATAGAGTTCCCCTTGTGCCTTCCAACCTTATTCGAGAGGTTGTTACTACTAGTTTTATCTTTTTAGAATAAAGAGGGATTCCCCCTTGTGAGATATGTAAAATAGTATTGTATTTGGAGCTTAGCTCATTGAGTAGTCACACAACCTTAAGAGGAAAGTGAATACAAATGAATTTCTCCTATAAAATGATCACTCTAAGGTATTTCCTACCTTAAGTGTTTGTTATATTAATAATGTGTGGATCAAATTTTAAATCTCTTTTGTAATTCAAGTTTAAGGTCAAGGATTATAAATCCTCAACGTTGCAGTCTACACTTGTCTCGAGGACCTTGTTTTATGGTTGTACCTCGTCACAACAAGTATGGAGGGAAACCCTTTTCCAAGGGAGATGGAGTGTTAGGATCCTCCTTAGTGGAATAATGGGGGGAAAATGGTACATTAGAGTGAAAATAATGGATACCATTCAATGTAAGGTGAACTAGGTCCAATATATATATTATTATTAAATAAGACCCACTATGATAATTAATATTGAATAAATTTAATGTGGCCTCATCAAATAAGGTCAACTAGGTAGTTAGGAGGTTGTTATGTTTAGTATTCTCTTGTTATCTATAAATGAGGATGTGTTCCTCCTCATGAGAATATAGAATAATATTATATTTAGAGCTTATCCCAATTACAATTTCCCCAACCTTAGGAGTGAAGTGACCATAAGTGGATTCCTTTCATAAAAGGATCAATTGTAATGTGTTTCCTTACGCTAAGAGTATTTTGTGATTAATAAAGTGTGGAGTAGTTTTGATATCCTTTTTGTGGTTCAGTTCTTTGGGTTAATGATCATAACATTGCATAGAACAAAAAACCATGTATCTATAAATGCAATTATGAAATTTTACTTCACTAACATTCAATCAATTTGAAACCATGAAAGCAAAACACTAGGTATGTATAAACACAATAGTAAAATTTTAAATTAAATCACAATGTAATAATGTAATTTGTTATGCTTTTAAACAAGTGATACACTACCACAATAAGGAAATATTAGCTTTATATACAACATTACATGAAAATTATGTAAACAAATAAGGGAAAGAATGAATTTGACATTAGAGGTTGATTGAACTATAGTTATTGCCCTCTCCATCTCTTTAACCCTCCTCTGCAATCAATAAAAACATAATAAAAGAATATGATTTAAATAAAATGAAATGATTGTTAACATATAAGATCTAATATACCTAGGGTATAATACATCTGGGGCTGCAATGAAGTAACAAATATGTATTAAAGGATAACATTCATGTAATAACAAGGATGATTATTATATAATAATTTACGCATAATAATATTTAGTTGTGTCCTTTTTAAAAAGACATGAGCTATTACCCACTACATGTATTTCTATAAGTCTATGTGCTTAATGGATCATGAATTGGATATATAATTTATAATAAATAATTGCGAGTTAATATGGATTACTTTGTGTATTCATGATGTTTTCATGAAGTGGAATATTGGGTTTGCTTAAGTAGTACCAAAGCATATTTTCCATTGGGTCATGATAACATATAAAAAGTAAAGTTCTCCAAACAATCCCAAGTCTATGGCCAAAATTATTGATATAATATAAAAGGTTTCCAAGTGTTGTTAAAAAGTGTATGTGAAAAAGAAAAAAGAGAAATTTTCCAATTATATATTTAAAAACACATGTAAAGAAAATGAAAAGTATATAAGGTAGCTTTCACTAGTCATTAATCAGTTTTACTATTAGTAGTTTATGAGCATGTAATTTTAGTAACCCATGATATTTGCAAGGTGGGATTAAAAATGAGCATGTAATTTTAGTAGCCCATGGTATAAAAATGAAAATATATTTTCACGTGGAGGATAAGTTTCTAAGATCTTTTTCCCATATATAGAAGTGCTAACTCAGGTGCTTCTTATCTAATGGAGAAGAAAAGTGAATGGATAGTAAGTAGAATTATTATTGTAAAACTATTAAGGGATTATAAAAACAATACAAGTTAATTAATTAAAGTGGTAAGTTCACCAACTTGAGATGGAAACAAAGGTACAATTCACTTCTAGGCATATTTTGGAACCAAACAATATTTTGTTTCCTATGTATGCTAGGGAGGATCCATAATGAGATGGTAAGAAATACCATTGATTTCTCTTTCATTCAAATTATAGTGGTACCAAACTGAAATATATTACAAATTATGGAAGATGAAATTAAAATAGCTCTTATATAATAATATGACGATGATATTGATAATTTAGAATTGAACATCGATAAGCACTTCAAAAAATGAATTTTTTGTGTTGTACATACTAAGGGAGTTGATTTGGTTCTGGAAAACTCTTGGTTGAAATATTGGTTCTTTTACCATGATATTGATAAAAGTACCTATGATTTGAGGACCTTTCCAATAAAATAATGTTACAAGACATTAATTAAAATAAAATAGTGGATATGCACAAAATTGCTTCACAAATAGAATAGAACAATATAAAATTACCATGTGCATTTGTTATTCACACATATTATAGAGAATTAAAGGGAGAGATAATTCTTTCCTAAAAGGTTATATTAAAAATTTAATTGCAATCAAGGAATCAAATGATAGAAAATAATACATTTAGTAGGAATTCCAAGATCTTGAAAATAAACTATTAGAAAAATATGAAGAAACCGCCTTACTAGAATATATAGACCATTTAAAAAATAATAAATTAAAGGGGACAAGGGACAACAATGACAACGTTATAATTATTTATAAGGAAAAGTTAGAGATTTGAACAAAACAATTATCATCAAAGAAAAAGAAATTGTACACACTCGAAGGGAATTGAAGAACCAAGATACACAAGTTTGCAAATTCCAACAATAGACAAAAAGGCTACAGATAAAATTAACAACACAAAAAATTTTCATAAAGAGATTGAAGAAATTAATGAAATGTTTTCGACCAAATATGATGAAATTTCTCATCTAAAAAACCACTATAAAAATTTATTTGAAAAAATAAAGAAGCTGAAGTATAAGTTTAACAAAAAACTCAAACCACGGATAACGGTAGTGACATTAATGCAATTGACGTGGGAAAACCTATTAGTATTATCAATGAAATTGTGTTAATGGAGAAGCCTCCAAAAGTTGAAATTGAAGATAAAGCAACTTCAAAAGAAGGGGTCAAAACTAGAAATAAAAGTGTGATTACTAATGAAGCCCTATTAGTAGAAGACCTTCCAAAATTTGATCTTAAGAAACAATTATGTGATCACCAAAAATGAAGTCAAATTTTAGCCAAAGGATGTTGACACACAAATAAATATAAAAATATTAGATGTGATCATGATGATTCAAATAAAGCATGACATGGTTAAGCTAAATATTAACAAGGATAAATTTATCAGGGTACCATATAAATACCATAATCATCAAATTCATAGTGCACATAATCAATGGACTAGTACCCAAAGGTATCTAACCAAAATCAATAATTACATATTGAAGCATCCAAGTGTCTATGTGCCTTGAATTCAACAACAAAGAAGATCAAATCGAAGATTTTATCATTACAAAGGTATAGAAAGAGTCCACCTTGGATGGATTGATGCTTTTTTGATGGGCTTAAATTGTTGAAGGCTTCATATGCTGTATATCCTCAACCTTATTGTAATATTCCTAAATTAGCTTGCAGCTAATTGGAATATTAAAGTTTTGTTTTGTCACTTATATAGGTGAATAAGTGGGTAGGGAGACCCATAAATCTCTTTATGAATAATAAAACCACTTCTCATGTGAAATTGTAATATTCCAAATCTGGAACAGCTAGCAAGGCATGACTGGAAAACAAATTTTCTAGTAATGGCTGCTACATGAATTGAAACCAGAACCTGGATCCCTTATATCAATGTATCTAAGTCCTAAATCCAAGAGATGGCTCCAAATAAATTCTTCTACGTGGGTTAAACAGATCTCCCACACTTAGATGTCCTCAGGAAATGCCCGATGAGGGACTGCAACAAATGTAAGCACATGTAATGGAATGACAACGTTATTCTTATAACTGTGAGCACATGAAGATATATATAGCCAAAAAATATATGATATAGCAGCAAATGTATAAAATTTTTGGAGGAAACAATCACTCCAGCTAGGCAATGAAAGCCTCAACAAGACTATAAAGCAATACTGCTATATAAAATGTCAGATGGACAAAATAACATAGTTTATTGGAGACACTGCAACAAAATATATGACAACAAGATGATATGATTTCAGCTCAAAGAAATGAGGGGGAGCGAGATCTCAACCCCTGAAAACACTAATACATCAATAATACACAATCCTTGGAAGGATTGGCTACAATATACATGAAAATGGAAATTCTGTAGGAATGCTGGAGTTGTTGGGTAGCAACTGCAACTCAATACTGGAAATACATGGAGACGATTGAAGATGATAATCAATCTAAAATAAACCTCCTCCAATGGATCTCTCAATGCAAGACTGATCCTGACACTGAAAATATTTCCCTCCAAGAAGCTGGTGCAACCTCTCATTGCAAGTGTGCACTGGAATAATGTAGTCTAAAGGATGGACTGCGCTGTCTATGATGGAGGATGTTGGCCATGATGCTAGAATATGCAAATCTGCCCTGAAGAGACTTCCATGTAGTAAGGAGTTCTTCTCACATAGCAGCATGATGGAGGAGAACTTTGGCATGAGGGATGTCAAAGTAGCAGACAACAACATGAGGAGAGCTTCACATGCCAGATCACCAGCGCTGTCTCATAGGAGGATTGATCCTTACTGGAGATCTCAGCTCTTAGTAGAGTACTCCAAGGATCTTGGTGCATGCATGGTTCTCGATGATCCGGATGGATATGATGAGTGTATGGTGGATGATATGGTCATCTATTCACATGGCAGAGTCTTCTTGACTAGAGATTCTAGTCTCAAGGAGAAGCTGCTGCATGCAGCACATGAGGACTTCTTTTCCATACATTTTGATGCATATCTTGCCTTGGCAGAGGAGTTCATTTGGGAGGGCATTTAGCAAGACATATTTCAGCATATGGAGAGATGCAGAGCCTAGATGAGGATGGAGAGGATGTCACAACCATCTTCCTACTCATTGGGAGTAAGGGAGCTTTTTCAATTGAGCCATTTCAACTCAAGTCCTCAAGTACATCATGGAGGATGTACAATTTCACTTTATGATTTGTATTTCTTTCCTTTATATGAGCAACATGTTGTACCAAGAAGGATTTTCCCTTCTTGCATATCATATGATGATGTAATTAGAGCCACTTGTGGCACTGAGATTGGTTATTTATTTGGTGGTTTGTGGGAGAAGCCACATGATTCTTGGTGTGCACCATTGGCACCAAATTGTACTTTCATATTTCTATCTTTTAAAATGATGGTGGCAGCAAAAAAGTGGCTGGAAGAACACTTGTTTTTGTTTGATTTGATGCAGGCAAGGAATGCACTGCGCTGGTTCCTTGTATGGGACCTTGATCCACTTTCCGGTTGTCATGTGACAACTTGTTTCTATTGGTTTTTGCTTCCATGTATTGCTGGTATCTCTATGTTCATGGGAAGCTTTGTTTGGAGAGTGGGCTTGAGACTGAGGATGCACATTGGGAGCATGATTCTCCCTACTATACATGTTGTACATTTCAAGAGGAACCATGGGCCAACCATGAATGCCACATTACATTTATTTTCTTCTTATGGGAGGGACCACTTGAAGAACTTGAGGAGGCACTCCATGGATCATGAGAAAATGGAGGAGTTAGCACGGTCAGATATTTTCCCTTTGAGGATGAGGGGAGACTCATCTATAAGCCACTCCATTTATATGAGAAAAACATATGGTAAGAGTATTGTTGATTTGCATAGTAATTTTTCTATATGTATGCATCTCTTAACCATATGTGTGCAGGGATTTGCTCAAAGAAGGAATAACCTTCCTTATAGATTTTATGGTCTACATAAGGCCATTATGGATGATCACTCCCTAAGAGGATATGGGGAGGGGATTTCTTATGGAGAACATACTCACATTTCACATGGCATCATTCACTTTCTCCAGGAGATTGGCGCAACAAGAAAATGGTGGGGAGGGGACCCATCATTTCATTTTCTATGGCAGTTGAGAGTCAAACTGAGTTGGCTACATTTGAGGGACCATTGTCCTTCTCCTTTACTTCACATGGCAGCTAGCATGTTTCTCCTTATGGTTCCCTTGGTCGATATTGCTAGAGCTTTTCTTGGGAGCATGATTGGAGGAGAGACACATTGGGTGAATGTGTCCTTGGAGGGAGAGAAATCCCACACACTTTGCACGACATGTTCTAGAGGGAGCATGGGAGATGGTATGGCCACTACATCAGCTCTTTTTTTTCCTTATGAGGTGAGCCATATGAGGAATGTGATTCCATATGATGATGACTTCCAACTCATCACATATGAGATGATTCAGGCCAACATGTTTCATAACGTTGGAGGAGAGATCCTTAGAGGTCTAATCTCCATCTTGCCATTTGAGGGCAATGTCATTGCAGCCCATGATCATCATACACTCTACACTTATCCTAAATGGAGAGGAGGACATCATGGGGTAGGCTATTTTTTCTACCAAGATCAGATTTTCAGCCCACCTACATTGCCGGAGCCAGAGGTGCAAGATGACTTTAAGGAGTTGCCATGTTGGGAGGTAACTCATTTTGCATGGATGATTGCTTGGGGGATGGAGGATCCACATGAGGAAGATGTTCCTCAACACATCATAGACTCCATGCCTTGAGAGGAGGCTTTCTAGTTTTGTCCTTGCAATTGCTTGAGGACAAGCAACATTTGGGAGGGGAGGACTGTAGTATTCCAAAATTTTCCTACAATAAATTGGAATATTAATTTTTGCGGATTTCACCTAGGAGGAGAATAAATGGGTAAGGAGGCCCATGCATAATGATAATCTCAATAAAATCCCTCATAGTATTAAAGGGGATCATCTTTGGAGCTGGTTTTCACACCCTCATGTGTGAACAGGGTCATTTGCATGTGGACAAGGTCAAGTTTGACCAAGTCAACAACGCTTGGATAAGAGGTGGAGAACACTTAGAAAAACAACGCAATATGAATGGGAAGAGGGTTATTTGGTGGAGGAAACCCTAAGAGGAGTGGGACCCATGGAGAGGGGCTTTCACTTGTTTAAAAGGAGGGCAAGGCAACCATTGTTTCTCATGCTTTGTATTATTGATCTCATTGTCTATTCAAACATGGTGCATTCTTTGCTGTTTAGCAAGAGTTGCCAGGGGAATTCCTGTTTAAGATTCCTTCTCCTTCTTGAGAGGCCTCTTGAGGGATTGCACTAATTTTCCTCACATCTAGGCTTGAGGCCAAGCATCCTCCTCCAAGACAACGTTATTTTTGCAGTAGGATAATGTTGTGTTGCTGGGTGTTGCAGTGAGGGTTCACTACACCACCTCCATCAGCTATTTTTCAGAGGAGGAGTTTCTCTTTCCTTTGAGAGATCAGTTTGGAGGCCTTTGGAGCTGATTGTAGATCTTGGCATTGGGCCAAACCATTCTCTTTCCCCTACAACGCAGTTCCATCCAGTAACTGCGTTATTTCTAGTGAAGCATTTGCAGTGGGGCTCTTGAATATTGTTGGAGGGTAAGATCTTTGGTGAGAGGATCAACCTTTCACTTGAAAGATCCATTGGAGGAGGCATATTCAGTTTGGGCATAATCTACAACCATCTCCATCCAGTTCTATTTCTGAGTTGTAGTTTCTACCCAGCAACTCCGACATTTTGTTGATTTTGTCTTTTATAGCCAATCCTTCCAGGATTGATATGAGGTAGCCTTTGGGAGCTGAGATCTTCACTCCCAATGTTGTATTAGGCCATATAATTGTACATCCATGTATTTGGAATATGTAGCAAGAAGTTTCTCTATAAAACTGCGCTGTCATAGCTTGGGAATACATGTGTAGCAGTAGTTTTATCATGATTTATGTACTTGTCTCTTGAGGCTGAGTATTGCTTATCTTGACTAGCATTTTCCTCAAGATCTTGTATTCATTTGTTGCTGCTATTTCTTAATAAGATGGCTATGGATTTCTCTCATAATTATATGAGTTGAGTGTTACTGCTGCTCCATTGTTGTGTTTGAATATTATTGGGTCTCCAAATTTAGAATATCTGAAGATATTCTCATTTTTGTGGCATTTTCCTGATTTGGAATATTACAGTGGTATTCCATTGTTGTAGATTTTCATATTCTGGCATCAAGGAAAACATCCTCCATCATGACTGGAAAACACATTTTCTAGTAATGGCTGCTACAGGAATTGAAACCAGGACCTGGATCCCTTAGATCAATGTATCTAAGTCCTAAATCCAAGAGATGGCTCCAAAGAAATCCTTCTAAGTGGGTTAAACAGATCCCCTACACTTAGATGTCCTTAGGAAATGCCCGATGAGGGACTGCAAAAAATTTAAGCACATGTAATGGAATGACAGTTTTATTCTTATAGTTGTGAGCACATGAAGATATATATAGCCAAAAAATATATGATATAGCAGCAGATGTATACAATGTATGGAGGAATCAATCACTCCAGCTAGGAAATGGAAGCTTCAATGGAACATATACAAGAATATGCAAGAGCATTGCTACATGTGAAAAGCCCCGACCAAAATAACGCAGTTTATAGGAGATACTGCAACATACAAAATGATAATAGGATAATATGACAATATCAGCTCAAAGAAAAGAGGGGGAGCAAGATCTCAACCCCGGAAAACGCTAATACAACACCAGCACACAATCCTTAGAAGGATTGGCTGCAATACATGTACAAATGGAAAATCTGCAGAAATGCTGGAGTTGCTGGGAAGCAGCTACAACTCAGACAATACTATAGATGGCTGAAGATGATATGCAATCTGAAATAAACCTCCTCCAACAGATCTCTAAAGTGATAGGCTGATCCTAACAATGAAGATCTTGCCTTCCAAAATGGTGGTGCAAACCCCCACTGCAGGTACTCATTGGAATAACGCAGTTTAGTGAAGATGCTGCGCTGTCTATGATGGGATAAGCTTGGCCGGATGCCAATATATGAAAATCAGCTCTGAAATCCGTTTCACTAACCTCCTGGAGGAATAGGAACTCCCTCCTCTGAAAGATGAGCCAAAGAGAAGTGTTGTGGAACCCTCCACTGCAACACCCAGCAACACTACGTTATAATTTAGCAGAAATAACGCAGTGACTGAATAATGGCTTTGGCCTTGAGCCAAGATGTGGAGAAAATGAAGTGCAATCCTTCAAGAGGCCTCTCAAGAAGGAGAGGTAATCCTAAACAGGAATCCCTCGTGCTAAGCAGCACCACAACTCAGCTGAACAATCGGGACTGCAAATATGTCTAAGCAGACAAATGATCTAATGCTCAAATATGATCACTATGACTGCCTCTTCCTCCTTTTATGCAAGTGAATACCTCTTTGCCCTGTACCACACACATTAGGGTTTCTTCCACAAATAATCTTTCTCCCTCCAAAACTGCGCTATCTTTCCAAGCAAGCTACACCTCTTAGGCAGCGCTGTTGACTTGGTCAAACTTGACTTTCTCCTCATGCAATTTCCCCTTTTCACACTGGAAGGTGCAAAATTAAGCTGCTCCATTGATCCTTTTCACATTATGAAGGATCTTAATCCTACTCATGGGATTTTTACCCATTTTATTCACCTCCTAGATGAAATAAGCAAAGTTTAATGTTCCAATTATCTTCATGAAAATTTTGGAACATTACAGAAAGTGGATCATCTTTCCAGCTCAGTAAAGCACCCCAAGGTGTGAACAGGGGCTAGAACATGCGGATTGTGTCAACTTTGACCAAATAAACAACATTTTCATGGAGGAGTGGACATTAATGGAGGGACAACACAGTTTTAGATGGAGACACATTGCATGGAAGTAGTATCATTAATGGATGGGGCTTAGGGTTTGGAAGCTCATATCTTATAAAAGGAAGAGGATGGAAACCATATTCGATATGTTGATATATTTTATGTTTTGATATATGACCTGTTTAGACATATAGCTTTCTTCAGCTGTTTAGCTAAGATTTCAGTGCTGTTTGGCACAGGGTGTTCCTGATCGGGAATCCCACCTCTTCCATTGAGAAGCTCTTGGAGGAGTTTGCACTATACTTCCGCATTCAGGAATTTTGGCCAAGCTTCAGTCTCATGTACAACACAATTCTGTTTAGAGTTGGGCTGTGTTGTAGGGGTGTAGTAGTGGAGGAGAGAGATCTCCAATTTCTGAGATAGTTTTCCATTGGAGGGATCATCCTTTCATCCAGGAGCTTGTGAGGAAGTCATCATGACTTCATTACATATTTTGGCACCATGCCAAGTAGCAGTCATCAGATACAACGTAGTTTCCCTCAAGGACTGCGTTATTTTGGAGAGCAACTGCAACAGTGGGTTTATTGCGCTATTTGGAGTGTTTGGGTTTCCCGTGTGGGGATTAACCCTTCATTTAGGAGATATTTTGGAGGAGGATCAACCATCCTATGTATCAGATCATCCATCTCCCATCAGTGATTCAATTGCAGAGATTATTCAGCCCTAGGGCCAAATCTGCTATATATTGTATAGTGTGTATTTCCGGAAGCCTTTTCTGGGTTGTCCTGGAAATATGTTTTGGAGCATGGATCTCTAGCCTTATAATTTTTGGAGCATTATATCAGCAACAACATATTTTTATATCTTTCAGCTACTATTCTCTCTTAGATAATGCAGTTTTCTACATTACTATATTTCATGTATTAGCAACATTTTAGATCTAGGTGTATGCTTTCATGGGAGGCTTGTTTTCCCAACTTGAGTGATATTTTCCCCAAGATCTTGTACCTGTTTTGCTGTTATATTCATAATGGAATGGATCTACTGTTGTCTCATGCTTTGATCTATTCATATTTTTTCATATTTCAAGTTTTATGCACTCTAATCCTGCTTTCCCCATTTGGGAATATTACAGTGGTATCAGAGTATGAATCTCAAACTTAGATATTTAGAGATCATCTAAACTTCCAAGGGTTTTGCAAGATCAAGGAGGATAGAAGCACAAGGTGCAAGCAACATGATGTGGGTATATTCTTTCTATCTACTTTTGATGGGTCACCTAAATGTTCAGCTAGGGCTTGGGTGGAGGAGATAGACACCTATTTGTAGTAATACCAAGTTTCAGAAGATGAAGCCATTAGAGTAGCAGCGCTGCACCTTGAAGGTAAGGCTTATGCTTGGTGGTTTTATGAATCTTTTTCATCAAAATATGAAAATATATATACTTATGCAATGTTCACTAGGATGTTAGTCAAAATATTTAATGAAAAACATTTTGAAACTTCCTTGGTTGAGCTAGCCAGCATAAATAAAAAAAACCTTTGCATGAGTTGGAAGGATCTATAAATCCAACTCCATTTCAAAAAACTATTGAGGGGGTTAAAAACTTGCAGAATACCTTGCTAGAGGTAAGATCCCCACTTCAGAAAGAGCTCTCTTCTCAAAAGGAATACATGGAGATCTATTTTTAAAAGAGGAACTAAACAAAGAACCTCTTAATGATGATGAGACAAACTCCATTCATGATGAAGGGGAAGAGAAGATAAAAGGTAACAACACTGTCACAACAGGAGTAGATCTAGTACCTCATGAAGAGGAAGATGGAGCATTTTCTCCAAATAAAGGAATTATTTCACCCTTGCAAGGAGTTCCAAATAATCTCACATGTGGAGATCAAGGCACACTCCATGAGCAACATGTGCCATAATTGATAGATTGGGAGATCTTGAAGATAGAAGAAGATAAGGGGGAGGATCAACATCATATGATTAGGAGCACACACCCCTCTCTATTTCAAAAAGTTGATGCACAGAGGAGGCAGGAAGATTTGCGCAATGAGGATAGGGGCAAAACAATCCACTCACATATACAGCCTGCTTTAGGCCTTGATGCCTCATTACATGGAGGCATTCCACCAGGGAGACCCCCTGATTGGAAGATGAATAAAGAGTTCTCTCAACATGGTGCAGAATTGATATATTTGGCTAAGGAAGGAGCCTTGGGAGGAGCTAGCAAAACGAAAAGAACCTTTCATGGGTTCAAAGGAGGGGTGAACAATTTTCTGATATGGACATTGCTATCTACCACTCAGCGATTTGCGCCGAAAGATGATGATTTAGAAATATATGATGACATGAGCATGGTGTCAAAGGGATAGTCCATAGTCTTGGAGAAACAAATGATACTTCCACACATGAGGAAGATTTATGAATATGACAAGAGGTTATTGACACTCTTGTATGCATTGGCCAAATTGTGGAAGTTTTGGATGGGAAATACATTTCAAGAGGAGGTTGACCTCCATGTAATTCAATCTTGTCTTGGGCAAGATCAACTGCAAGGGAGGCAGAAAATGTGGGGTAGCAATACTCCAACATGTGGCTTTGGCATTAGGCATGTCAAAGAGGGGAGCTATGATGAGACAAGTGCTTCATTTTATATTTCTACAGCGCTGTCATTGTTGGGAAGGATGGATCCATATTGGGAGTCCCAACTATTGGTGGAGTATTCCAAGAACATCTTCACATGTAAGGTTCTAGATGGACAAGTGATAGATGGGAGGTATAGAGTGGTTGATGGAGTCATCTATTTTCATGATCAGATCTACTTGACTAGAGACTCCAAGCTCAACGAGGAGATTCTACATGCAACATATAAGGCACTCTCTTCAGGACATGTGGACTCCATTGAGTCTTGTCACACCATCATGGAGGGATTATATTGGGAAGATCTCAAAGAAGATGTGCACTAACATATCAGGAGATATGTAGCTTGTTTGATGTCTGAAGAGGAAATAAACCACCTTTAAAGGTTGTTACAATCATTTCCCCTTCTTATGGAGAAATGGGAAGGTTCATCTATGGACCTCTTCACCAACTTGTCTACAATATATGGTAAAGAGTGTGTTTTGATGCTTATTTATCTACTAGCAATGTATGAGCATTCCTTTACCATGCATTTGCAGCACATTTATCCACAAGAGAACAAACCTCTTTGTGGATTTCATGGTCCTTTTGGGACTACATTCAGTGATGGGGATGACCACTTTATACAGGACTTTGGGCAAGATATGTTTTGTTTGGATTATATTCAGCCAACACCTAATGTCCTCTACTATTTCCAAGATTTTGAGAAGCTTATGGTAGCAAGAAATTGGTTGGATGGCCACTTATCACATCATGTTTTGAGATACAGGAAGAAGAACAACGTCGGTCTCACTTGAGGGACCATTATCTCCATCCAGCATGCTATATGACGCATAGTCCATTTTTATTTTGGATCACATATGGTGATGACACTCTATTCACTATATGTAGGATTGATTGGGAAAGAGTGATTCTTGGAACCAAAGAGTGGGATCATGAGAGTTCAAGAGCATTTTGGCTTCTTAATGACCACATTATTGCAGCCCAAGATCAACAGTTACATATCTATCATAAATGGAGAGAGAGACAATGTGAGTTGAACAAACTCATCTCTCATTTTTAGCCATGCAACCTATATACATTGTAGAAGCAGGGGATTGGTGAGTTTTTCTATGAGCTACAAAGGATGGCTCACTTTGTTTGGATGATAGCATGGAGATTGGAGTTTCTCAATGGGGTTGAGGCACCCAACATTTATCATCTCTCATGCCTTGAGGAGGCCAATTGACAACATATAAATCTTTCTATATATCTCCCACTTTTTCATGATGAGATCTATTTGGTTTATCCACCAAAGGAAAACTTGTATTCTTGGGAGGAGACATATCCATTGGATATTTTGCAGTATCCTTGCAGTTGCTTGAGGACAAGCAACATTTTGGAGGGGAGGACTATAATATTCCTAAATTAGCTTGCAGCTAATTGGAATATTAAAGTTTTGTTTTGTCACTTAGATAGGTGAATAAGTGGGTAGGGAGACCCATAAATATCTTTATGAAGAATAAAACCACTTCTCATGTGAAAGTGGATCATCTTTCTAGCTCAATAAAGCACCCTAAGGTGTGAACAGGGGCTAGAACATGTGGAATGGGTCAAATTTGACCAAATCAACAATGCTGTCATGGAGGAGTGAACATTAATGGAGGGACAACACAGTTTTAGATGGAGACACATTGCATGGAAGTAGTATCATTAATGGATGGGGCTTAGGGTTTGGAAGCTCATATCTTATAAAAGGAAGAGGATGGCAACCATATTTGATATGTTGATATATTTTATGTTTTGATATATGTTCCTTTTATACATATAGCTTTCTTCAGCTGTTTAGCTAAGATTGCAGTGATGTTTAGCACAGGGTGTTCCTGATCGGGAATCCCACCTCTTCCATTGAGAAGCTCTTGGAAGATTTTGCACTATACTTCCACATTCAGGCATTTTGGCCAAGCTTTAGTCTCATGTACAACACAGTTCTATTTAGAGTTGGGTTGTGTTGCAGGGGTGTAGTAGTGGAGGAGAGAGATCTCTAATTTCTGAGCTAGTTTTCCATTGGAGGGATCATCCTTTCATCCAGGAGTTTGTGAGGAAGTCATCAGGGCTTCATTACATATTTTGGCACCAGGCCAAGTAGCAGTCATCAACTACAATGCAGTTTCCCTCAAGGACTACGTTATTTTGGAGAGCATCTGCAACAGTGGGTTTATTGCCCTATTTGGAGTGTTTGGGTTTCATGTGTGGGGATCAACCCTTCATTTAGGAGATATTTTGGAGGAGGATCATCCATCCTATATATCAGATCATCCATCTCCCATCAGTGATTCAATTTCAGATATTATTCATCCCTAGGGCCAAATCTGCTATATATTGTATAATGTGTATTTCCGAAAGCCTTTTCTGGGTTGTCCTGGAAATATGTTTTGGAGAATGGATCTCTAGCCTTAGAATTTTTGGAGCATTATATAAACAACAAAATATTTTTATGTCTTTCAGTTGCTATTCTCTCTTAGACAATGCAATTTTCTGCATTCTTGTATTTCATGTATTAACAACATTTTAGATCAAGGTGTATGCTTTCATGGGAGGCTTGTTTGCCCAACTTGAGTGATCTTTTCCCCAAGATCTTGTACCTATTTTGATTTTATATTCATAATGGAATGGATCTACTATTGTCTCATGCTTTTATCTATTCATACTTCTGCATATTTCTAGTTTTATGCACTCTATTCCTGCTTTCCCCATTCGGGAATATTACACTTATCAAATAGGTAAATGTTACTAGAAGATGTGTCTTTTTTCCAGAAGTGGTTTTTCTTTCCCATGCTTTGAGGAAAAAGAATTTTTAAGGAGGGAAGAATTGTAATATACCAGCAGTATATTACAACTAGAGTTATGATGAATTAAATAATAATATTCATTTCATAATAAGGAGGATTATTATGTAATCATTTATGTATAATAATAATAATTTGAGTATTTTTCAAAAGACATTGCTTATCACCCACTACGTGTATTTATACACATCTATGTGCTCAATGAATCATGACTTGTATATATATTTTTATAATAAATATTTTTTGTTTAATATGGATTAATTTGTGTATTCATGATGTTTTCATGAAGTGGACTACTAGGTCTACTTCAAGAGATGCAATAAAAAAAAGTTAACTGATATCTTCTAATTCCTCCAAGTCACCTTTGTCATCAACATTTTGAAAATATAATTATATTTCAACTAATGAATTAATAACTCTCGCTATATATAAGCTAAAAAATAAACACATAATTAACAATTAATTACATTGGGCATGGGTAACATATCTTCCACCATTCTTTTGTGACCCTTTTTTGAGGCATAATTTAGTTCTTCAACAATGGGCTTATGCTTGAAGTAATATCGCTATATGGAATAAGATAAAACCATATTTAATAATTGCATATATTGAGCTAGCTAGTACATTCACATAATAAATGAGTTTATGTTGATAAACTTACATAACATCCATTTACTGCGTAATAATTAATTTCTTTGTGTCCATTCCTTCATGTACATAAAATGATATAAATTTTCCAATATCATATGGTATTTTTTTGTAGTCTTTTTCCTTTCTTAGCAAGCATTGTGATGTTACTACTAAACTTGTTCAAAACCATAAAAAATTAAGTCACCTATAAAATTCAAAGATGATACATAATGAAGCATAACATCTGAAGGAGTAGAAACCAGAGTGAATACATAAAAAACTAGTTTGAACATATTCCACCTGATATGGTCTCTCCTCCTCTTAATAGTTTTAGAGAATACATGAAGGGCCTATTTGCCACTAAATCATAAAATTTGAAACCTTCTAAGAAAACATGGTAATGTTCTCTGATTATTACCACTTCTTATTTCTCCACACTTTTTTTGTGGAGTTATTTTTGTTAGTGTCTATGAGTCATCAGTGATCAAATTTACTATTTCAGTATTGTTGGATGTCCTTGGTCAAAGTTTAAAAATTTTCAAATAAATATTGGCATCTTTCCGTTGTCAAATTAGTCTTGAGTAATGTCCTAGGTGTCACTATTACTCCCTCCATTTTCAAGGTAATAAAATTTCATCATGGTTATGTAATCATTCCTTGTGATAGGTCATTATATGAGTGTCTTGTTCATCATTTTTTTCATGTCATCAAAATCTACATGGGAGTCATGTCATCACCATCATCACCATCATGGGAGTTAGTAATTAGGGATAAGTTGATTAAAAGGGTACCAACAGTACATTCAACCCACATGGAGATGTAATCTTTCCAAACAAAGAAATCAAGCTACAATACACTACCTCATTAAGTCACTTCTCAAAAGGACATGTGATGTCACATCATCATCAAAGAAAAAAATCGACTTTCAAGCTATAAAAGGATCATCCAAGAATTCAAAAGCTTCATTCCATCATCCAAGAATTCAAAAGCTTGATTCCATCATCTAAGAATTCAAAATCTTCATTCCATCATCCAATAACACTTCTCCACCATTGTGATTTATCTACAACATCAGAGCTTGCAATTTTCCATCACCAAACCCTTGCCAACAAGCACACTACGCTTCTAGCCAACACGCTTCATTTTTGAGTTTGGAGCTTAGAGGAAGCAACAACAGGGTTCATTCAACAATTTAAAAGTTCCATAGAATCTCAACATGTAATATATCCTCTCATCAATCGTCATGCAGTGATTTTCCTTCAACATATGATGAAATCCCTCTCCTAGGGTTTTTCATTGTGCTTTTGGTTTACTTGGTGTTTGCTTCAGTTCAGAGAGAAGTACCATATTTTTCTAGCCTTAACACCCTTGTACACACTTCATACGCCTCCCTCAATTGTTTCCCACACTCATCTCCTTCATTTCATCATTTTCCCCAAAAACCATAACCCACGCTGTGCTTTTGGTTTTTTCTTCTTTTTCCCTCACCCATTTCAATAAATTCTACTTCCCAAGTGTCCCTAACACCTATCCCTATTCCCCCTTTTTTTTTTTTCAGATTTTTCTTAGTCCCTTATCCCATCCATATCCCTTCCTAAACTAGCTTCCCTTTTTCCCCTTGTTTTCCAATCCTAAACCCTACCCTTCCCTCCTATAAAAATAGGGTTACTTGATAAGAAAAACTAACACCATGGCCTGTGAAAAGAAGTACAACAAGGGAAAACATGTCTCCAGATATGAACCAACTAACATGCAAGAAATCAATGGTTCACCATTCATCAAAAGGTCATTTGAAGAGGTAGGATGCCTAGGGTTTTGTGAAAAGATAAAAGAGGTGGGTTGCCATGCTAAGTTGACCAGTATTTTTGCCACCCATTTCAAGAGGAATAATACCACGATAGCATGGATGGAATTCTTGGTATCATCAGAGGTGATTGGCATGATTTTTAGGGTTGGAGGTCATTTGTTGCACAAAGGGATAGTCTTACCTCAAAATAAGTTTCTGAAGTAATGAAGATGAATTTTAAAAAAGTGAAAGAGGTTTTTTTCAATAATAGACAAAAGAAAAAAACCTCTTTCTGTTTATGCATAGGTTTCCTTATTTGAGATAAATGTACAAAATAAATTTGCTACATGAGAGTTGCTGCACCTTTGGATATCTTGACTTCAAGTCAGTTTTTCAGGGGTTTGGAATAGGTGTTTGCAGTGATTTATGACTCTATTGTGTATTAGACACCATATTATTTCCAAAAATACCATTTGAAGCCAAAAAAATACTTTTGGAAGGCCTCCAAATCACTCTCCAAACTTTCGTTATGCTTCTGCAATTTTTCGTCGCATTTTTAGCGACAAAATTCAAACTTGGATTTTGAATAAATGGGAAACTATTTTTGAAAAATGGAGGAGGTTTTTATTCATAAAATAAATAAAAACAAAAACCTCTCTCCTTTTTGTAATTTTTTTTTTTTATGGCTAGAGATATATTGCTCTATCATTGAGCCCTTTTTTTCTTCAGAAAACCCATAAATTTGACCCTACAGACACACAACGTGGCCACGCTGTGCTTTTTCTCAGGGGCTTCAAATGAAAAATGGTAAGCATGTGAAAGTGTATCTTGATTTTTACATCTAAAAAATCCACTTTGTGTCTCTTTTTGGCTCATAAATTTATAGGAAAAGGTCAAAAACCATCAATTTTTCACACTTGTGCCACTATTTGGAGGCACACGCTACGTTTATGGAGTATCTATGGTAGAATGAGTTTCGAGTTACCTTGGAGATGATTTTTTGACGGTTTCAAGATTAAGTGATATATAGGACATCTCGAGATTTCCATACATACCATTTTCAACCAAAAAATCCTCAAGGAAGGCCTCCAAATCACCTTGCAAACTTTCGCTATGCTTCTGCTAAATTTCGTTGCGTTTATGAGAGATTTCGCTGCGCTTCTGGGTTTGATGAATTTTCTGGACACATGGAGGTCAAAGGTCAAAGTTGGCTTATGTAACAAATATCTAATGAGATGTTTAATAGTTAATGAGCATATTTATGTTCATCCTTGTTGAAGGATATTGTATTTAATGACTGTAGACAAAGACTCAAACTTGTTAGGTAAAAAAGGGGAAGATGTTTCTAACTCCCCTAGAAATTAGGTTATGAGTCATTAGTTGCATTAATGGGTTGTTTTGGATCAGTTTTCCAGCCATAGAGGTGTAATGATGTGAATTTTTCTATATGTACTCAAATTCAACTCATTTTGGGGGTTGGATACTTGATAGTCATAGTGTGGAGCTTATGTACGCCTTTTTACAATGATATCAATGACAGTGCAGAATTATCTCGAGATTCTTATGGTATTCTTATTGAAAGTGTTTATTCTTAGTATAATCATTGATTTGAATGTTTATTTCTCCTCACAACCATATGTATGATTTAATATGATCATCTCATTAGTTTTTAAGTAGAATACATAAGCTTTTATGCTTTGTTTTTATGAGATATTCATGTTTGTATTTCATTTCTTCTGATGATTGAATGCATAGTTATATGCTCATTACAATCATTATTTTTTCAATCCTATAACACAATGAAAACCTAAATATGTGAATAAATATACCTATTTTCCTCATTTTCATCTATGCAATTGATAATTCAGAATCATGACCTAGTTCCTTGATCTATGACCTTGATTCATCAAACCCTAATGAGCTGAATATCTAGCCTAATATCTACTTTTATCTCCAGTCACTTCATTGCCTGTGATATTAGAGAGATCCATATTTGATTTGGTAGGGATAGATACTAATTTCAAATTTTGTCTGAGGTTACCTCCTTCGGTCTCATTTCTCAGCCTTGGGAAATAGGAGGAAGTGGTAACATTTTGGCGTCATTGCTGGGGAGCGAAGGTTAAATTTTTCCCAGGAAAGAACGAAAAATATTAGCTCTGATTGCTGATGATGAACAATGGTCAGGCACAAGAAGGCTATGCATCTTTCACCTGGTGACTCCAGTGTCAAAGAATCCAAAAGTTTAGAGTTTTCATGATGACTCCATTGTTCAAAAACTAGTAGCTTGAAGAACTTTTTGGTGACTTTACTGTTTTCAATAAGTATTCAATTTCTAGAATATATGCTTCTATGAATCACACCTATATTCTTTTTTTTCCAAATCATATGCCTTGTGTTGATTGGTAGACTTATTTTCCAAAATTTAAGGATGAAGAAGGCAATGATGCTGCTTTGCATTTGATTGAGTTTCTTATGCACATGCATAGGATAAGGGTTGAAATTCATGAAGACTGCTTGATGAAGATATTTATGGAGACCTTAGAATAAAGATCAAGGTTTTTGTATGAGAAGTTTTCATATACTAGTCTATGTTCTCTTAAATATTTCTATGCAACATTTTGTAAAAATTATAAACAAAGCCACCCTTCTGTAGTGCTTGTAGAAAACCTTCGTGGAAACCTTGACGATATTATTCAACATATGGGGATTAACATTCATGATAAATATTTAATGGCTGATGAGATTGAATAATCCTGGTTTGATTTACTTTCTCATCAAGAGGAAGTAGTAGAGGATAACCATGACATTCAGGAAGATCATCAACAGTCGGTAGTTTTCTCCTTTATTATAGATGAGGATAGGGATGAAAATAGTCATTCAGATTTCCCTTCAGATCATACATATTTTGAATATTTATTTCAAGAAGAGACTTGTGAAAATAAGGGTTTCAAAGAGGCATGCATGGAAGCTAACACATAATGAAAGTTGTTTGCATCAACGAGAACCTATTTTCCTTAAAAGTCATAATGATTTTATTTTGGTTGAAGTGCATGGAAGTTCACTTTTAGGTAAACTTGAGCTACATGAAGAGATGAAATTATAGGTTTTACCTATTTTATTTGAGGATCATCAAAAATACATGAATGATAATAATTTTTTTAGTGAAATTTTTGAAGGTATAAAACATGGACTAATTGTCAATGGAAATTGTCCCTTGGATCATCAAGACATGATAATCTTCCATATTTTCAAGGATCCTTTTGCTGATTTTCTCTAGTCATCAAAATGGATGATTTTTCATGGTTTCAAGGATCCAATGGTAAGTCTGTTGCAGTCATTAGTTAAATAATTTGAGTTTTATATGGAGCATGGATTCAATTTTCATTTTGAGTTGCCAATAGATGATCCACTTCCAATTTTGTTCAAGAATAGTCAAGAAACACAGGTGTTAGATCAACTCTTTGACTGGATATATTGGAGGTTTCATAATGCTTGAATTAGAAATTTTATTTCCAGCTTAGGGTAGATTGGTATGTACATAAATAAGATCACAAGTTTGAGCATCTACTTTTTAGAAGTTTTAAGCCCAAGGAGAAGGCCATAAGGCTTTTGTGATCAACTGTCATTTTCTATTTAAAGTTCAAAAGTCAAATAATTTTTTGAGTCAAGTCAAGTTAGTTTTTATTTTTCTCAGTTTAAGTTAGCCATTGGAGTTTCAAGTCTTTTATTTTGAATCCATCACCAAGGCTACTTGGTCTATGATGTTCTTGACACCACCTAGAGGAGATTCCATCCCCATTTGGAGCCAATAAGTGTCTATGAGTCACAAGTGATCAAATTTACTCTTTCAATATTGTTGGATGTCTTTGGTCAAAGTTTTAAAAATTTCAAATAAAATTTGGCATATTTTGGTTGTCAAATGAGTCTTGAGTCATGTCGTAGGTGTTAATACTACTCCCTCCATTTTCAAGGTCATAAAATGTCATCATGGTTATGTCATCATTCCTTGTGATAGGTCGTTAAATGAGTGTCTTGGTCATGTCATCAAAATCTACATGGGAGTCATGTCATCACCATTGTCACCATAATGGGAGTTAGTAATTAGAGATAAGTTTTTGAAGAAGGTACAAAAGATACATTCAACCCACATGGTGATTTAATCTTTCCAAACAAATAAATCAAGCTGCAATACACTACCTCATCAAGTCACTTATCAAAAAAACATTTGATGTCACACCATCATCAAAGAAAAAAATCGACTTTCAAGATATAAAAGGATCATCCAAGAATTCAAAATTTTCATTGCATCCTCCAAGAACACTTCTCCACTACTGTGCTTCATCTCATCCATTAGAGCCTGCAATTTTCCATCATGAAACCCTTGCCAGCAAGCACACTACGCTTCTGGCCAGCACACTACATTTTTGAGTTTGGAGCTTAGAGGAAGAAACAACAGGGTTTATTCAACAATTTACAAGTTCTAGAGACTCTCAACATGTAATTATAGCCTCTCATCAATCCTCATGCAGTGATTTTCCTTCAGCAAATGATGAAATTCCTCTCCTAGGGTTTTTTGCCACGCTTTTGTTTTTCTTGGTGTTTGCTTCAGTTCAGAGAGAAGTACCCTAATTTTCCTGCCCCAAAACCCTTGTACAAACTTCACAGACCTACCTCAATCATTTTCCACACTCACCTCCTTCATTTCATCATTTCCCCCCCAAAACCATAACTCATGCTACACTTTTGCTGCATTTTTGGGTTTGGACTATGTTTTTATTTTTTCTCCTTTTTCCATCACCCATTTCAAGAAATTCCACTTCCAAAGTGTCCCTAACACCTATCCCTATTCCCCATAATTTTTTCATATTTTTCTCAGTCCCTTATCCCCTCCATTTCCCTTCCTAAACTAGCTGCCCTTTTTTCCCCTGTATTCCAATCCTAAACCCTACCCTTCCCTCCTATCAAACTAGGGTTTCCTGATAAGAAAAACCAACACAATTTCCAGTGAAGAGAAGAAGTAAAAAAAGGGAGGACATGTCTCCATATATGAACCAACTAACATGCAGGAAATCAATGCTTCACCATTCATCAAATGGTCATTTGAAGGGGTACGCTGCCTAGGGTTTTGTGAAAAGATACAAGAGGTGAGATACCATGCTAAGTTGACCAGTATTTTTTCTACCCATTTCAAGAGGAACAAGACCATAATAGCAGGGATGGAATTCTTGGTATCATCAGAGGTGATTGGCACGATTTTTAGGGTTGGAGGTCATTTTCCGCACACAAGGATAATCTTACTTCAAAATCAGTTTTGAAGTAATGAAGATGAATTTTACAAAAGAAAAGAGGTTTTTGTTAATAATAGACCAAATAAAAAAAAAATCCTTCATTTTATGCACAGGTGTTATAATTTGAGAGAAGTACCAAAAATATAGTTGCTACAGGACAGTTGCTGCACCTTTGGACAACTTGACTTCAAGTCAGTTTTTCAGGGGTTTGGAGCAGGGGTTTGCAGTGCTTGATGACTCTATTGTGTAGTATACATCATAATATTTCCAACCATACCACTTTCATCCAAAAAGTCCTCTGGGATGGCCTCCAAATCACTCTCCAATCTTTCACTACACTTATGATGCACTTATGCAATTTTTCACTGCGTTTTTAGTGACCAACTTCAAACATGGAGTTTGAAAAAATGGGAAAGTGTTTTTGAAAAATGTAGGAGATTTTTTTCAATAACATACCTAAAAGAAAAACCTATCTCATTTTTTTTAAAATGGTTTATGGTTAGAGAGATATTGCTCTATATTTGAGCCCTATGTTTGCAGAAAACCGATAAATTTGACCCTTCCACGCTGCGCTTTTTCTCATGGGCTTCAAATGAAAAATGGTAAGCATGTGTAGGTGTATATTGACTTGTAAATATCAAAAATCCACTTTGTGTCTCTTTTCAGCTCAAAAATTTGCAGGAAAAGGTTAAAAACCATCATTATTTCACACTTCTTCCACTGTTTGGAGGCACACACTATGTTTCTAGAGTAGCTGTGGTAGAATGAGTTTTGAGGTGTCTTAGAGATGATTTTTTGCTGGTTTCAATCTTCAATGATATAGAGGACATATCCAGATTTCCAACCATACCATTTTTAACCAAAAACACTCCAGGAAGGCCTCAAAATCACCTTCCAAACTTTTTCTACACTTCTGCTAAATTTCACTGTGTTTCCGAGAGATTTCACTACGCTTCTGGTTTTGATGACTTTCTAGACACGTGGAGGTCAAAGGCCAAATTTGGCATATGTAACAGTTGTATCATGAGCTGTTTGATAGTTAATGAGCATATTTATTTTCATCCTTGTTAAAGGATGTTGTATTTAATTATCGAAGACAAAGACTCAAACTTGTTAGCTAAAAAAGGGGAAGTTGTTACTAACTCCCCTAGAAATTAGGTTATGAGTAATTAGATACATTAATGAGTTGTTTTGGATCATGTTTCAAGCCATAGAGGTGGCACGATGTCTATTTTTCTATATGTACTCAAATTTAACTCATTGTTGGGATTGGATACTTGATAATCATAGTGTGGGGCTTGTGTACACCTTTTTATAGTGATATCAATGGCAGTGCAAAATTATTTGAGGTTCTTATGGTATGCTTATTGATAGTGTTTCTTCTCAGTTTAATCATCATCAATTTGAATGTTCATTTCTCCTTAAAAACATATGTATGCTTTCATGTGATCATCTCATTAGTTTTTAAGAAGAATAAATAAGTTTTTATGCTCCGTTTTGATGAGATCTTCATGTTTTTGTTTCATTTATTTTGATGAATGAATTCATAGTTATATGCTCATTTGGATCCTTAATTTTTCAAACCTATACCACAATGACAACATAAATATTTCAATAAACATACCTACTTTGCCTCATTTTCATCTCCGCAATTGATAATTCAGACTCTTGACCTTGATCCTAAATCTATGACCTTGATCCAACAAACCCTAAATCAAACCATAATGAGATGAATATCTAGCCTAATATCTGTTTTTCTCTCCAGTCACTTCATTGGATGTGAGATTAGAGAGAGCCCTCTCTAATTTGGTAGGGTTGGCTACCAAGTCCAAAGTTGGTATGAGGTTACCTCGTTCGGTCTCCTTTCTCAGCCTTGGGAAACTGGATGGAGTGCTAACAATTTCGACCACTCCATCGTGACTATGTAAAAAAATTCATTATAAGTAAATGTTCAACTACCAAACTATAAAATCTCTCATTTATCAATAAATTACACATCTTAATCCCACAGGGTGTAGCTCAATTGGTGATCACCTTGTTCTGAAGCCATGTGTAAAGAAAGAGATTCAATGTTCAATTCCCTGTGGGTTAGACCAAATTTTTTTTTTTTACATCATCATTAGTGAATAATTTTTTCTATCTTCTACTAATGAAATAGATCTTCATCTCTATTCATCCCCATGTTTATGCTTTGTGCTCAAACATTAATATGTATATCATAAAACAATTGGGTTCCATGAAAAATGTAATGTATTGGATTCAATTATATTCTAAATAATTTTTTAGCAATATGAGATAAATATTACCATGGATAACATGCTCAAATTTTGTGCAAATAAGACCCTCAGAACTTTCTCCAATAACTATGTAGTTATTAGAATTATAGTTGCAACTCTTCCTAAAATAAATACATAATTTTCAATATTATATAAAAATTATAAAGTATGTAATTTCAACTCATTGGGGTATTTTTGTTGTTATTACCTTTATTAATTGATTTTTTTTTGCATTTTTAATATTACATTTCTCTCTTTCCCTATGTTGAATGGTGATTATATGAGGGATCTCCACTTGAAGCCATATGAAATGTAGATATATGAGAACAACTCACTACTAAGTTAAAGTACATAAAATTCATGGAACAAATATATGTATAATTTGAAATGAACATTGAAAATAAACACTCATAAGATCAACATATGTAGAGATATATATATAATAACCTTGCAAAATTATTAGTTGGTGAATGAATTTTGACAAATGACTTATTAGAATTATTTATTAGCCATGCTTGATCAAACAACCCAAATTTTCCACCTATCAAATGAAATTGTAAAAATAGTAGTGTCAAATGTATACAACGCAACCAAAGAAAAGTTCATTAAAATGTTGTATCCATGGTAAGGAGAGAGTCCTGGAAATACCTTTAATGAAAGTTTCAATACAAGGCCAAGGAAACATCAAATTTCATTCCATCATTCCTACTTGTACCAATCTATTATAGTTAGTTTCCCTTGAACTTGAAACATAAATACTAGCAAAAGTATTGCTACTCGAGTCTAGAAACTTGTAAACATTTTATTGTTAATTAGTGGTTTGTAATACATGGATTCCCAACTTGTCATATATAGAGGGAACTTGTTCAACCTTTAAAATTTGTTTCTTGTAAAACTACACCATAACATCTCTCCGATCATTATTTTGGGTTGATTTTAGAGAGTTATTTTCCATTTTTTTTTCAAATCTTGGGGAGTTTCAACTATGTATTCAATTTATTTACAAATAATGAAATTAATCAAATATTGTGTACAATTGTTAAACTATTTGATATTTTAGGCAGCTATGGATTTGGTAGTTTGAAATTGATATATCTAAAGCATGGAAAATGGATTTTTTTATCTAACTTCTTATGATGAGGTGTAGAGGTAATTTTTCCAATAGAACTTGGGGAACTTATGGGACTATAGTAGAAGATTAGGATAAAAGGAAGATATAGATGAAGGTTAAGATAAAAAGGAAAATTAAGAGGGAGAGGAGGAAGAGGGATAAAAAAAATAAGATAAGGAGTGGGGGGCTTGGGAGGGAAGAAGAGGAAGAGGAGTGAGGAAGGAAAATAGGAGGGGAGGATGGAGAGGAAGGAGAAGAGGGAGATAAGAAGAGGGAGAGAATAAGAGGAAGGAGATGGAAGGGGGTAAGAAATAGGAGTGGAAGAGGGAAAGATGAATGGGGCTTAGGAGGGGGATAAGAGGGAGTAAGATAGAGAAGGGAGAGGAAGGAGAATAAAGAGAGGAGGATATGGAGATGGAGATGGAGATAAGAGGAGGAGGGAGAATAGGGGATAGGAGAGTGGAATACAAATATGAGTGGAAGAGGAGAAGAGGAAGAGGGAGGAGGAGTGGAAGAAGAAGAAGAGGGTAAGGATGAGGAAGGATAGGAGAGGGAGAAACAGGGGGAGTAAGAGAGGAATATGATAGGAATGGGGAATATTGAGAGAGCCAAGGGAAGACGAGGCTACCTAAAACCCATCTCTAAAACCCATCTCCAAAATTCTTATTTAAAACTTGGCTATAGTGACATTGAGATAAAGTGTACAACATTCAATGTCACAAACATGTTTATACCATGTTGGCCTATGTGATATTAACATCATTTAATATTTTTATACACTCTGTAATACAACTCACCACAATTTGGTGAAATTTTTGTTTTTATTATTGATATAAAAAATGAAAATTACATTATTATTACCTTTTTTTTTTAAAGCTAACTAACACAGGATTTGAATCCGTGACTTATCACAATGAGTGTCTTAACACTACACCCATTCATTTTCAGTCAAAAGCCCCATGGGATATTATCATTATTATCACTTAAAAAACATTATTATTACCATTTAAAAAAATATTGTTATTCTTATTATTATTATTTGAAAAAAATATTACGATAATTATTATTAATTATAATTAAAACCCCCTAGACCATGGCGCACACAAATTTTGTACTTTGTAGAACGGGCATATGAAGTTTTGGAAAATTGGCCCTTTTTTGACAGTTTTTTCCATGTATTGTAGGTTGTAGCCATTGCATATTCTAAAAATATGATATAGATACATTTATATTTCATGCAATACCTGCTTTGTGTGGAGCCCACCTAGTGATTAGTGAAAATTTTAATGTTGAAATTTGATTTGAATTTATGAACTGGATGAAATGATATATACATATTTATAACCAAAATATAGAGATATAGTGATACTTGAATTATATTGATAAATAGAAAGTGTTGAAACCATAAATGTAGAATGGAAACAAGCTAGCTCGAACATTGGTAGCTTATTTATGAGAAGGGATGCGATAATTATGCATATCCACCAGAATATGTTACAATGAGGCTTAAAGGCATTTTTTAATCATAAATAAACAATGATAAAACCCTAAACATCCAAAAAACTAACCCTAGGAGATGAAGCACTGAAGGGCTTGTGGGCCATGATAGGGTAAGTTGGAACATCAAATTCCTAGGGTTGTAACTTCTACAAATGCAACCAAACATTGTCTCCCACTTGAAAATTGTGTGGTACTCAGTGTTGATCATGGTGTTGTTTGTACTTAGTACTGGCCTTCTATAAGATATCATGGACTTGCTAGCATATGTGCTGAATTCATTCAATAAAATTGGCAGTTTTGTTGGCTCTAGATTGAACATGTATGGAATCTATCTATGTAGTTTCAAGGGGTAGTGCGAAATCAATGGGACTGAATGGTTGAGACCCCTAGCCCAATTGAAAGGGGTTGTGGCTAATTGAGCTATGGATATATCTACCATAACATTTCTAAACACAGAGTAAACTCTCATCCCACATGATGCCTAGAGTTGTACATTCGTGAAATGTGCATGATCATCCTATTGACAACCTCCATTTGACCATCAGTTTAGGGGTGGAAGGAAGTTGATTTGGTGAGCTCGATGTCCAACAATGACGAGAGGCTCAACTAGAATGTCCTTAGGAACCTGATATCCCAATTTGATATCAAAGTCTGCAGTATCCCAAAATACACCCACACCTTTTCCAAGAAGATATTAACAGTGGATTTTGTCGTGATACTCTTCTTGTAGGCAGTTAAAATGAAAATCTTAGAAAATCATTCAATGAAAAAAAAACACACAAACATTTCCATGCGTGGTAGAAGGAAGGAAAAACATATAATCCATCGAGATGAATTCCCAAGGCTATTTAGGAGTAAGCATAGGGATGTACATTCTTTGCTTCTTAATGGAACTTTGGTAATTATTCATGTGATGCAAGACCTAATATACTTGCCAACATAATGTCGAAGTTTCAGACAATAAATACTTCTGCAGTATTGCCACTGTCTTCTCCACTCCAAAGTGCCCTGCCACCTGACTGCAATGTTCCTTCTAGATTATCTTGGCACACTTGCTTGAAGGAACAAAAAGGTGGCCGAGGTAGCATAATAATGCACCTTGGAGGTGGAAGTCTGGAACTTGGTTGCCTACCATTAAAATTTGCTACGTGGCTACGAATTTTGATTCATTGTTGTATAACTATGTCCACCCAGAGGTATCATGCCCATAAGCGTTTATAATTGTGGTTAGTTCCACAAGTGGGGGTTGATTGAGCTAGTATACGAAATGATTGGGGCTACCCTTATTGTATTTGATGTTCAAATGGAATTTTTGTAGGTATATCGACCATTTATGATGGCTGTCATTTTGTAACTTCCATTGTGTTTGCATAAATTGTAGAGGCCTATGATTAATATGGATGATTGTATCCTTCCCCAGAATATAAATTTTCCATTTTTGGCAGCTCTGCATGATGGAATACATCTCCTTATCATAGGTGGGGTATATTTGGACAATATTAGAGAGTGTTTCACTGTGATTGGCCATCATATGTACTTGTTGAATGAGGACTGCACTAATATCATAGTCAAAGGCATCTGTCTAAATCTCAAATGGCTATTGCAGGCTTGATAGGGTGAGGATTGGTGCATAGCAGAGGTGGTGTTTCAGTTCGTGAAATTCATTCTATTGTGACTAAAAAAACAAAATATTTTCATTTGTTCCAGCCTTGGTCACTTGAATTAATGGCCAATAAATATAAGAGAACCCAAACATGAATATTTAGAAGAAGTTAGCAAGGCCTAAGAAGTTACAAAGCTCTGTTATAGTTGTCAGGGTTATCCAATGTTGAATGACTTGGATCTTGGTTAGATCCACATGCACAAATTTATCATCAATAATGTAGCCTATGTAATGGCCCTTGTTGATGGTAAAGGAGCATTTTTATAAATTAGCACATAGCTTGTGTTGTCCTAGAGTGTGGAGCACCTACTGAATACGTTGCAAGTGTTCTTCCCAACTTTTGTTGAATATGAGGATATAATCCAGATATACAACCACAAAATAGTTGGTGAAAGGCTGCAATATAAAATCCACCAGCCTCATGAAAGTTGTTGGGGCATTTTTCAAACTAGAAGGCATGTTCGATTGTTCAAAAAGACCCTCCTTGAACTTTAAAGTGGTCTTCCATACATCAGTTGGTTCTATTGCGACATGGTGGTAGTTGGAATTCAAATCAATCTTATTGAAGTACCTTCCCCCCTTGAGTTGGTCAAGAAGGTTGTCAATTTGTTATGGTGGACAAATTCCTTATGCAAACAAAATCAATCTCCCTAGATTCAATGATTGAATACAGTAACAAACATACAAACTAGTAAATATTTCCATGAGTTCATTCCTATTGAATCACGAGCAAGAATGACATAAGATGAGATCCATACCTTTCAAATGAAATTCCTGATGAATATCATTGCTATGGTTTGATGCAGCTCCTTAATGCTTATAATCTAGACCTGCAAACATATTAACAAAAAAATATCAAAGCCATATGATAGATAAATGACTCAATACAACTCATACTAGTGATCAAATAAACTAGTACCTAATATAATTACCAATGGAAAAATGGAAGAAAATATGTAATACATCAACTCCATTGAATAATACAATGGGAAAGAAACACTATATTATATTAATATCAAGAATGAAGGAGTAATACAACCTTAGCCTTTATTATGTATGGCTCCTTCCAATGGTCCCCAATCTTCTCTTTAGATGACAAGCCTTCTATCCCTATTTCAACAACGTAATTTTACATTCAACAACCCTCCTTAACCCTCTGGGATGTGTTTGATTTATAGACCAAGAGGAGTAGGTTTGTGATCCTCTTCCTAAGGGATGAGATTGTCAAAAGGAGTGATTAGGGTTCCACAAAGAGAGTGAATTAGCTCCATGAATAGAGGGATTAGGCCCGAGTAAGCATAAGCTCGAATATTTCAGTTGGGAAATATTTCCACAAAAAAGCTTCTATAATTCACTTTTTATTTTTACTTTTGTTAAGTCATGTGCATAGCTCATAGTGGAAGACAGAGTGGAAATTTTCACTAGGTATAATCGTCAAATATGAGTATGCGCAGAATATGGCTAGTGAACCACATAAATGATCAAAAATAAGTTTTTGGACCATGTAATCCAATATCATCATTCTCTTTGGGATTGTTTAGCTTTTAACCTTGTAGGGGAATGCTTTGGAACACTTCGACAGATGGTGAAAGATCAAAATTAGTGGTCAGTTGCCTAATGGTGACAAAATTCCATGTAACACAATTTGGGGAATCATGCATCATTTCCTGGCTATGATTTTTTCAGGGATTGATAATAAATGTAAAGTCACCAAGTCCCATATTTCTTTTTCACAAGTACAATGGGTTTCCATAGTGTGAGGAACTCGGTCAAATGTGCCCTTTTGGTGCAACTCCTAGACTTGTCACTTGATTTCCTCATTTTTGAAAAGATAGCAGTGGTGGATTGGCCAATTGGGTAGAGGTGTGTTGCGGTTCAAATCAATTGCATGCTTGACTTCACAGTCTAGAGGTACCCTAGTGGGTGAGGAGAAGGTGTCTTTGTATTCTTTGACAAACTTTTCCACTTGCCTCTGCTACCTGGAGGAGCCTTATGTAGAGGCCATGTATGAGGCCACAATATTCTCCTACTTTAAGAGTGAATCAAGAAGAAGAAACATTTCCCAATTTGGGATATGACCTTATTACATTTCTTAATGACGATCAAAGAAATGGTAGTAAGCAGGGTTACATACGGTATCCCATTTAGTTGTTTTTCCGAAGTAATAATAAAACTCTGAGGTCTAAACTCATATACAACATGATGCTTCCAAAAGTATGGTTGGCCTAAAATAACATAACAAACATGAAGGGGAGTAATATCACATAATACCTCTTCCTTGAGAAGATTTATTCTGTAGGATAGATGGAACTGTTGGATAACGTGGAGATATATCCCTTGCTAGAGATACCCAATGGTGTGTGGATGTGTGTGTGGTTTTATCAGTATGCCTAAATCCTTAATGACCTTTATTGAGATGAGGTTATTTTAACTCCCACTATTGAAAATGAAATGTAGTGGAGCACCCTTCACCCACATCTGTGAGTGAAAGAGGCACTCACCATCCTTCATATCTTTAGCATCCCTTTGTTTTAACTTGATGGTGGATACAATGGAAATGGGTTCTACATCAATGATCCATTTCCCTTTGTTGAGGCTTGATTCATATTTGTAGTCTACGTCCGACTCTGAGGCTTTAGATTGGCCACCAATGATTTCCTTGCGTAACATTCATTGGTGTTATGTCATGAGATAATGTGGAACTCATATCACTTTCCCATTTGTTTATTACTCTTCCCTTTAAAATTATTTTTTTGTGGCTTAGATGGTTTTCCTATGATGGTCCACACTCGTGTTGGGTGAATTAATTGTATTTTAATTAATATCAATCAATTACACTAATACATAAATTGTCAACTAGGGTAGGTATTTTTATTTCAAGGTTATCATGCAAAATATATGTAGGCATAAATGATAACTAACACCACCTAAGGGAAAAGTCTCTTTGAACATGGTACCCAACCAAAACCAATTTGCTGTAACTACTCACTCTCAACATAGAAAAATTAGTACTCTCACACTTCAAGATAAAAAAACACTTTGCACACGATTATGAAATAAAAACACATTACAAAATAAAATCATTCAATCACTCAAGATCACTATTTGTAGAAAGGAAAAAAAAATATTGGAAAGAATTACAGAAACCATTCAACAAAATCCCCATTGAATCAGAAAACTTACTGCAATCATCACTCTGCAAATCCGTTCAATCATGTTGTAACAGAAACACAACAATGCATCTAGGAAAACCCTAGGATGTAACAATAAAATAATAAATATTACACACTGATAAATGGATCAATCGAGAACCTATGTTGTTTCACTAATAATCAAAATCAATTATTCTACAAGTCAATAAATCAATAACTATAGTGCATCAGTGGAAATCTGTAATGATAGCAGTAAAATAGCATGAAACACAACTGAGAGTAAATTAAACAAACTGCCACATTACCTTACTATCACAACAATCCTTGCTAAAGAAGAGGGACCTTCCTCCTTAGTAGGGAGTTGGTAATGCACAACTCATGAGCTAAGTCAATGAGATACTGTAACAACACCTGATTGATTTTCCATGTAAATAAAATAAAACCAAGGTCATGGGACACATATTCCAAGATGAATGTTGAGAAAATAATTCTGTGGGCATCACTTGTGGTTTATTTATGGATTTGGAAATTAGAAAAGGCATTGGCAAAGTAAAAGATGTAATAATTGGCATTTAATTATGAAAAGAAAGGAAAATAGGAGAAAAGGAAGGTGAAGGGACACAAATTTGCATGCAAGGGAAATTAGAGAAAAAACGAAGGAAAATGAAAAAAAAGGAGACAACAATAATCAAAAGTCATTAGAGAAACAATACATAACTTTTGGCAGTTTAGTTTTGACTCTCTCATTTCATTCTCTCATAATCTTGCACACTTAGAGAATTCTTGGAGCATGCTTGGAGCACTCTAAAACTCACTTGGATTGGAGAAAATAAAGCAACGAAAATCAAGGGACCACAAGGGGAAAAGTTGGATCAACAACTACAACATGGATACTTTGTAGGTAACATGTTCTTCCTATTTTCCTTCTCTGTTTTTTTGATCTAATGATGAAGTGCTCCAAGAATAATCTAAGTATCCAAGCGTCCGAGAGAGAGAATAGAGAGAGGGCTCAAAACTGAACTGACAAAAGGTACCAACGGATCCTCAAAATCCTTTTTATTAACGAGGCCTATATTTTCTTCAATTTTCCATTATTTTTGTTCATTTTACTCCTCACATGAAACCTGTGACCTTTCAACTTCATTTTCTCCTATTTTCCATTATTTTCATAAATAAAGGCCCATAAATGCCACTTTGCCTTTGAAAATCCTTTGCCATTGCCTTTGCCAATTTCCTTATCCATAATAAACCAAATGAATGACCGCTAGGATTTTTTTCCCAACATTTAGCTTGGAATACATGTCCCATAACTGTGGTTATTATTTTTCCTTTATTAGATTTTATTACACGGAGTTTTCATTAGGGCTATTAGAGAACCCTCCCCCTTGGGGGAAAATTGTCCTTGGTGTTTAATGACACCTAAAACCAACAATACTGGTGAAAGAAAAACATATTTCCATGGATCTTTATAACTTAGCTCATTGCAGTATTTACAATGATCAACCTGTTGAGAATCATACCAACATGACAAAATAAAAACATGAAAACCATATGAAATGACACCCATACCACTTATTGGAGCTTTAGAATACAACTGATGGCATTATTTACATCCATATACATATGTACATATACCAAAACATCACACAAAAGCATATACCAAAACATATATCAAGGCCATTCACTCAACCAACTAATAGAGAAGGATACATAACCTGCATTTGATCCTCCATCTCCCTTGTAGCTTCATCAGGCCCAAAGTGCTTCCATTGTAGTTTAACCTACTCGATTGGTTGGTTCCAGAGGATGATCATATTTCTCTGCAAAATACACTAGGGTTCTGCCTAGAATTATCCTTCTGGTTCCACCTGCAATACAAACCAGTCAATCACATGATCAACATCTTTAACATAATTATTAAGTAATGACACATGGAAAACAACATGGAATTTCACTATCAGAGCTAGTGCAACTCGATATGCTACTAGTCTGATCCTTTCAAGAATATTGAAAGGTCCACAATACTGAGGTGCCAAATTGGCACATGATCCAATCCTCAAAGAGCCCTTCTTGGGCTTGATGCGCAAGTAAACTTGTTCCCCAACCTAAAAATCCTTAAACTACCTATTTCGATCTCCATAGATTTTTTTCTTGTCCTGTGTTGCCTTTATATTCTTCCCGATTACCAACATTTCATGTTCCATTTCTGCCAACATGTCCGGTCCTATCAACATCTTGTTCACTGGATCACTCCAACTGATGGGAATATTACAACTCCGTCCATACAATGCCTCAAACATAATTATCCCTAGTGACTCCTGGTAACCATTGTTGTAAGAAAAATCAACCAACAGAAGGTACTCCTCTCATATCCTCTGACGATGCATCACATACATCCTCAACATGCCCTCCAAAATCTTGTTGACCCTCTCTGTGTGTCCATCTGTCTGCGGATGATAAGTTGTGTTGAAGGCCAACTCTGTTCCTAAACCTGCAAACAACTCCTTCTAATACTTGGAAGTGAACTTAGCATTCCTGTTTGACACAATATTATTCAGAACACCATGCAATATTAGTACATATCCGATGAATACCTATGCCACAACACTAGATGAATACATAGTCTTCAATGGAATGAAGTGGGCTACCTTAGTCAACTTTTCCACCAAAACCATGATGGAATTATGATGTCTAGATGTCTTTGGAAAATTTGTAATGAAATCCATGTAAATGACCTCCCATTTCATTTCTAGAATCATAATTGGCTGTAGCAGTCCACTTGGATGTTTACACTCTGCCTTTACCTGCTGACAGTCTAGACATCTAGCCACAAAATATGCCACATCCTTTTTTATATTCAACCAATGATAAAACTTCACTGTTATAAATGTATTTTAAAAAATGGGTGACCTGAATGCGGTTTTGCATGAAAATATCTCAAGATAGTCTTCTTGAGCTCACTACTGTCTGTCACATATATCCTATCCCCAAATCTGATCAAGCCATCTGTTGAGAGACGATAGTCCACATCTTGTGAACCTGTACCTGTACCAATACCTGTACATGTACCTATTCCTGTACTCTATTGTAACCTGTGCCTAAGCCCCATGTACCTGTTATCTTGCTATCCCACCTGTAAGATCTGATCATATAAGTGTGTCCCATAAGAACTCATAACTGCTATATGATTCAACCGTAATTTCCTACTAAGAGCATTTGCAACCATGTTATCTTTACCCTTAGTGTACCTGATCTCAAAGTGAAACTTGCTAATCATGGCCAACCATCTAGCTTTCCTGGAATTCATATTTGACTGGTAAAACAAGTATCTCAACCCACTGTGATCACTCGCCAATACAAACCTCCTGCTAAGAAGATAATGCCTCCACATCTTCAATGCATGGATGATCGCTGCTAACTCAAGGTCATGTGTCAGATAATTCTACTCATGCTTGTTCAATTTCCGTGATTCATAGCATACTACCTATCCTTCTTGCATAAGGACTCCACCAAGTCCTCTCTTATAAAAATCTATACATACCACAAATGCTTTGTCTCGATCTACAATCTTTGACACTAGATCATTTGTCAATAACTTCTTCAACTGTTCAAAAATTATCGCACATTACTTTTTCCATTCAAATTTATTACCTTTCCTCTCTAGTGACGTAATAGAATATGTGATCCAAGAGAAGTCCTTGATGAACCTCCTATAGTAACCTACTAGTCCCATGAATGATCTTACCTCATCCAAATTTATATGAGCTTCCCACTCCATGATAACCCTTATCTTCTCTGGATCCACTACTATACCTTCCTTGGAGACCATATGCCCCAAGTAATGTACCTATGTATGAAAGAAACAACATTTTCTAAGCTTGGCATACAACTGATGCTCTCTTAGGAATCTTAATACTGCTTCTACATGCTTGAAACGTTCTTCCTCATTCTTAGAATATATTAATATGTCATCAATGAATTTAATAAAAACCTTGTCTAGATAAGGAAGTAACTGATCAAGGTGGCTCCTGAAATGCTCAGAATTCAGAAGTGGCTTTGGAAAAACTCAAAAATTAAAGTCACTGTATGGAATTGGAACCAGGGTCAAATTGGATATCTCATTGCAATATTTCCAATAATGTAAACCACACCTCAATCTGAGTTCGTATGTGAAAGTTATGGCGAGTCAAAGTTTTGGTCAAACTAGGCCAAGTGGGAGCCATTAATGAGGCAACAATTTGGCACTTATTGGTGGACAGATTCCAGTGGTCAGAACGGGTGATTTTGTCACCTCTTTAATTTGACCGATGACCCCAAATTTGGCTGACGGGTTTTCTAACCAATTTGTTTTATATTTATAAAAATAGGTGGTGGGCCACCAACCCTGCCACCCATCAACCATATATATATTATTAAAAAAATATAATAGGTCGGGGCCGTGGGTGACCCGAAACCCACCCAACCACTGCGCAACGATCATATGCCAACGAGGCCAACGAAATTTGAACCCGCCTGGCCAGGTGGGACGGCCCACCAAAATGGGCGGCCTCATAAACAAACACAAATGACACACCCAAATTAGCAACGATTATTCCATATTGGGGGTCCCGCAGATTGGACCCTCGGACCTCCCAAAGAAAACAATTTAATTATATGCCACCAGCCAATGGTCAGTTGGCCCTTGGATGAAAGTTCCACCTGCCTAAACAATATATATAACTTGAATTTCAGCTGGCGGAGGGAGGAGAGGCGAAGACCAGGAGTCCGAAGAGTAGAACAATGCACAAACCAGGAGGGAGGAACCTTGACGTTGGTTTCTAGGAGAAAAACCTTGATTCAGGGGTATCTTTTTGATGCTGAGAAGATTCCTTGGGCGTCTAGAAGTGCCAGTGTTAGAAAGGGGTCGGATTTATATTCATTTTTCATGATTTTTCACTAGGAATCCAACCATGCAACTTGTTTCTCCAGTATAATTCTACATTTCCAGTCCATCCCTGGAAGTGGAGGTACAAGGTGTCATTTTATAATTGATTGGAATTTATTTTTTCTACCATTTAATGAAATAGGCCTCCCCACATTAAGCAGGGTCCGGAGACGTAGCCCACATCGGGTGAAATTCGTTATCAAATTGTCTTGTGCCTTTGATGTCATAGTTGCTTTTGTTTTCCACTTATTTCACATGTTTATGCTACTTGGTTACATGCTCTTTTAAATTTAATTATGTATGCATCCTTGAAGTAAAATATCTGAATCAAATTTGGTATCAGAGCAGGTCTTCTTGATGCGAGTTGCATGAGTGAATGCTAACCAGGAACAAGATTCAAAGAGGAGAAGGAAAGCTCAAATCATTTGATCCCGAAGTGGGGCATGCAACATGAAGAAGAAACATGGCAAATGAAGATGCATAGGAAAAGGAAGAGTAAAATTATCGCAATATTTTCTTCACCATGGTAGATAAAGTTGACAAGTTGTTCGCAAAATATGAGAAGAAAATCAAGCATGAGAAGAAAGAGTGCGATGATCATGCCTTGGTACACCATGGAGGTGGAGGAGAAGATCCTCCTCCCTCTCCATTCATCAGTGATAGTTCTTCTTCTCCCTCTTCTCATCATTCTAACAGGCATCCCAGAAATGCATCTAAGAAGCCATTTTTTAAGCTATATGTAAATTTTGATTTTCCCACATATAATGGAAATGCAATCCAGAGAAATTAAACAATTGGATTAGAAAGATTGAGGTCTATTTCTGGATTCAGCAGATCGAGGGAGATGAGGCCAAGATCCAATTGGAATCTCTTCGGCTGAGTGGAACTACTCTCATTTTGTGGGAAAGCAAGCTGGAGAAAGGTAGCAAAAACTTGGGTAATCTCCTTTCTTCTTGGTCCAATTTTGTTTCTGCATTATGATATAATATTTTATCCTTTAGGTTATCTACAAAGGGCTTTAATGGAACCATAATTTTGAGACAAGGACAGGGTAAAAATGTACAAAGCTTCACAAAAGAGTTTAGGAAACAAGCTTTGAATTTGGACATTCCACTTGATTCACTAGAAACTGTAAAAAATTATATTGGTGCTTTGCATAGTTACATCAGGTATTGTTTGTTATTGTTTGAGCCTACTACTATTGATGTGGCTAGTGTAAAGGCCATTCACCTTGAAATTAGGGGAAAGAATGACAAAGAAGCTAAATCTAAGAAATGATCTTTCAGACCTCATAATGGCAAGTTCAAGGGAAAGGAAAAGAAGGCAGCTATAACCAAGAAATAAGAAGGAGAAAATCCACCTTGCACACATTGGAAGAATGAAGGCCGTGATGACGAACATTTTTGGAAGTTGCATCCAGAGTTGAAGCAAAAGAGATTTGGTTGAAAGGGAAAGAAAAATATGGTGGCAACCATACAACTAGACCTTGGATCTGATTTTGGTGATGAAACACGGATCAAAGTAGTGGGCATACAAGGTAACCTTTCTCTTCATGCTAATAAAAATTCCAAATTGCATGCAAGTACAAGTACTTCAAATGAGTCTATTGTTAATGAACGAAATAGAACTGAATTATTCCACATTAAAAGTTGTGATGAAACATAATAAAGTGGAAACCTTGTTTGATTCAGGCTCACAAGTAATCTTGTTTTTAGAATCCTTGGTTAAGAAATCAGGGTTGGATACCAAGCCTCATCCGAAACCCTACACTCTTGGTTGGGTGTGTCATAAATCCAAATTACATGTAATCGAACAATGTAGGGCTAGATTGTGATTTCATTCAAACTAGTAGATGAGGTTGATCTTGATGTTGTACCCTTAGATATCTATGGAATTATACTAGGGAGTCCATATTTGTATGACAGGAAATAAATTTTCTTTCGCCATGAAAACAAGTATCATCTCACGAAATATGAGGTGGAATACATTTTTAGGGCTCATCGTGCCAAGATCAATTCTAGTCTTGTAAGTGCAGGTGAGATGAAGAGATTGGTCAATTCCAGCAAAGGGTGCATGCTCATGGTTTTGAGAGAAATATATGTGGAGGCAGATGAAGCTTTCCAAGGTTGTGGTCCCACTCATAAAAAATAATTGTATGAAATTGTTCCTAACTATAATGATATTTTTTAGGAACCAAGTGGGTTGCCTCCAAAGCGTGAAATCCAACATGAGAGAGTCCACTTACAGCAGGATTCTCCTTTACCAAATATTGGTATGTACAGGTTATCAACCATTGATTTGGAGGAGATAAATAAGTAGGTGTAGGAATCACTGAACCAAGGGGTCATAAGGCCAAGTTCTTCTCCATGCAGTTCACCTATTGTGTTGGTGCCAAAGAAGGATGACACATGGAGGATGTGCGTGGACTACATATAACTCAACAAAATAACAGTGAAGAATCGATACCCTCTCCCTCGCATTGATGATTTATTAGATCAATTGAAAAAGGTTGTCTATTTCACAAAATTGGACTTGCGTAGTGGCCGCCATCAGGTTAGGATTGCAGAACAAGATGTATGGAATATTTCATTCAAGATAAAAATGGGTTGTTTTAATGGACGGTGATGCCATTCGGACTATGCAATGCTCTGACGACCTTCATGAGGGCTATAAATGATGTTTTCAAGCGTTTTATTGATGATTTTGTACTTGTGTATCTTGATGAAATTCTTGTTTTTAGTAGGAAATGGAAATATCATGTAAGTCATGTTAAAAAGGTGCTTGATGTTTTAAGAAAGGAAAAATTGTATGTCAAAATATCTAAGTGTGAATTTGGTAAGACCTCTTTGGTTTACTTGGGTCACATTATTGGAGATGGATAGTTAAACATAGATCCTTCTAAAGTTGATATGATTGTAAAGTGGCCTAAACCCACCAATGTTACACAGGTTCGTAGCTTTTTGGGTGCAGTACAATACTGGAAAAGGTTTATTGCCAACTTCTCCATCATTTCATCCCCCTTGAATGCTTTGAAAAGTGTGAAACAAACCTTTCAGTGGGCGGTAAAGCAACATAAAGCGTTTGATACATTGAAAGAAAAGATTAGCAACACTAGTTTTGGCCTTACCTAACCTCCAAAAACCTTTTGAGATTGAGACACATGCCAATGGGTACACCATGGGAAAAATATTGATGCAACAAAGTAAACCTGTATGTTTCCATTCAGAGACATTCTACCAAGCTGTTGTGAACTATCCCACATATGACAAGGAGTTGTATGCCTTGGTTCAAAGCGTGAAAAAGTGGAAGCACTATTTGATTGGCAATGAGACCATCATTCATACATATCACCAGCCCTTGCAATACCCCGAGTCACAAACTATGCTTCAACAAGCATGTCATTTCCGATGGATGGGATTCCTCCAGTAGTTTCACTTGGTAATCAAACACAATAAGGGCACCAGCAACAAAGTGGCAGATATGTTTTCTTGCCCTCTTATTTTTGCATTTATAGTTTTGCAAAATGCTTCTTTTCCTTTTAGAAGTTATGCTAAACAATATGTTGATGATGAATATTTTAAGGATATTTATGCAAAGCTGACTCATGGATCGCAGGTGGATAATTAAAATTTTTTCCAAGATGGTACAAAAATTTCAAAGAGGCATATACCTCTCTTATGTCAGGTCATTTTGGTGTAGGGAAAAATTTCTGTCATTTACATAGGTTTTGTTATTGGCCTCACATGAAAAATATTATTACTCGATATGTAAAGGGATGTGTGCTGTGTTCAGTTTGCAAGCCCTCTAATAGAAAATTAATGCTCTACACACAACTACATGTTCCAAGTCATCCATGGGAAAGTGTTTCAATGGATTTTGTTGGCAGTTTGCCTTTGGCTAGGAGAGGTCATGACTATTTGTATGTCAATGTGGATTGAATTAGAAAAATGTGTGTTTTAATGCCTTGTAAAAATCAGGTGATTGCAGAGAAGACTGCTCATCTCTTCTTTCGATTTTTATGGGTTAACTTTGGGTTGCCCACATCCATTATGTTTGATTGAGATTCTCACTTCCTTGGAGAGTTTTGGATGAGTTTGTGGAGAATGATGGACACGAAGTTTAAGAGGATAACGACATTTAATCCACAGACCGATGAACAAACATAAGTTGTCAACCGCACAATGATACAATTACTCTCGGACTATTGTGGCAAGCAACCCAAGTTGTGGGATGAGAAACTTACCTATGTACAACATGCATACAATTGGGCAGTGCATTCATCCAGTCAGAGCTCACCGTTTGAGACATGCTTTGGATATTTTCAAAAGGATCCCTTAGACATGGTTTATGGGAGAGATGAAGATTCCAATGAGGAAGATGATAGGGAAAAATCACACAAGTTAATTCAAATGATTCACCAGACGGTGTAGGATTAGTTGGAGAAAAGTCAAGCTCAATACAAAGGTTGACTTGAAAAGCACTAAGTTGATCACCAATTCCAGGTTGGAGACAGGGTGTTGATCAACATCAACAAAGATAGGTTGAAAGGGGAAGGAAATAAGTTGAGACCAATCCTATATGGCCCATTCACCATATTAGAAAAGATTGGAGACAATGCTTTTTATCTTGATTTTCTAGCATACATGCAAATGTACTTAGTGGTGAATGTTGAAAACTTGAAGCTTTATGAAACCCCTTTTATCATGGACACCGAAGAGGTTGGACAGGTTCCTACAATGGACTACTTTTCACCCAAATACTTGGAAATTCTATCTGATGATATCGTTCTTGACAAGAGGACTATAACTTCATGACGGGGAGACGTGGTGTACCTTTGTATTGGTTTCAAGGGAATGCATCCAAGTAATGCCCATTGGATTGAAAAAGAGAAAGTGAAGGAGCAAGTCCCTCAATTTCCAATCTAATTATAAGTATTTTTGTAGTCCCAAAGTTCATTAGCGGGGAGGAATGATCCAGGTGGCTCCGAAAATGCTCAAAATTCAGAAGTGGCTTTGGAAAATCTCAAAAATCAAAGTCACTGGATTGAAGTAGAACTAGGGTCAAATCAAATATCTCGTTGCAATATTTCCAATAGCGTGAAAGCCACCTAAATCCGAGTTCTTATTTGAAAGTTATGGCCAGTCAAAGTTTTGGTCAAACTAGGCCTAGTGGTAGCCACTAATGAGGCAACAATTTGGCAATTATCGGTGCCCAAATTCTGACTTCGGAAAAGGCAAAATTTTTGCCTCTTTAATTTGACCAGTAACCCCAAATTTGGCCAGCTACTTTTTTAACCCATTATATATATATATATACAATATTAAAAAAATAGATGGTGGGCCACCAACCCTGCCTCCCATCAACCCTACCGCGGGTGACCCAGACCCTGCCTGACCACTATGAAACGGACATATGCCAATGAGGTCGACATGATTTGAACCCACTCATCTGAGTGGGATGACCTGCCAAAATGGGCGGCCTCATAACCTAAAACAAATGACACGCCCAAATTAACAACGATTATGCCATAGCAGGGGTCCCGTGGGTTGAACCTTGTGGCATCCAAAATTAAACGCTTTAATTATATTCCACGAACCAACGAACTGTTGGCCCTTGGTTGAAAGTTCCTCTTGCCCAAAAAATATATATACCTTGCATTTCATCCAACGTAAGGAGGAGAGGCAGAAATCGGGAGTCCGACTAGCGGAACAATGCACTAAACTAGGAGGGTAGAACCCTGATGCAGGGGTATATTTTTGATGCCAAGAAGATTCCTTGGGGGTCAAGAAGTTCCAATGTTAGAAAGGGGTCAAATTTATATTCATTTTTCACAATTTTTCGCTAGGACTCCAATCGTGTAGCTCGTTTCTCCTGGAGAGCTCTACATTTTCAGGCCATCCTCGGAAGTGGAGGTATAAGGTGTCATTTTTTAATTGTTTGTAATTTATTTTTGCTACTATTGAATGAAAGAGGCCTCCCCACATTGAGTAAGGCCTCGAGATGTTGCCCACATTGGGTGAAGTCTGTTATCAAATTGTCTTGTGCCTTTGATCTCATGGTTTCTTTTGTTTTCCACTTCTTTCATGTGTTTATGCTACTTGGTTACATACTCATTTAAATTAAATTATGTATGCATCCTTAAAGTAAAATACTTGGATGAACAACACACTATTCATCAAGCACATCAAAGTAGCTGAATAATTAGTCAAACCAAATGGAACTACAACAAACTCATAATGTTCATACCTGGTCCAAAAATATGTCTTGTAAATGTCCTCTTCTTTGATTTGTACCTAATGGTATCTTGATCTCAGATCAATATTTGAGAACACTGCTACTCCCTTCAACTGATAAAATAAGTTATCAATCCTTGGAAACAAATACCTATTCTTGATGGCCACTTTGTTCAACTGCCTATAATCGATGCATAACCTGAGAGTACCATCCTTCTTCTTCACAAACAATACTAGTGCACTCCATGATGATCCACTTGGCCTAATGTATCCCTTTTAAATAATTTCCTTCAACTGCAACTTCAACTCTACTAACTATGGAGTGCTCATTTTGTATGGTGCATTTGATGATGGTGTTGCACCTGGTACCAACGCAATAGAAAAGTCTACTTCCCTGTGAGGAGGCAAATTTTAAATCTCTGCTGTAAACACATCCTTAAACTACTGTAAAACCTGGTACTTTCTCAATATATCCGCATCCTCATCCTCCTTACCTTTATCACTATAAATGTGCACTGCAAATAACACACACCCTTTTCTGTGACTGTGCTTTAATTGCATCGCTGTCACCATCCTAACTGATGTTGCTTTCTTCTTACCTTGTAAGACTCTTTGTTCCCCGTTGTCATCCAAGCACTCAATGGATTTGTCATAGAAATCCACTTTGGACCTATGAAGATACAACCAACCCATACCCAATAACATACTATATGATCCCAATGACAATTCATTCAAGTGCGCTTATGTATGCATACCATTCAGTTCAAAAGAAAAAGATCTTACCCAATGATGAACTTTCTTCTTTATACCTTTAGACAACTGTACTAACCATGATTCTGCGTGAACTTATTTATTCAAACCATACTTATCCACCAAATCAGGGTTAAAATAACTATAATTAGATACAAGGTCAATCAAAATAGAAACAACTTGATCAAAAAGCTTACCTTCCATCTCAATAATAGATGCCCGATGATTTGCCTACCTATTATCTAGCGCTGCATAGATACGAGGAATGATTTTCCCAACATCCCAAACAATTTGCGCCTCCTGTGCACTATATATATGAGGCCTACCACCCTAATTCTACATACAATCCCTTTTAAGATGTTCCTTACCACATGTCCAAAACTCCAACCACCCTGTACCATCACCTTTGTTCTTCAACTGTGACCCATGTTCGTGGCTAGCAACGTTGAAATTATTGTATGCTGAAACATACTCATTCTCTTATGCATTATGAGGCCTTATTATATTTGGTTTCCTTTTAACTTTACCTTTATCTTTCCATTTACGTCCTTGTTAAGATTCATTATTATAGTTTGATTGCTCATAAAAATGCTTCAATTTCCCAATAACCTCCTAAAGTGATCGAGGTTCATCATACTCAATGTGATCTCTAAGAGCCAATGGAAATCCATTAACAAGTCTCTAAAATTTAGCCTTTTCATCCTCAATGTATGGTACATACCTGGTACTTTAGGAGCTTGGTGGTATACTCCTCATCTGTCATTTATCCCATCTTAAGCTCATAGAATTCCTTGGATTTGCTATCGTAGTACCTTTTTGACAAGTATTTCTTCCTGAAGAGTCTCTTGAATTCATGCCAAATTAAGTATTTTGTCCTAATTTCTTTGACCCGTTTTACATCTTCCCACCAAATATCTGCTTTCCCCTTGAGGCTAACGATAAATACTTGGGATAAAGAACTTCTTTATCCCAAGTATTCAAGCCTCTACATCCTCCGACTTCTTAAAATATCCATCAAAAGTAGGTGGCTTTTCTTTCTTGAAATCATCCATAAAATATCTCCTACCAGTCCTCTTGTAAGGATGATAATGATGACAATCATAGTGCATGTCAGAACCAGAACTATAATAATACATGTGTCCATCACCTCTCCTATCCAGAGTATCCAAGAGCCTGCCATCTCTAATCGTGTCATCCCTATTCGACCTGTGCCCACCATGAGATCTACTACCATATTCCCCATTATTAATATCCTCCTACCCATGGATAATATGAAGTGGTCCTTGTTTATGAAATTATGACAAACTCTGAAGGAATATTGCATTGAATTCTGCTTGTTTCTCGTATTCCTGCATGATTTTCTCATTGTTCTCTTTACAACTTCGTATTTCTTCCTTCAAAATTATCAACGTGTCTGGTAAGTCAAAAGAGTTCCCACACCACACTAATCATCTAATCCATAAGGAGAATCTTATGAAATTTATTCTACTATCTTTCTATTCATCTTGATCTCTTTCATGCAAAGCATACTATGTCAGCTAAACCAAACCATAAACAAACCAACGTACCTCAGTATAATTCAGGGAGGATATATCATTTGTAATATCAAGAAAATTAGCATAATACATGTATAAACATAATCATAACAACATATGGATATCATTTTAACCATATTCCAATCATCAATGCATGACCATATCAACCACACATCAAAGCATGACTAACACACCGCCCATCCAGTCCATGGGGTGAACCATGATCTGATACCACTCTGTAACACCCTCCTACCACATTTACCCAAGATACCCAGTCCATTAGGGTAAAAAGTGATGAGAGGCTACTATGACATGTTTCAACTCCCAATGTATAGTTAAGGAAGTGGAACCAACATAACTCAACCAAACTGACCTTCTACACATGCCACATAACGTCCAGGAGCCAACCAACCTTTCTAGGTGACCAAAACTTGAGGAAACTTAACTTTTCACTGACATAACACCCCAATATCTCCCTTGCCAAGCCATGCATACAACTTTAGGCCTCAGGTCACTCCCACAATAAGGGCAAGCCAATGAATGTGGAATTTTGCAGCTCGTTTTGTGCGAGCGATCCTAGATTCTATGCCACTTTAATAGGGCCAGGACTCAGGCCACTGCACAGAACTTCAAGAAAACTTTAGGAATGATAAATAACATCGAGACAAAGGTACTAATTCAAACAATTGTTCAATGAATTTACCGAACCCCTACTAGCTTTGATAAGAATTTCGTCAAACAAGTCACAAATATGAATTCTACAGGTCATAACGAAATATATAAGCATAGGGGTCTCATATTTATCTAAGAACCACTAAGAAGCATTGATGCTTTATCACATTAGCTACATCATCACCTATCGGGTAATATATTAATTATTCATTCATTTACAAATCAAAACATGATGAGAGCCATACGTCATAACTGTCATAAAACATACTCATAACCAATATATAAACAACAAATATAACAAGGATACAAAAACCATAAATGCCACATATGAACCAATACATTTGCACATAAAATACCAAGGAAAGGAACTCTTATTAATGAATGTAAAAGCCAACTAGGTTTGGGACTTCCACATACCACCTGACCATAGATTAGCTGAACCAAATCTCTCTTTCAGCCAATCACCCCCATGCCATATTCTAAGCATGAATGTGGTACTTATAACCAAAAATCAACTAGGGTTTCTCGAGGCTAAACCACCTCACCCTCATCAATAGAGCCAATATTTACCACAATCCCCACCAGATCACTAGGCTCTAAAAAGGCATGGATTCCAACAGATTTCTCCACCTACACCATGAGGATTTTTCCTGTATCCTGGTCTCTCGGCTTTACTGTATATCCCACCATTCACCGGTCGGGATTCCTAGGCCTAATCGAGACTCCACCCTCCGGGATTTACTGTATATCCTGCCAATCACCGACCAAGTATTCCTAGGCCTGATTGAGGGAACCCTCCTCTATTATTTACCGTATATCCCACCATTCACCAGTCAAGGATTCCTAGGCCCACTGAGGTAACAAAAAATCCAGCTTTAATGCAACCCATAATCTGGTTCAGAGGTAACTAGGTGAAGAATTTACCACAATCCATATTTTGATTCAGGGTTCACTAGGCCAAGTGTTCTTTATTTCAGATACCACCTCACTCAGTTTCAAATCCATCCAACAATCCATCTCAACCAAAACATGAGAACCCCATCACACCATGAATATTCAGAAATGGAAAGGATAGGTTGAAGAACATTGTCACACCTGTTAAAAGCCATGCCAATGACAACAAGATAACCACTAACACAAATGCATGCACATGCATGCCAAAACTAGCAAAGAAATCATACATGCAACTCGATACCTGCAAATAATCCTGATGTAGCTACTTGATCTTGCTCTTCCTTGCTTGATCTTTGTTTCCTCTTTGCCTTCTTTGCTTTTGTTGATCCAATGTTGAAGTAATCCAAGAAAAATCTAAGTATCCAAGGGTGTGTGAGAGATAATAGAGAGATAGCTCCAAAACTGAACTGATAAAAGGATACACTGACAAAAGGTACCAACTGATCCTCACAATCCTTTTTATTAATGAAGCCTCTATTTTATTCAATTTTCCATTATTTTCCTTCATTTTCCTCCTGACATGCAACCTGTGACCTTTCAACTTCCTTTTCTCCTATTTTCCATTATTTTCATAAATAAAAGCCAATAAATGCCACTTTGCCTTTCCAAAGCCATTTCCATTGCCTTGGCCAATTTCCTTAGCCATAATAAACCAAATGAACACTTGCTAGGATTTTTTTTTCCCAACATTCAACTTGGAATATGTGTCCCAAAATCGTGGTTATTATTTTTCCTTTATTAAATTTTATTACATGGAATTTTCACCAGGGCTGTTACACTAAGAAGGATTGGAAACGTAATGAAAAGACTAAAGGAAAGTGGGCTAAGAATGGAGGAAGGTGTCATAATGCAGGTGATAAGGAGAATATGGCACCTTATAATAAGTTCAATGCAGTTGAAAGAGGACACAGATTTCAATATGAGGATAAGAATAAGGGTGATGGCAGGAAGCCTTTTTAGTGTTGGACTTGTGGTGGAAAGCATCCTAGGAGAGGCACAAACAGTTGGATGTGTTGGGAAAAGTATTCCTCAGATTTATGCAATAGTGGATAATAGATAGGATGATCATTAGGCATCCATTATTGATATGGAAGGTAAGCTTCATGATCATGTTGTTTCCATTTTGATTGATCCTGGATCTAATTATAATTATATCAGTCCTGACCTTGTGGATAAGTGTTACTTGAATAAGGAAGTGCATGTAGAATATTGGTTGGTGTAGTTGGCTACAGGTGTAAAAATTTACTAATACAGATAGTATTACAGAATCCTCCTGATCTAACAAATTAATCTTATGTAAAATACAAAATCCTTCCACTTAATTCTTTGCGGAAATTAAATTTCCAATTGCAAAACACATATGAAGCAAAATCAATCGCACATAAACACATTTGTTTAACGGGAAAGCTTAAAGCTAAAAACCCCAAATATCATATATTATGTATATCAATGGATAATGTAATAATCTCATACAGAGCTTAGTACATCAAGCTCTCATTACAATCAACAATCATTACACACTGTCATGCAGAAATTTGCATATCTATGCACCAATTTCTTGTCTCCTGACAACCTACCTCCACTGCGCAATCCCTGCTGAAGAAGACCTCTGAATGAATTCGAATTGGCCTTGCCTTGACTGCAAAATCCTCATTGGAATCTCCAATGTGTTTCAAATTCATTGAATGCATCACTATAGTCACAACAGATAGTCCATCTCACCCTTTCACCTATCTCTCCACTGGGTCTTCACTGGAATTGACATGCAAGTAGTTAACTGCTGTATTTGTTCAGTTGCAAGTGAGTCTCTAGTTATGAATTAATTAAACAATTAATTCACTAAACTCTCACTATTGTATCTTCAGCTACAACTAGATACAACTAGCACAACTGAGTTTAACTCACTTAACTGAGTTAAACTGAATAACAACTCCCATAACTACTCTTCCAACTTTGTCACAACTTTGCCACTTCAGTTGTAACTGAGTCCTCCATGCATGAGTCACCAACAACCCTAGGAATTGCATAATTCCTTCAACGCATTGATTTTCCAAATCTGTTCATTGAAATAAAGTGCTCCAAGAGAATAAGTTGATATTTATTGTTGGATTATTATTAAGAGCTAATAATAATCGACATGCATCTATTTTTAGATTGAAGATCTATAAACAGACTTCACCCAATCTTCTAAAATTAGAATCTCATCTATTTTTCACATTTGACCAACGATCTACAAATAACATCCTGCAACTTATAGAATATGCTCACCATGTCTAAAAATAGACATACACCTAAAAATAGCTTGCGAGCCCCACTTAGTGAAGGTGCTTAATTTTCACTAAGATCATCATCTTGTTGAATCTCAACACTCCCTCTCAACAAGATAGGGATTATCCTTCACCCCGATCCTGCCTCTATGGTATTTGAATTTTCTCATGCTAAGCGCCTTTGTCAGAATATCTGCATCCCAATCTTCCGTAGGAATGTACTGAAGCAACATGATCTTACGATGCACACAATATTTGATATGATGATACCAAATATCTATATGTTTAGATCTATCATGAAACACATGATTAATCGAGAGTTTAATTCAACTCTGATTATCACAATGTATCACCGTAGGATCTAAATGAGAACCAAAAAAACTGACCAGGATCTTCCTCATCCAGATAGCCTCACATGCAGCTTGAATTGCTGCTATGTATTATGCTTCCGTTGAACTGAGTGCCACGTATCTTTGTTTCATGTTGTACCAAGAAACTGCTATAAATCCGATACTAAAAACCCCCCCTGATGTGCTCTTTCTGTCTGTTGGGCTGCTTGCCCAATTTGCATCCGTGAAGCCATGCAACTTCACCTCATCTGTCGGTTTGTGCCATAAGCCATACTTAGATGTGCCCCTGAGATATCTGAGGATATGCTTGACTTCCTTCCAAAAGAGCTTGGTAGGCTTAACCATCGCTTGAATAATCTGGTTCACCACATAGCATATGTCCGGTCTTGTATTAACTAAATACATGAGCAAACCCACCAACTGTCGATCAACAATGGCATCCACTACCTCTGTCGATGTAGCATCCTTTTTCCTCCAATTTCCTGGAAGAGGAGTATCTATGGGCTTGCAGTCCTCCATGCGAAACTTACCAAGTATCTCCCGAGCATACTTCCCTTAAGACACAAACAGTTCACCTTCTCGCCGCCATATTCCAATCCAAGGAAATAATGAAGGAGGCCCAAATCCTTCATCTCAAATTCCTTTGCAAGATCTGCCTTGCATAAGTGTATCAACTTCTCATAACCTGTTAGTATTAAATCATCAACATAAAGAACAATGATTAAAAGCTTACCCTCCACCAAAATTTGGTGAAGGTTTTCATCTACCTCACTCTTGGTGAAGCCAAGTCTAGTGAAATAACTGTCGATCCATGTGTACCAAGCATGAGGTGCTTGTTTTAGCCCATGCAACTCTGTTTTGAGTTTGCACACATGCAACTCACCGCTGAAGATCTCAAATACTTTAGGCTACTCAATGTACACTTCTTCCTCAATGATCCCATTAAGGAACGTAGTATTCACATCCATCTGATGAATGTTCCAACCCATCTGCGCTGAGAGAGCAAGGATGGTCCTTATCGAAGAATACCGTGCAACAGGTGCAAAGGTTTCTTCATAATCAATCCCCTAGATCTATGAGAAGCCTTGGGCAACAAATCATGCCTTATACTTCTCGATGCTCCCATCAACAACTTGCTTTACCTTGTAGATCCATCTTGAACCTACCACTGATTTACCAACTGGCCTTGGAACAATCTCCCAAGCATTATTTTTGACAATGGAGTCATACGCCTCCACCATGGCATCTACCCATGTGGGCTCCTACACTACTTCAAAAGAATATGGCTCTGTCACGATACAATTGCTCATGAGAGCCATGTATCCAGTGAATTGGTCAGGTGACTTTCTCTGTCTACGCTGTGATGTAGGGACTCCTACATTCTGTGCCGCATCTAGCTTTAGTCTCTCAGCTTTTGTGGTACGATTTTTTCCTATTCTAATGTTTGGTTCTGCATGAGTGGACTCCTTCACTCCATGAATCTCCTCCTGTGGCTGATCCACATCTAGAGGCTCATATTTGGGAACAAGAAGTTCTTCCTCTGCATGCAAGTATAGCTCCCTCTCAAGCGACAACTTCATGGCTTTCACCTCATTGAATTTTATATGCCGCCGCACCACAGTCATTCGACTGTTTGGAAAATACACACGATTATTATGGGGTGTTTCTGTGTACCCCACAAATATCCCAACTTCTGCAGTCGGCTCCAGCTTCTTCCTGGCATCCTTTGTCACATGAATGTAAACAAATGAGCCAAAAATATTCAAATGAGAAATATCAGGCTTCTTACTAGTAAAATCTTCTTCAAGTGTACTCATGCCAAGTACTCTATGAGGACAATGGTTTTTCACATAAACCGCAGTGTTGCATGCTTTCGCCCACAAGTGCATTGGTAGGCCCTGGTCATGCAACATAACTCGTGCAACACCCATGATCGTTCTATTCTTCCTCTCTGCAACCCCATTCTGATGTGGTTTATGAGGTGCTTTGAGTTCTCTTCGAATTCCTTCTTTGCTACATAAGTCTTTGAATTCGTTCGAGATATATTCACCACCATTATCACTTTACAGAGCCTTCACTTGCTTCCCCGACTCCTTCTCCACTAGTGCTTTAAACTCATAGAACTTTGAGAATGTTTTGCTCTTCTTATGCATGAAGAAGATACAACATCTACGAGAATAGTCATCAACAAATATAACATAGTACCTGTGTTTTTCTATTGAAGCAACTGAGAAAGTTCCACACACGTCTGTGTGAATTCTCTCCAGGATCACCGAAGCATGGTTCTCCTTCTCATGAAAGGTGGTCTTCACAAACTTACCCATAGTACATCCATTGAACCGATCTAACTGCACAAGAGTACCCTTGGGAAGTCAAGTAGAAATCTACTGCAAAGTATTCAAGGCGCCATGGTGAAGATGGCCCAATCTCCTGTGCCATAATTTTCCCTCATCCCGACTCACCACTTCTTCTGCTTTGCCCATCATTGCAGCGCAATCATCTACCTCCACCTTGTAGAGATTCTTAACTCAAATCCCTATCCTCTTGGTTTGACCCATTGTTTTATGTCACAGGAAGGATTTTCCCTTGCTGAAAACAACGTCATATCCTCTATCCTCCGACATAACGATCGAGACCAAGTTCTTCTTCAGACCTGGAACATGCATAACATATTTCAACAGAAATGGTTTACCTGACTCCCTCTAAAAGGTAATGTTTCCAATGCCAGTCGCATTGTATCTACCATCGTCGCCCATCTCTATATGCATTTGGAGATCCTTCTCCTCCAAGTCACTAAACAACTCCTTGTCTCCCGTCATATGGAAGGAAGCATCACTATCAAGATACCACACCAATCCCATTGCACTTGAAACCAAGCATGTGATCAAAGAGAAATCAAGTTCAAATTGCAAGGCTAAGGCCTCACCCCCTGCAGCTCCAACAACCTTCTTGTTCTTCTTTTTTTGTGGGCAGTTAGTGGCGAGATGCCCATGTTTGTGACAGTGAAAACACTTCACCTTGGCCAAATATAGCTTCTTGCCTTTAGCCTCGGATTTTGGATGGGATTTATTCCCCTTCCATTTCCTTGCTTTAGCAACCAAAATTCAATTCTCTTCATCATCATTCTTCAATGAAGAGCCATCCCTGTTATTCTGCCTTATCTCCTCCTGCACAAGATTCGACCAAAGTCGCTCCCAATTCGGCAGTTTCTCCCATCCATTGATAGAGTCTTCGTAGCTGTGCCAACTCTTTGAAAGCCCAAGGAGAGCCAAGCTCACCAAGTCATCATATGCAACTATAATTCCCACATTCCCCAGCTCATCCCTACATTGGACAAACTTCGTGAGATATTTTGGAATACTGTCGCCCTTCTCCATTTTGATTTTTATGAGCTTATATTTCAGTGCCAACTTCCTATGGCCACTACTGCTTTGGAAAATATCTGTAAAGTTTTTCCACATTGCAAATGGAGTGGCTTTCCCACGAAGGCTTGACACAATATGGTCTTTCACACCTTCCAACAAAATTCTTCTTGTCTTCGCTACCTTCTTTTGCCATGCGTCAAGTAATGCAGCATTGCTAGAAGTAGGCTTAGGAACATCTCTATCGATGAACTCTTCAGTCCATTATCTTCAAGCATTGCCTCCATCTTGTCCTTCCATGCTATGTAGTTCGAGCTACCCTCAAGGGCATACTACAACCGCAACCCATTGAAAGACATTTCAATGAATACTCAACTGTCGCACCAAGAAATTTCTGCAGCAAATTCGAATTTTCCACCATCACAAAACTCAACACTGCTTCAAATTTGCAATCTCCAGTGATTAACATTGCTTTGATACCATGTAGAAATTTATTAATACTGATAGTATTACCAGATCCTCCTGATCTAACAAATTAATCTTATGTTAAATACAGAATCCTTCCACTTAATTCCTTGCAGGAATTAAATCGCCAATTGAGAAACACATATGAAGCAAAATCAATCGCACATAAACATAGTTGTTTAACGAGAAATATTAAAGCTAAAAACCCCAACTATCATATATTATGTATATTAATGGATCATGTAATAATTGTTGATCAACGATTGTCATTGATGTTAACCCAAACAACACTAGGGGCTAACCCAATATTTCATGGGAATTTTGACCTACCAAATTAATATATTGTAGGTCAATAAAGATTTTTATGGTTTCTACTTGTTGAGATGTTTCCGTTGATATATGGCACGCCATGTAATTCTTCACGGTTTGAGAGATATTCATGTTTGAAGTTTGTACCCACAGTTAGTGGGCTAAAGCCCCATGGGGTTGTGGCATGGGTAATTGAAAAGTCATAATTAATATTTTTTAAGCTCCTAAAATCCCTCCCACATTCAATTTTTGAAGTCCCTCTCAACCTAAGCATTTATATAAGTTGTGATCCTCATATCCTCCTCATGCAAGGGATTTCATTATCTGAAACAAGTCATCGTGGAATTTTCGCTCTAAAATTTTTTCTACAAAGGTTCAAAAGCTGAAATGTTTATGATACGAAGCTAAAATATTGAGGAAGCTACTGTGAAAATTTCAGATCAAGGTGCGCAATATTTTCAGAGATATGATCTATGGAAGTCAGTGTTTTTGCAGGCTCCTGAAATTCATCTCAAAGAAGTGACCTTGGGAAAATCGTTGTTAGTATGAATCCTTTGTCGAAGTGTACGAAAAAATACCACTTTAGCCACCCATAACTAATAGCCCTAACATCAAATATGGCTGCCAATATCTTCATATCTGCAGTTAGTTGATCAACACAAGGGATGCAAAAAACCAGACCTATGCATAGAAAGACATTAAGCAGTAAAAAGAAGGTTTTGCTCCATATATCCAATATACAAGAAAAGAAAAAAATTTGAAAGAATTTTTTGTATTAAGGGCACCTGGGAGGAAAACAAGAAGATGTTTCCAATTCTCCTCAATGGGATGGGTTCTTGGAAGTCCTCAGCACTTCAGATCTAGCATTTCTCTCTCCTATTGGTGTAGAAAACCCAAACAAAGATAGAACTCAAAGGGAGCTCACACAGCAGATAATGGAAAATATGACAATGATAATGGCTCAAAGCCAGACCAAGAGTTTAGATCCAGAGTGATCTAATAGGCAACAAAAGGTGAGGAATGGTAGGAAAAACCCTCCTATTTATAACAAAATATTGGGTCATTCTAGATCTTGGTGCATGATTAAAATAATGTTAACCAAATCTAGATCCACCTTTTATGGAATATTTTATTATATTTGTTGGAGGGAAAAGATATTTGACTTGGGTCAAATCCCTTTATTTGTAAATAATAAATAAATAAATGATTTATTTATCATTTTAAGGAAGTGGTTGAATGATAATCAAATAAATAATGATTTATTTAATTATTTATGGGTGATTTAGTCATATTTAACAAGGAATATTATTTAAATAATATTTAAATAGTTATTCCTAGAAAATAATAAGATAAATAAGGATTTATCTAATTAATTTCTTTGTTTTGGGTTAAACATGACCAAGAATAATAATTAAATTATTGTTTAATTAATTATTCCTTGAGGAAAATCAAACAAATATAGGTTTGTTTAATATTTCCTTTTGGGGTTTCCTGTTTAGACCATAAACAACCTAATAAATGTGTTTTATTAAGTTATTTACATAGTGAAAGCAATTTTACTTAGGGTAAAATTGGTCTTACATGGTGTACTTGGGTCCATCTAATGACAGTAGGTTAGATGACCAAAAAATGGTGTAACAGATTGCCCCCCAGCGTGCGAGTGTTAGGAGCAAATCGTATGACCGAAGTACGTTGTAAGAACTCAATCACCAGACATCAAAAGGGAAGTCGGAGAGAGAGATGTAAGGTAGACTAATGTGCTGAAGAACTAGACCCTGAGGAGACGAGACTTACAGGTGCAACAAGTCTCTTTTTATGAGAGGGTACCTGTGCTAAAGGCGGCGGGGGAGGCATACCTATGCCTGCCGAGACAAAGTACAAAAGAATAGTGTGTCCAGTAAACAAGGGACCAAACTATAAAGTACAATCGACATAAACATGAGCCAGATAAGAATACAATGAGGAATCCCACATACATGCTGTGCTTGGGATAACAGCCAGGACTTATACAATAATATCTGAGTACATGAGATACAAATACAACCCAAATGCCCCCTATAAGCGGGGAAGGGCTCACAAAATCTGACTAATACATGCAAATCAAAGAGGCGCTGCAAGCGGCTAAGGCCGACATCATCAAATATATGGAGCTGCATCGAAGGCTAAAATAAAGAGGTCATCCAGGCATGTGGGGGGCTACCTGCAGGGCCACCCCCTCATGAGGGCTGAGACATCTCACACACACCCGGGAATCACCAAGAGCTGCTGCTGCATCACTGAACCATCAAGTATACGGATCTCGATCATGCTGAAAGGAGTTGGAGTGGAGAAACAATCAAGTCAAAGGGTAATGAGAAATCCCTTTGCCTAATCCGAGGCACCGAACAAGTGGAGAAGCTGGAACCAAGGTACACCGCCCTCTAGCGTGTCTTACGGAATGAAGGAGGCGGCCTCAGCAGAAGGAGGTCGCCATAGGTGAGGCAATGAGGAGATCCTCACACAGAGCACGAGAAAAATAGTAGGCGATGAATGGAGGCCAATACCAATGATGAAGGTGGAATGGAGGGGACTGAGTAGCGAATGGACGACTTCCCTTGCTAGAGCATAAAGGGCATGAATGACATGGCAGCGACTGACACAATATCATCAGGGATAAGGGATAGTGGGACTGAAGGCCATAATGTGCGACACAAGAGAGAGACCAAGCAATGAAGGATGGAGGACTGTAGTGGGGTACAAAGGGACTCGGGAGAGACTCCATGAATGCGATGATGACTCCACTTGGATTCTCTAAACAAGGGCGACTCGATGGTGCTGCCACATAGTAAAGGTCCAATGGGGGACCATGAAAACATGAGTACAAGATGGTAACTCACGACGAAAATCGACACGAAAAAAGACAAGTAAGGAGGCAAAGTGGTGCCCCAAGTACAAGTGTTGTAAGTGAAGAAATGTGATTTTAAGAAGAGGTGAAGTGACCCATCTTGGAAAAAATGTGTCCTAGTGAAGTATCAAATCACAGAAAACTAACAGATACCCATTTGAGGGCTCAGTGAGAGCTTTCCAACGGTGCAGACATTTTTTCAAATGGAGCTACGGTATGGTCGCAGTAGGCGAAAGAAGAAACAAGGGTTCTCTTTTAATAAGGCAGTTTTCCCTCCAAATCCACTCATTTGCTAGTGTCGCTGTGGTGAATGTAGAGAGGAGAGAAGGCCCTAAATCTTGCAGCGAGCGTAGCGGACAAACCGACCGTTGGAATCGAGATCCGTCAGTTACAGGTAAGAGGCCTAACCTTACTCTTTCATTTTGATGGATTGAAAGTTCAGATTAGGGCCCAGAATCTCAGGAACAAAACCCCTTGCATCTTTTCGGCTGGGTCGCACTTTTTGGGCCAAAATCTGCGACCTGGGACGTAGGTTTTGAGCAAAATGGTGCGACCTGTCCCAGGATTTGGCAGAAAAGTGCGACCTGGAAGATGAGGGGGTTTTAGTGCTATTTGATGGCTGAGAGTTGGGTTTTTGTGTTTGGTTACACTATTCCCTATCTGTAGGCTGAAAAAGATGATGTTTTTATGCAGATATGGCAGATATACGGGTGAACTGGAGAGAGAGAGACCTGGGTACATTATGGGCAGAGATCCAGGTAGATCAGGGTGTCCGTCATGTGTTGGCCAGGTTTGGGGTTCTGAAGTTTTTGGAGAACCCTTTGATGAGAGCTGGAGAGCCCTTGTTGGCCCGGATTATCAATTATTGGGATCCAGAGCATGAGGTCTTTGTAGTGCAGGGGCACAGGATCGAACTGACAGTCCAGGATGGGTATTTCCTGATAGGTCTCCCACCACTTGGGATGGTGGGAAATACGCAGCCAGTGTTACCGCGGGGGCAGAACATCATGGAGTTTGTGGAGCGGCATTGTCGACCGGGTCTCCAAGTCAAAGGGACGCGGATACCGATCGAGGACCTAGAGAGATTGGAGACCCGTGCAGTGGCTGCAGCGGTGCTGCGGATCCTGGGCAACCAGGCGTTCCATCACATCACTAGGGGGCCGATGATGATTATGGAGAGTGTGTTGAGTGGGACCTACTATGGGTGGGCCCAAATGATGCTGGTGTCGTTAAAACGACAGTTGTCGCTTTGCAAGCGGCAAGTGAACCACGATTGCTCGTATGGGACTTTATTGTGCGCCTTCTTTTTTGAGAAGATCCCGACCTTACGACCTCGTATACAGCTCCCAGATGGGGGCCCGAGAGAGCCCAGGATGCGCCGGTGGGGGAAACTGCTGTGTAGAGGAGGAGGAGGGGCGGTCGGACGGGTGTTTCGACCAGAGTTCTTTGCCCATTGGGATCAGATGCCGTTATACATAGACAACTATCCCTATAGTGGGATGAGTTATTGTGGGGATCTAGACCTGCCGCTTCCACCTGGTCGAGTATGGGGGCCCGATGGTAAGTGACAAGTGACTATTCTTTTATGGGCATATTAAAGTTATTGAAAAGTAGATAGGGTACTGATTCATGTACTTTTGGTATGCAGATATAGCTCTGGTAAAACCGGCCGGATATATGGGACGACCTGCAGCATCAGGAGCTACAGGCCCGAGTGGAGCGAGAGTAGCGCATAATGAGGATGCAGCCACCCTCCTGGAGGACATCCGCCGTAGATGTGAGAGGTTGCTGACCGGTGTTTCAGAACGCGGGTGGCAAGACTTAGATGACCAGTACATAGAGCCATGTATTGGTCTACCCTCGGAATGGCGAGGGGTCATGCGGCGCATGGAGATGGCCGGTCAGGGGATACATGATCTACGAGTTGCAGGAGTAGAGCCATTGGCTCGGGATCCGCCAGATAGTGATTAGGTGTGGGGCGTGTGGTGCCCCCTAGTATGTATGTAGGGGTGAGTGGTGCCCCCTGTTTTGAGTTTTTTTTTGTAACATGCTATGGGCATGTAATATGTATTAGAGTAGATGGACTCTAAAAAAAATGTTTTGCGACACATATTATGGATATGCATCTTCTTAATGATTATGAATGTTATTGTCTTGTATGAAATGCGTGTGATAAATGCCAATCTAGAACATGGTTTGCAATACTATCTACATAGTGATTATGTTCTCGAGGTACATGGTTGAAAGTTATGGTTTCAAATTCACGTATCAAGAGTTTCACTCGTAAATATCGTCAAACAGCACAGGATTACACACACGATAGACACCATTTAGTTGCATGACAAGCAGTAGGGAATCTAAATGAACATGCAGATGGAAGATGCGATGACAGAGGGCATCGGCTAAGAGACCACGCATTGCATCATATTCGGCCTGATTGTTGGTGGCAGTACCAATGCAAACCCCGTTTGAGAGCACAAGGGCATGCAAGGGGGTGAAAATGGCCCACCCTGCCGAGGCTAGATTTCGGGAGTAACGACTTTCACCATCGGCGTAACCGATATAGGGTGGGGACGGAGGTCCTGCGGAATAGTGTTACAAGACAACAAAAGGGGGGGGAAGGGACAATGACGGCAGCGTGAGTGTACAGAAGACATCGAGCGGCAAATGCAGGAGGGAGTGCAATGAGCAGGATGGCTATGACTCAGATACAAACTAGAGGGTGGTATATGAGGGCTATAGGAGGTATGGCGGGGACTCGAGCTGCGGAGGTCAACAGAGATACGGGTGGAGTTAGCTCGTGTATGGGCGGAAAAGAGGGGGTTAAGGGTGGAAAAGGTTCCCAAGTGGGAATCCGGACGGGAAAAGAGGGGATGAAGAGTGGAAGGGACATCACATGATGTGGCAAAGTTACTTAAATCATCCGTGGGGGAATAAAGGCTCGCATACAGATCGTCACGGGGAATGACAGAAGAACAGGGAAACAAATGGTTAAAAGATGGGGAGCCCAGGGTGGTCGCTGAAGGGGGGTCAAGCGAAACAACAGGGGAGGATTCAAGGGGAATTTGCTCCAAGGGTCTCACAGAGGATGATAGGTAAAGAATGGTGGTAGTAGACTCTGTCATCTGGACATCAGGGGGGGGATGTCGATGGGAGCAGGGGGATCCTCAAGCTGACCCGAAGCATACTGCGTGAGGATGGGAGAGGCGGACTGATTTTGTTCAACCTCATTCTTGCGGAATACTTCTAAAGAGGCACGGTAATGCATTAGGTGAGGACAATTGTGGGAATAATGGCCATGGACACCGCACAAAGCACAGGGTTTGCTGGTGCAAATAGTTTTGGGGTTCTTGGTTACGGACGAGGACGGGAGAGAGGGGTCAGGGACCGTAGACTGAGGTAATGTGACTTTAACCATGGGTTGAATGCGGGGCAATTCGAGACAAGTATGGGTGGCGTGACTGATGACATCACACAAGGCGCAAGGCTTTGTGGGCTGAGGAGGAACCGGGTCAGTCGGGGTGACTTTGTCTTTGGATGCCCCCTTGCGAGCTTTGCCTTTCTTTCCTGGAGCTCTCACCACAGGGGTAGGGTCCTGGGGAGGTGCAAGGGGCATGGTAGCAACGGAGGAAGCGAGGGGGACCGGTTGAACCGGTGTCAAAGCAAGATAGGGTTTGGGGTGACCAGGAGGGGTAGCGGCTGGAGGGTCAAGGTACCAGACGGGTATACCCAGGGTCAGGTTAGGGAGAGAGAGGGTGGCCATGACGGGGACCGAATAGACTCCGGGAGGGGGAGCTAGGAAAGGTATCTGACCAGCGGGGTAATGACCAGGAGGGATGGCTCCGAGATGGTTAAGGCCTGGGGGAACCGATCCAGGGGGATAAAGGGATTCAGGGATACCAGCTGTAGGAGAAGGGCCAGAAGGAGGAGATCTGGCTGGTGGAGATGAAGGGCTAGGAGCGGGTTGCGGTGGGTGAGGTTGCATCGGAGGTTGCTGACTAGCTGAGGCGGGTCGCTTAAGGGCAGCCCGGGACGATTGCATCATGCAAATGTTCGATAAGCTGGGATCAGATATAGGAGGAGCAGGGAGACCAGGAAAAGTTCCAAGCAAAGAGGCGTCTTTATAGACGCCGGGAGAGACACTGGTCAAGGAATCAACGGTTTTCTTATTGGCTACAGAAGATATGGTCGTCTCAGGGGAGGTCTGAGACTTTGGCTCATGATAAGTCAACTGGTCGATGGTGACTATCTTTCCATTGTGAGGAAAAGACATCTTGCGAAAAACCGAGGATGGGACAGCAGACATGGCATAGGTGTAGCTTCGCCCCAATAGAATGTTGTAGTCTAGAGGGGCGTCGATGACTTCGACGTCAACGCAAACAGTCTTACCGGCAAGGGTGATAGGACAATTACGAAAAAGGCCAATGGGCTGGGAGGCGTGGCCGTCCCACACTCGAAGGGTGATCGTGGAAGGGGCCAAGTCAGGAGATCCGAGTTGCTTCCAAACCGAAGCAAACATCACACAGGTGGATGCCCCCTCATCAATTATACATCGAGAAACGTTGGCATTCTAGATTTTGACAGGGATTTGGAAGGTGACGGAAGCAGGAAGAGGAGGATGTTCTGACTGATGAGCGTTGAAAACAATCATTTGGTCATCGGCAGGATCTATAACGCCCACGGCAGATAGCAGAGCCTTCTTTTGGGAAGGGCATGAATGGAGGAGTTCCAATGTGGAAATGGCAGCAGGAGACTGCGCCAAATCATCTACTATGCTATATGAATGAGCAGCTCAACCAGAAGCAGCATTTCGACGTAATGGTCCCTTAGGAATCTTGGTGTGAACCTCAACTTTGGGTTGAGGGATATGTAAGGGGCCATTGGATGTCGAAAGAGGCTCTGTAGAACCTGAAGAAGGGGACTCGGGGGCAGAATGAGCGGAAGGCTTGGGGTACTGGCGAGACCGAGTTTGAAGGTGAAGGTCGACGGTTGGGGAGGGATCAGAGTTCATCATGAGGATCTGGTAATCGGAGGAGCTAGAAGGGGAAGGTTGAGTGGCGACCTGTCCGTCAGGTGGTTGGGCAGCCACGAATCCTTGCTAAGGGAAAGGATCGGTAAACACAACTGGTTGGGTAGTGGCCACATTAGGGGGAGCATGAGGGGAGGCATGTTGTCCTCGCAATGTGGCTTGAGACTCCCACATCTTCTGCATCTGTGGTAATAGGGGACAATCATGGGTGTAATGATCGTAAACACCGCAACACGAACAAGGCTTATTTGTGTGAAGAGGCCTGTCCAGCTTGGGCTGAGTGCCCTGTTGCTGGTTAGCGGTGTTAGGGTCCGTACCTTGAGGATTGGGTCCACGGGTACCAGGGGCAGATTGATTTGGATTGCCTCTCCGCCTTCTTTGAGAAGGGGGATTAGTCGCGCCCTGCTTTGCAAATACTTGCCCTGGAGGGGGCTGTAGGTGCTGTTGCGAGGTTGGAGGAGGCAAGGGAGGTGGAAGCGCATATGCTGGAGGAGCTAGCGCACCAGGCTGCAGATAAGGGTAATGGTTAGGTTGTGCAACATTGAGGTAAGCAGGAGGTTGGGCAAAAGGATGAGGCATGCCGTATCCTGGATACATGCTACCTGGAGGGGGAAAAGTGCTAGAGGTGCTAGCCCCTCCCTGAGGGAGACCATAGCCCATAGGAGGTTGATCATACGGATGAGAAAGGGCTCCAACGATACCGTCGGCGGAATGAGATGCCCCCGGGGCGTTAGCGCCTCCGGGCCTGGGGAGGTCAGGAAGGACGGTATAAGCATAACCAGATTGAGCATAGATCAGGTCATATTTCAACGCTATTTGGAGGGCGGCTTCTTCGGTTTGAGGGAAATGGGAGGCGACATCTTTGCCAATGGGAGCTAAGAGAGTGCGAAGGAACCAGTCCATATAAACCCGATCTTCGAAGGGGGGGAGCTCGACATAAGCTCCGTCTTCTTTGCCATTCCTGGACATGAGTGGAAAGGCAGGTCGAAGAGGTTTGCTTGAAAGAGGTCAAAAGCTCCGTACCAGTATTGTATCGGAGAGGGAGCTGGAAATAAGATAAAAGGGCTTGGGCAATGGTCACAAAGGTGGTATGGGAAGAGGTGGCTTGGTCAACATACCATTTAGAAGCTTCACCGGTAAGCGTGCGTTGGAACAACTGAAGACGGATGGAATCATCAGTAATGGAATTGGAGGAACACCACATGTGGAAAGATTGGACATGGTTGGTTGGATCTGTTAGACTCCTATACCAATAGGTGTCATTTTTCATGATTGACTTATTGAACTATGCAATATGTTCAAACCTTTTCTTGTGCAAAGGTGTTCCATATTCTTAAAAAATCAAAAAATTTAAAAAATGTAAAGAGGGTATACCCTAAAAGAAAAATCAAAGGGTAAAAAGAATAAAATGGTCAAAAAAGTGAAAGAAATGAACCCCAAACAAAAATAGACCAGGAAAGTGTGCAAGTCCAAATGCCACTATTATTTCATTTTTTGTAATAAACAAAATTGTGTGCAGCTTGTCAAACTTTTGCCACAATTTATGAAGAGTCAAACTGTTTAAACTTGACTCATTCATTTTTCAATTTCGTGTTGTAGAATAGAGAATAAATATCTGACCAAACGGTTTAATCTTGGCAGATAAGTAGATAGGTAGAGTTAATAAAAGGTGCTCAACAGTTTAATCTAAGCCCTTGGATGTAATAAGTATAGAAATAGATAGATTTTCCATGTAAAATAAAAGAAGATTGATAAGGGTTTGCCAGTCCAAGTGCAACCTAATAAAGAAGAGAAAATGGTAGGGTAAAGTAAGTAGGGTAGGTAGATGTTGTTGCAGAATTACATGTGATGAATGATGGTTCTAAATGTTCTCAATTTTTACTTTCATCACAAAGTGCAAAGGCAGATACTACATTGGAAAAAGTTCACAACAAAGCAAAGTCAAGAATATTAACTTCCCTTTCAGTTTCCCTTAAAGATTTCACTAATTTTCCTAAGCACTAAGGTATTTGAAGATTAAAGGGGTTCAAGGCATTTCCTTGACTTTTGGAGGGACCGGACCCTCGGCCCAATAATTGAAAAAAACCTAAGTACTTGAAATTATCCATTATCACATTCATTCACCTCTCAAAATCTTTTCCTCAGTAAAATCCCATTTTACTTAGGAAAATCCTTCAATTTTTCTTGAAAAGCCCTCAAAATCACTTTTTATTCTAAGTCTAAGTGATGAAAGTATAATAATGATATTTACTTTTGAATTCTCACTTTCTTGGTTATATTTAAGTATTTTGAGTTGACATTGTTCCTTTGTCATATTAATTCTAATTTATATATTAACTCCCTATGAAAATCACCTTTTCCTATGTATATAATTCATTTTCATATAATATTCCCAAAACCCATGTATTATAACTATTTTAGCCACAAGTATTTTATTCCCACTTATTCAAGACAAAAACCCACAATATACCCCCTTTTGGCTAAAATATAACATTAATTCTATTCCCGCCCCCTATGGTAAGAAAATCACATTGATTTAATTACCATATATTAAAAATATATGAAAAAGGTTTAAACATATGTATATATGTTTAAAACAGAAAAATAAACCCAAAGTTTAACTAAAACTAAACTTTGAAATAAATCATCCCTGCGCATTTAACATTTCCCGACCATTTTTCCATATGGATTAATTAATCCTTAATATTAATTAATAACCAAACCCTCCAATAAAACGCCTCCCGAAATGATTAATTCATATTAAATCGTGTCAGTCCCGCCCATTAAATGTCTGTCAACTCCATATCTCATCAACCGTTGGATCAATCCGCCCAAGATCAATGGCTTGCATTGATTCCGCTGGCCATCCCCCATCTCAAAGATAACGCGCGAAATAAAAGTGGTTTTTGAATAGTGCCATTGCTACGTGTCAAGCGCTGTATCGCTTCACTGCCCATCCGCCCGAAACTGCCTTCGCTCATAAGTGGTGTGGAAAAAATCGCTTACCATTTTTTCCCCCGTGACTCACCTCCCGTACAGAATGATGTCAGTCATTAAAATAATAAAAATTACCCCCCGTTTGAATTTTCCAATAAAACAAAACATTCGTGTCATTTTCATTATTTCGTACGCAGAAAAAAAAATACGCCCTCCATGCAGAAATTTCGAATTTCAAATTTTGAAGTCCACCAACCTTATCTTGCTGAAGAGAATTGCGGTCGAGTATTCCAAGGTTCTTCCACCATAACCAGTACCTGTTCAAATCACTGTTCATTCAAAGCTTACCTGCCAATATCAACTGTTTACTTGTTTAGACACAAACACCCTAGTGTTGCTCATTTTCACTTGATTGTGCAGTAAAACCCTTTGTAACCCAGCTGCGCCACTTGAAGCCTATGTTAACCAAATTCGAGCATGGTTTACCTCCCAAAAATCATTATAGATTCACTCCGCAGACCTCTCAAAATCAAATGAAACCTTTTCGACCTCCCCTGCAAACCAATGGTTTCTTAACAATTTGTTTTGTTTTACAGGTGATCAGAAGACCACATCCTTGGATAAACAGTCTTAATACTAGTCATAAGACTTGTTTACTCCAAGAGTGTTATCAAATATATTCAAACAGAGATGGAAGATCAAACATACAGTTGAAAGACAAGCAAAGGAAACAGGATATTAAACAATTTACTGTTGAAACAGACAGTAAAAACCTAAACTACACATTGAAGGTAAAAGGACACAGTAAAGAATGGTTAGAGAGCATAACAGTTAAAGAGTATCAGTGGTTAAAGTGTATAAGGTAAAAGTCAGAGTGAAAGTTAAAATGAAGTTACAGAGTGGTCAAAGGTAAACAATAAAAGTAATTACAGAGGTAGTAAAATGGTAAAAAAAAATGAAAATACTTTCACCAACATTGAAGTTTGTTTAAAGTGAAAGTAAAACAGTCAAAAGAACAAAAAAGTGAAAAGATGAAAAATACAAGAAGAAGGAACATTTTTGCAGAAATTGCATGTTTTAGTCATTGTTTTTCAGAAACTATTGTGATCAATCCAAGATTAATTTTGCGAAACTAAAGGAGGTTTATGTTCTTAAGAGGACCATCTACAAAAACCTCTCTCACTTTTCTAACAGCTATTATGGTTTTGGAAATATTAAACAATGTTGGAAAGCACTTTTTGCAGAAAATACCAGTTAAGTCATCATTTTGCAGAGAATATTGTGATAAATAAAAAATACATCATAAAAAACTGAAAGAGGTTTTTGTTCCTAAGAGATCCATCTACAAACACCTATCTCACTTTTTGTACAGTAATTTCATAATGAGAGATACAAGCACATCTTTACAAGCTATTTTTCAGACTCTGTAAAACTCTGTTTTACACATATTTTTGCAGAGCCTATTGTGCACAGCTGGAGGTGAATTTTAGGAAAATGAAAGAGTTTTATCTCACCAACATATTTATCTACAATAAAATCTTTCAATTTTTACATATCTATTACGGATTGAGAAATACAAAGATATCATTGGACCCCAAGTTTGCAGAATTGTTGGAGCAGAATTCACAAAAAAAGGAAGCAGTTAGTGACTTGGATGCCTCATCATCAACTAAGAGTTGGATCAAATTCGAATTCTCCTCTTTTTCATCACCTATCCATACAAAATAGTGCCAAATAGATGCATTAGTTTGAGTGTCCTTTATTTAAGTTCTATTTATGTAAAATAGTTGGAGAGATTTGTGAACCAATTTTGATATTTTTTTCAAGATATTTTAGTTTATAATTTGTATAAATACTCCATCATATTGGAGTATTGAGGGTGGATTCTACTACTTTACAGTGACATTGATGTTTTTGGAATAAAAGTGTTTTGGAGAAATTTATTTGTGGCTTGCTGGATGATAATTTGAAGCTCAAGACTTTTTGCAGGATTCATGTGTCGGACTGCAGTTCAATAAGTCTTTCTATCCTATGTCTTAAGTTTTATATCTGTTTATAATATCATTGTGTCCATTTCTGAATAATTGACATAAAAGAATAAATCAGAATTTACTTAATTGTACTCTGAGTCCAGTTGTGATTATTCTAAAATGTTTTCTTCTAGATTGGTTATAAGCAATGAATTCTTAAATGCTCTTGCTTCGCTAATTTAAACATTTTGATTACTATAGTAAAGAATTCTTCACTGCTCTTTATTTTTAATCATTCCATTTCTTTCTTTGAACATATTGAAAGATTCTTGACTGCCTTTCATCCCTTCAAAAATCCATTCCATTCACTTTAAATTCTAAAATTGTTCTCTGTTTGGCTATCTTGCCCTGCAAAGCCATCTTGTGTGTAGAATAGTAATCCAGTAAAGCCATCCTTTGACTCCATAGCCTAATGGACTGAAAATCTTCAACCTTGCCCTTAGTTGGCGGATTCCACCATTCAAAAAAAAGCAAAACTCTTGGACTAATAACTAGCCTAAAACTTTCTAAGAACAAAACTAAATTTTAAAGAGAGAGCCCTCTCTGGATACAGATTAGCTAGATTCTGTATCTGAAGGTTGGTTTGTGGTTACCTCGGGTATACTTTCCTTTTCCACAACTTCAAGGAAAACCTGAGTGATAACAGGATCTTCTCCAGCAAGGCCTTCGAACTTAGGGATGTCGAAGGGGAGCTTGGCTGGCATAGCAGGCCAACCAACATCGTGGCGGATATGGTCATTGATCAAATGATTGAAATTAGGGAGGTTGAGGCCTGCGATGTACGGTAGCAAGGGTGCGACCGAGGTAGTTCATGTGGTGGTTCCGCTAGTAGTAGTTCCGGCGTTAGGGCCGGGATTACCGCTAGCGTTAGGCCCTGGACCAGACATAGTGGAGGTGACAGGGGGAGAACCAGAAGTAAAAGGAGAACCCAATGAATCAGAAGAGGAGTCGGAATGCGGACTCGGAGGAGGACTGGCTTGACGACGGCAGGACGGAGCAGGTTGACCGACCGGAAACTGAGGGTGAAGGCCAAGAAGTCTCCGGGAGGCGCGCCTTGGGGGCGCAATGGTGACAACACAAACACAACACAAGGGGAAGAAGAATGACCAACAAAGGAGGGGAGGTGCAGAATCAAGTGATTACAATGTAAAAACAAGGGAAAAAATGTGCAGTGTCAATTGATTTTAAAGTCTTTGCTTGGCGGTGTAAACCAGGCTCTTCTTCGCTTAGGGTGAATGTGTGGCATGCGTTAATTTTAATTTTTAAACCCTTTTCATTTTGAGAGCAAGAGAAAAAGTGTGCCGCGTAACTGAAAATAATGCTGCAAAAACAATATATAATGCTGAAATAACAGAAAATTAACAGCTACTAGTGCATCTATTCAACCCAAAAAGGCGGGTCTCTAAAAACTAATCTAAAAGAGGGAAAAAATCTAGTCAAAACACACTAAAAAGAGGCCAATAGATCTAGGGTCGAAAGGGACAGGGATCTAAAGGAGAAAGCTGCTGAAAAGAGGTGCAGATCACAGCCAAGAGGCAGAGGCAAGGTGGCTGGAAAAAAGGAGGAAATCAGCAAAAAGCAGAAAGGACAGGGAGGAGGTCCTAAAGGGAGGTCCAAACAAAACTACAAGAGGTGGTTTGAAAGGAAGAAGAGCTGATTTAAAGGGATATGAGAATGAGGTATCAGATCTGAAGAAGGGAAGGCTGAAACTCTGAAAAAATAGACACCTGAAACAACTAAAACTCTTCCACCAAAAGTGGAGGGTACTGAAGCCCTAGGGGGCTAGGTTCCCACTTAAATGAGCAAAACAGATCAGAAGCAGGTCCAAACGGGCGGAGACAGAGGCTGGAAAACCCTGACAGAAGCTTCAGCAAAACCCAGAAAAATTGCAAAAAAGCAGCAGAAAAAAGCACAGGTCGCAGGTTTTGACCTGTTTTCCTGTTCAGGTCGCAGAAAAGGGGCTGAAAAGTGCGACCTCCAACTCCGGTTGTCTCAGCGGCAGATTTGTGGAAAAGTTGTCGTCTCAGTTGCGGCTGATGTCTGTCACCTGCGCAATAGGGCCAGAAACACGCGGAAGTTAGAAATTTTAATGTTTTAGGGTTTTATAGGTGAAAAAAAACATGAAAATAGGAAAAACAAAAAGCTGAAAAGAAACCCTAGGGTCTGAAGTAGCTGGATATGCAGGAATATGAAAAACGATAGCGGTCGTAATTGAAAACCCGTGTGGAGTCGCCAATTGTTAGTATGAATCCTTTGTCGAAGTGTACGAAAAAAGACCACTTTAGCCACGCATAACTAATAGCCCTAACATCAAATATGGCTACCAATATCTTCAGATCTGCAGTTAGTTGATCAAGACAAGGGCTGCAAAAAACCAGACCTATGCATAGAAAGACATTAAATAGTAAAAAGAAGGTTTTGCTCCATATATCCAATAGACAAGACAAGAACAATTTTTGAAAGAATTTTTTGTATTAAGGGCACCTGGGAGGAAAACAAGAAGATGTTTCCAATTCTCCTCAATGGGATGGGTTCTTGGAAGTCCTCAGCACTTTAGATCTAGCATTTCTCTGTCCTGTTGGTGTAGAAAACCCAGAAAAAGATAGAACTCAAAGGGAGCTCACACAACAAATAATGGAAAATATGACAATGATAATGGCTCAAAGTTCGGACCAAGAGTTTAGATCAGTGATCTAATCGGCAACAAAAGGTGGGGAATGGTAGGAAAAACCACTCTATTTATAACAAAATATTGGGTCATTCTAGATCTTGGTGCATGATTAAAATAATGTTAGCAAATCTAGATCCACCTTTCATGGAATATTTATTATATTTGTTGGAGGGAAAAAAGTATTCGACTTGGAGTCAAATCCATTTATTTGTAAGTAATAAATAAATAAATGGTTATTTGTCATTTTAAGGAAGTGGATTTGAAAGATAATAAAATAAATAATGATTTATTTAATTATTTATAGGTGATTAGTCTTATTTAACAAGAGATATTATTTAAATAAAAATTTTAAACGAGTTATTCCTAGAAAATAATAAGATAAATAAGGATTTATCTGAGTAATTTCTTTACATTTTGAGTTAAAAATGACAGAATAATAATTAAATTATTGTTTAATTAATTATTCCATGAGGAAAATCAAACAAATATAATAAGGTTTGTTTAATATTTCCCAGGTTTCTAATAAAACAAACAACCTAATAAATGTGTTTTATTAAGTTATTTTACATGGTAAACAATTTTACTTGGGGTAAGGTGGTCTTGTGGTGTACTTGGGTCCATCTAATGATAGTAGGTTAGATGACCAAAAAATGGTGTAACCAGATTTGCCCTGACCGTGCGAGTGTTAGGAGCAAATCGTATAATGATACGTTGTAAAGACTCAATCACCCGGACATCGAAAAGTCGGAGAAATGTAAAATTAGACTAATGTCTTTAGAAGAACTAGACCACGAGGAGACGAGACTTACGGGTGCAACAGATCTATTTTTATGAGGAGGTACCTATGCTAAGGCAGAGGGGGAGGCATACCTATGCACGCCAAAGGACAGAAGTACAAAAGAATAGTGTGTGCGGTAAACAAGGGACCGAACCTGCAAGGAGTACAATCAACATAAACATGGGCAGGATAAGAATACAATGAGAATCCCACACGCCACTGTGCTTGGGATAACGACCGAGGACTTATATGATAATATAAGGTACATGAGATACAAATACAACCCAAATGCCCCCTATAAGCGGGGGAAATTATACAAAATCTGAGCGATACATGCACAAATCAAAGAGGCGTTTACCCAGCGCTAAGACGACATCATAAAATATATGGAGCTACATCGAAAGCTGCAATGAGGTCATCAGGGCATGTGGGGAGCTACTGCGGGGCCACCCCCTCATGAGGGGTGAGACATCTCACACACACCGGGAATCACCAAGAGGCTATTTCTTCCCATCCTTTAGACCATCGAGTATACGGATATCGATCTCATCTTTGAAAGGATGAGTGGAGAAACAACGTCAAATTAAGGGAAATGAGAGATCTACACTTGTATCCGAGCATCGAACAAGAGTGGAAGTTGGAACCAAGGTACACGCCCTCTGGACACAATATTACCGGAATCAGGAGAGTGATGTCGACGGAGGTCGCCATGGGCGTGAAGCCATTAGAGAGATCCTCAACTAAGGCACGAGAAGAAAATAGTGAAGCGACGGACGAGACTAATACCAATGATGAAGGTGGAATGGAGGGGATTGAGTAGCGAATGGACGACTTCCCTTGCTAGAGCATAAAGGGCATGAATGACGTGGCACAACATTGAGCAATATCATCGAGGATAAGGGATGGTGGGGCTGAAGGCCATAATGTCGACACGAGAGAGACCAAGCAATGAAGGATGGAGGACTATGGCAGGTACAAAGGGACTCGGGATAGACTCCATGAATGCGATGATGACTCCACTCTCGAATGCTCTAAACAAGGGCGACTCGGTGAATTAACACCCGGACGATAAAGGTCAATGGGGGACCATGAAAACATGAGTACAGATGGTAACTCACGGCGAGAGTGACTAGAACAAAGACAAGTAAAGGAAGCAAGTGGTGCAAAGTACAAAGTGTTGCCAGAAATTGAAGGAAAATGCGATTTTAAGGAGAGGTGAAGTGACCATCTTGGACAAAATGTGTCTGGTGAGTATCCAAATCACGAGAAAACTGTGAGATACCCATTTGAGGGCTCGGTGATAGCTTTCCAATGGTGTAGACGTTTTGTCAAACGGAGCTACGGTATGGTCGCGATGGCGAAATAAGAAACAAAGTTCTCTTTTAATAGCATGATTTCCCACACTCCAAATCCACTCTGTTTCTAGTGTTGTTGTGGTGAATGTAGAGGAGAAAGAGCCTAAATCTTCACGACGTATGGAACAAGCCAATACAGTTATGAATCGAGATCCGTCGATTTGTAGGTAAGAGGCAACCTTACTCTTTCATTTGATGGATTGAAAAATTTAATTAGAGCCCAAAATGCAGGAACAAAACCCCTTGTATCTTTTCGGTGAAATTCGCACTTTTTGGGCAAAATACGCCAGGCACAGGACACGGGTTTTGAGGCAAAAAATACACGACACAATCGAAATTTAATGATGTGACACCGGAAGATAGAGTTTTAGTGCTGTTTGATGTAATGAGGTTGGGTTTTTGTGTTTGGTTACAATATTCCCTATCTATAGGGTGATAAAGATGATGTTTTACAATATAGAGATATGGCGGTCCTCTGGGTGAACTAGAGAGAGAGAGACACAGGTACATTACGGCGGTCCGGAAGATCGGGGTGTCAGTGGGTATTGTTGGCCGAGGTTTGGGGGTTCCTGAAGTTTTTGAGAGAACCTTTGATGAGGCTGGAAGACGCAGTGGCCGGATGTCAGTTGTTAGGGATCCCGAGCATGGGGGTCTTTGTAGTGCGGGGGCACAAGATCCGGTCGTGAGTCCGGGATGGGTGACTGCCAGCGGGGTCTCACTTACCACGGATGGTGAAATACCGACGGGGTATTCACCAGGTAGGCGGGTGTCATCGTTGTGGAACGGCATTGTCGTGGGTCCAGTGAAGGAGACGCCGCGCAGCGGACTCTGGCGTCGGGGACCTAGAGATTGGAGGGCCGTACGGTGGCGGCCCGACGATCTTGCGGTCTGAGCAACCCGGCGTTCTACATCACATCACTAGGCGATGATTGTGGAGAGTGTGTTGGTGGGACCTGCCATGGGTGGGCGGCGGTGTAGTGTCGTTGCGTAATGATTTCGCTTTCCAGTGGCAGTGACACGATTATAGCCAATGAAATTTATTATGTCGCCTTATTTTTTGAGAAGATCTCAACCTTACGACCTCGTATGCTATCCCGGATAGAGGCACTGAGAGGAGCCTAGGATGCCACCTGGTAGGGGTGGCTGCTTGTGTAGAGGAGGAGGAGGAGTGGTCGGACGGGTGTTTCGACCGAGAGTTCTTTGCCCATTGGGATCAGATGTCGTTATACATAAACGCAATATCCCTATAGTGGGATGAGTTGTGTGTGGGATCCGAACTGCCACTTCCACGGTCGAGTATGGGGGCCGATGGTAAGTGATGAAGTGACTATTTCTTTTTGGGCATGTGGGTGCAGTGAGGAACAATAGATAGGGTACTGATTCATGTACTTTTGGTGTGCAGATATAGCTCCGGTGGCGGCGGATATATGGGACGACCTACGACGCTCGGGAGGCTGGGAGTGATGGAGCGAGAGCGACGCATAATGAGGATGAAGCCACCCTCTGGAGGAAATCCGCAGTAGATGTGAGAGGTTACTGACCGGTGTTGAACGTGGGTGGCAAGACTTAGACGACCAGTACATAGAGCCATGTATTGGTCTACCCCTCGAGATAGCGAGGGTCATGCGGGCGCATGGCGATGGCCGATCGGGGAGATACGTGATCTACAAGTTGCAGGTGGGTCATTGGCTCGGGATCCGCAGATAGTGATTAAGTGTGGGGCGTGTGGTGCCTCTAGTATGTACTGAGGGGTGAGTGGTGCCTTTGTTTTGGTTTTTTTGTAACATGTCTATGGGCATGTCATATGTATCATAGCTAGATGGACTCTAAAGCACATGTTTTGCGACACATATTATGGATATGCATCTTCTTAATGATTATGAATGTTATTGTCTTGTATGAAATCATTGTGATAAGTACCAATAGAACATGGTTTGCAATACTATCTACATAGTGATTAAGTGTTCTCGAGTGTTTATGGTTGAAAGTTATGGTTTCAAATTCACGTATCAAAGTTTCACTCGTAAATATCGTCTAAAACGATGACACAAAGCGATCGCACACAATAGACACCATTTAGTTACATGAAAAAGTAGTAGGGAATCTAAATGAACATGCGAGATGGAGGATGCGATGGCAGAGGGCATCGGCTAAGAGACCACATATGCATCATATTCGGCCTGATTTTTGGTGGCGGTACCAATGCGGACCCCGTTTGAGAGCACGAGGCATGCAAAAGGGGTGAAAATGGCCCAACTTTGCGGAGGCTAGATTCGGGGTAACGACTTGCACCATCGGCGTAGCCGATATAGGGTGGGGATGGGGAGGTCTTGTCAGAATAGTGTTACAAGACAACAAGAGGGGAAGGGACGATGAGCGGCAATGTGAGTGTACGAGAAGACATCGAGCGATAACTTCGGGAGAGGGGAGTGTGATGAGCGGGGATGGCTATGACTCGAGATACAAACTAGAGGTGGTATATGATGGCTATAGGAGGTATGGCGAGGACTCGGTACGGGAGGTCAACGGAGATACGGGTGAGTTAGCTCGTGTATGGGCGGAGAAAAGAGGGGGTCGAGGTGGAAAAGGTTCCCAAGTGGGCATCCGGACGGGAGAAAAGAGGGGATGAAGAGTGGAAGGACATCACACAATGTGGAAAAGTTACCTAAATCATCAGGTGGGGGAACAAGGGGCTCGCATACGGATCGTCACGGGGAATGACGGAAAACCGGGGAAACAAATGGTTAAAAGATGGGGAGCCCGGGGTGGTCGGCAGAGGGGTCAAGCGAAACAATAGGGGAGGATTCAAGGGGAATGTGCTCCAAGGGTCTCTGATGAGTAAAGAATGGTGGTAGTGAACCGAGTCATCGACGCAGGGGGATGTCGATGGGGCTTGAGGGGGATCCTCAATACGACTCGAAGCACTCTTGCGCGAGGATGGGGTGGTGGACTGATTTTGTTCAACCTCATACTTGCGGACTACTTCTAAAGGCGCGGTAATGCGTCGGTGAGGATGACGGTGGGGAATAATGGCCATGGACACGCACAAAGCACGAGGGAGTTTGCGGTGTGAATATTTTTGGGGTTCTTGGTTACGGACGAGGACGGGAGAGGTGTCGGGGGCGGTAGACTCGAGGAACGCGGAATTTAACCATGGGTTGAATGCGGGGAAGTCGGGACAAGTATGGTGGCGTGGCCAAGCGACATCACACAAGAAAGCAAGGCTTTATGGGAGGAGGAACCAGTCGGTTGGGGGTGACACATGCAGATGCCCCCTTGCGAGCTTTGCCTTTATTTGGAACTATCACCACATGGGTAGGGTCTGGGGAGGGTGCGAGGGGGCATGGTAGCAACGGAGGGAAGCGAGGGGGGACGGGGACCGAACCGGTGTCAAAGCAAGATGGGGTTTGGGGTGACCGGGAGGGTAGCGGTGGAGGTCGAGGTACCGGACGGGTATACCCCGGGGGTCGAGGTTAGGGAGAGGGGGTGGCCATGGCCCGGGGGCAGAATAGACTTCGGAAGAGGGAGCCAGGAACGGTATCCCGACCAGCGGGGGTAATGACAAAGTGACGGCTTCGGGGTGGTTAAGGCACAGGGGAACCGATCCGGCCGGAGATAAAGGGGTTCGGGATACTGTTTGTGGGGAGAAGGGCCGAAAAGGAGGAGGTGGGGTGAGCGGAGATGAAGGCTGGGACGGGTTGCGGTGGACGGTGCATCTGAGGTTAGCCGGCCCCTAGTCGGCGGGTCGCTGGGAGTGGCAGAGATGATTGCATCATGCAAACATTCGATAAGGTTTGGGGGGATCGAGAGATAGAGAGGTAGAGGAGACCGGAAAATTTCCAAGTAAAGAGGTCTTTATAGACGGCGAAGACGTGGTCGAGAGGAATCGAGGTTTGCTTATTGGCTACGAAGGAATGGGTCATCTCGGGGGGAGGTGCGAGACTTTTGACCATGATAAGTCAGCGGTCGATGGTGACTATCTTTCCATTGTGAGGAAAATACATCTTGCGAAAAATGCATCGGATGGGATAACGGAACATGTCATAGGTGTAGCTTTGCCCCAATAGGATGTTGTGGTCTGAAGGCATCGATGAACTCGGCCGTCAAAGCAAACATTCTTACCGGCAAGGGTGATAGGACAATTATGAAAAAGGCCTGTGGGGTGGGAGCGTGGCGGTCCCCACGCTCGAGGGTGATCGATGGAAGGGCCGTCGGAGGTCAGAGTTTCTTCCAGCCGAAGCGGACATCACACGGTGGATGCCCCCTCATCAGTGTACGAAACGTTGGCATTCCGGTTTTTGGGCGGGATTTTGGAGCGACGGAAGCAAGAAGAGGAGGATGTTCGATTGACGAGCGTCGAAAACAATCATTTGGTCATCGGCGAGATCCTACGAGCGCCCATGGTAAATAGCGAGCCTTCTTTTGGGAAGGGCATGGTGAGTTCCAATGTGGAAATGGCGGCCCTTGAACTGCATGAAATCATCTATTATGCTATCTGAATGAGCGGCTAGAGCCGAGCGACATTTCGACATAATGGTCATGGGAATCTTGGTGTGAACCTCAACTTTGGGTTGAGGGATATGCTAAGGGCCATTGGATGTCGAAAGAGGCTGTAGAACACAAGGGGACTCGCGGGGGAGGCGAGAATGAGCGGAGAGGAAGCGAGTGCGGCGAGACCGAGGTTTGAAGGTGAAGGTCGACGGTTGGGGAGGGATCAAGGAGTTCATCATGAGGATGCGGTAATCGGAGGGCGAGAAGGGGAAGGTTGAGTGGCGACACATCCCGTCGGTGGTTGGCGGCCACGAATCCCTTGCGAGGGAAGGATCGGTAAACACGGTCGGATTGGGTAGTGGCCACATTAGGGGGAGAATGAGGGGAGGCATGTTGTCCTCGCAATGTGGCTTAGAGACTCCCACATCTGCCGCATACGTAGTGGAGGGGGACAATCATTGAAAAAGTCATTGAAAAATTGGGATAAAACCCCATGGGGTTGTGGCATGGGTCATTGAAAAGTCATAATTAATATTTTTTGAGCTCCTAAAAATCCCTCCCACGTTCACTTGTTGATCCCCTCTCAACCTAAGCATTTATATAAATTGTGATCCTCATATCCTCCTCATGCGAGGGATTTCGTTATCGAAACGAGGTCATTGTGGAATTTTTTGTATAAGTTTTCTACAAAGGAGTTCGAAGCTGAGGAAATTTCTATGAGGCGAAGGGCGAAATCACGAGGAAGCTACGCTGAAAATTTTAGATCAAGGTACGCAATATTTTTTGGAGATATGATGCGGAGAGTGAGTGTTTTTGCGGTCTCCGAAATTCATCTCAAAGTGACCTTAGGAAAATCATCATAACTCTCTGCGAGTATCGGATTGGAATTCCTTAAAAGTGGCATATAGTGCATAGTCTGTAGTATTTTTTTCTCTGTATCAATTTCAAAAGCCAAATGAAGAAACGAGTGATACATGGAATGTCCTTACAATTTTCTCTCTTCATGAAATATAACAATAGTCCATAATTAGGGCATTGTTAGATATTGGGTACTTGACTCTCTTGAGAAGAATCCAAATTGGGCCAGACCTATGGAATTGGAAAGAAGGCTCGGAAGGAATACTATAGAATGAAAATGCATATTAGGGGATATGAAATAATGAGGATACCCACCCCGAGATTCAATATTGAGCTCCTAGAGGCAAGAACAAGCTAGATCATGTGTTGTCCAAAATGCAAAGGACCGAATTTCTAGGGTAGCAAAGCAAAGCAAGGTGCAACAAAGGGTAGCATGACAAGAGAAAAAACCAAGGTCTTGGCGAGAATAGCAGCAAGAAGTTCATCACATGAAGTCTTCAGAGTAGGCAGCAATGCATGTAGTCCTTCCTTAAGGTATCGATAGCACTATGTCATTTGTAAATACATTATTGTAAAGGTGTCTTTAGTGTCTGTACGCGAGAGTTGAAGAGAGCGTGTCGGGTGGTCTAGGATCATCATTAGGTGGTTGTGTCATAGTTAGGGTTATGTTCCTAGTGTCTTCTTCTTCTACATCATTATATATCATTGTAAAGTGGACCATTTTCCTTGGTACGGGAGTCCATTCTTCTTTTATTCTTCTACAAGGTGGTAGGGTGGTGCTAGGGTGAGTTGTAGCTCATTGGGTGTTGGGGCATCCGTTCGGTTGACTCTTGAAGAATCTCGGAGTGTTGGAGCGTCCATCAAGTGGGAGATGGAGAAGAATGCTTTTTCTATATTCTAGGAAGTTGGAGCTTTATTTTTAATTGGAGTTTAATATTAAAGGTATTAGAAATAATTAGGTGGTTTTGTCCGGAGTAGGTTTCCACCTTAAAAAATGTGTGCATTTGTGTTCCTCTTGTTTCTGCTATCATTGTACAAATACTTGATAATAATTGAAGATTAACTAGTGGTATAATTGAAAGGAATACTAATTCACCTCTCGGTATTTCCAGCAATATCACTTTAAAGCTTAGTACATCAAGCTCTTAGTACAATCAACAATCATTACACACTTTCATGTGGAAATTTTGCATATGTATGCACCAATTTATTTCCTCTGAGAACCTGCCTCTCTTGCGCAATCCCTACTGAAGAAGACCTTTGAATGAATTCAAATTGGTCTTGCCTTGTCTGTGATCTCCATTGGCATCTCCAATGTGTGTCATATGCATTGAATGCATCACTATAGTCTATGAGGATATTCACATCCTACCCTTTCACCCTATCTCTCCAACACGGGTCTCCACTAAATACATGACATGCAAGTAGTTCGCTTCTTGTGTTGTTAGGTTAACGAGTGAGTCTCTAGTTATGAATTAATTAAATAATTAATTCACTAAACTCTCACTAGTGTAACTTGGATTGAAGCTGAATACAAATAGCATTTGAGTTTAACTCCTTAGCGAGTTAAACTGAATAACAACTCCATATTTCTTGTTCAAAAACTCTTGTCACAACTTTTCCACTTCGGTTCTAAGCGAGTCCTCCATGCATGAGTCACCAACCACCCTAAGAATTGCGTAATTCCTTCAGCCATTGAATTTCCAAATACGTTCATTGAAATAAAGTGATCAGAGAATAAGTTGAGATTTATTATTGATTATTGTTAAGAGCTAATGATAATCGAAATGCATCTATTTTTAGATTGGCGATCTATAAATAGACTTAGCTTTAATCTTTAAAAATAGAATCCTCATCTTACATTTTCACATTTAAAATAACCATCTAAAAATACCATCCACTGCCAATTGATAGAATATACTCACATGTCTAAAAATATATATACACCTAAAAATAGCCTACGGGCCCCACTTAGTGAAGGTGTTTAATTTTCACTAAACTCATCATCTTATTGAATCTCAACAACGGGAACCAGAGAATATTTTATCATTAGGTGTGATCTTTTGCGTTTGATTTGAATGGTATGAATACATCAACACAACTAAATGTGATTTCTTTGGGATCATATAATATGATTTTGGGCATGGATTGGTTGTTCATTTATAGGACTAAGAGTGGAATTCTATGATAAGACTATTGAGTTCTTTGATGATGATGGAGAGAGGAGAATGTTTCAAGGAAAAGAGAAGCGCCTACATCGTGAGAATTTATAGCTATGCGGGCGGAGCCACACTTGTCGAAAGATATGTGTGTTTGCAATTCATATTTCCGAGTGACAAAGGAAAAGTTTTAAAGATGATGAAGTCTTGAAGAGGTATTCTATTTTGCAACAATTCCAAGATGTATTTTTAGCGAGAGATTTCAAATTTTCCTCCTTATAGAGAGAGGTGGAGGGGTTTCTATTGAGTTGATGTTGGAGAAGCACCAAAATCAAATGCACGTAAAGATAGTACTCTGGGTCGTAGAATTGAAGTTGCAACATAAGGAAATGCTTGATAAGGGATACATAAGGCCAGAGTGTGTCACCTTAGGGTACACCAATATTGTTTGTAAAGAAAAGAAGGATGATACTCTCAAATTGTGAATTGATTATGAGGAATTTGGACAAAGTGACTGTTTGGTCAATTTGGTGTGTCCTAAATTATTTACATCAATTTATCGATGAAGTTAAATGAATGATGAAGTGTGGCACACTATATGTGCAAAATCTAACCTATCTCTCTTACTTTTTTTGGTCATTTTTTTGGATTTTTTTTTATGAAATTCTGAAGAATAGAGTATGGAGAAAATATTCAAGACAACAATGCTTTCTAATGATTTTCCAAACTTCAAAAGAATTTTAAAACACGATAACAGAAATTAATTCTTCAAAGAAATGAAATTGCATCACTACTCTAGTCAAACAAATAATGAACTACGATCATGATACTCATTATCCTTCTTTCTTTGTTCAAACACAAAAGAAACTATGCTTAAAGAAATCAAAAGTTGCAACAAAGTAAATCTAAATCAATTACATCAACTTATCTTCGATACACCTCACCCACTAGTCCAACTATGGTTTTGAGAGGTAACCATAAACAACTTGAGTAACACGATATCTAACTTGCGGAAAATATGTATCAAAATACACATTCATAATTCAATCCCTCGCCATTAGTCCGGCTATGGCTTTTAGAATGCTTGAAGATGTCTTGAAAATAACAATTTAATATTTCACAACTTAAGGAAAGTAAACCAATATTAAACTACACTGCAATTCAATCCTACATATATTAGTCCGGTATGAGCTTTCGGAGAGATAGCTTCAGAGAATGTCATAGAGAAATTTAATATCTCTAAATCTAACTGCCTGAAGCAATGAGCAAGGCCGAAATAAACAAAGCGATCTTGAAATCGCAGAAACTAAGAAAAGTAAATTAGCGACGAACAATATTAATTCCATGTCATTAGTCGAAAAGTTATCAAATGCCGGTACTTATTTATGTCTGAAAGCAGGAACCTTGATGGAGTTAACAACAACATAAAACATGAAAGATTATGGACGAAGTAAGATGTAAAGCATGAAAGATTATAAACAGAGATGAAGCACATAAATACACCATGAAGATGTAATGTATAAACACATGAATGACTTGTAGCACGATGAGCTTAAAATAACGTAATAACTATATAAATAATGCCGAGAAAACCTCGGCGTGTGCGGGGGCCCTCTGCACCGGCCTTAGCAACGACCTTCAACAAGTACGAATTACGCTTGAAACAGAGTCTTCTTATATATTAAATGCGGTCATAACGGTGATATTACGGCACGGTGGCAACGTAATTACATGCAATTATATCAGGGCTAATCTAATATGTGTGTATGCAAACGCGTTATTTATAACAAAGGTAATATAACTAATTCCCTAAAGTTTGTCTTGATGGGGCATGTAAATCATCACGTCCGGGGATCCGACATCATGGCCGCGATTGAGGGTAAATCTATGAGGAGTGGATGTTGGATTCGGCTTATGGAGCCGTGTACGGGTGTTGATGTGTCTCCGCGTAGGGTTGAAAACGGTCATGCAAATCCTCACGTGATGAGAAACGCGAGTCCTGTCATGGTGGGACTCTACGGTTGACTTCCCTTGGCCACCTTTGACCCATGACCTCCTTGATGGTGCCTCGAGCCAATAGGACCGATCCCATGTCCACATCATTTACGACTTGCCCATGTGGCTCGTTTTACACGAAGACACTGTGACATAAGGAATTTAACAAAATGAGTACGGAAAGTTGCGGCGGTGAAATTTGCGGAAAGTGGCAAGATTCCATGACTAAATGAGCAAAAATCTAAATCAAACGTTCCTAAATATAGTTAAAAACCATTTTAGATGCTCTTTTTGATTAATATACAATGATAATGACTTCTTGGAAGGTTCGGAGTGTGAATGAAAAAGGTCTAGGAAGATGTATAAGAAATATGTAGATTGAGACTCAACATACCCCCAACATGAAGGTGTTGCATGTCCTCATGCAACCAAAATTTTGATAATCCTTCTTTAGTTCATATGCCTTGACACTTCAGCCGGTACATCAATCTCTCCTCTTCTTCATGGTCTTGCTAACATCCTGGGCTTCTTCATTAAGCATCTAAATTTGATATTAACTAGTGCTGCAGCAACACGGCATTTCTTTTTCAATTTCTTGTTCTTCTTCGCCCATATTCCCCGAGATGTAGCATGGTATTATCATGAATTATTTTTTTCCAATTTGCTTTGTTCCTTTAATGTCTCATTTTCATTTTTAATGTGTCTATTTAAAAGCTCTGGCTAAAGACTACATTTCGGTGATTGGACTAGATCATTTGTGATATGTGAGAAATTTGAATGGACGAAATGCGGGACACATGTTGCTTTTCTAAATATTCTATATAATCATATACTTCTTTGCTTGGGTCTATATCGGTGTCATTTTTATTGGGCTGTCCCCAAAATTCCGTGAAGGAGAGTTGTGTCTTCAAAATACGTGAGAAGGAGCTCACATTAACATACGGCGAGAATGGGGGATGAATTATGTTCAATGTTTGGCTGAGAATGAAATAGACCGAGGTTCACTAGCGGCGAGTGAGATGGACTATGGTGTGGCTGGAGATTGTTGAGATGTTTCTTCTCCCAAATCGATAAAATGAGGTCCTTCATTTGCATTTTCCTCAACTTCCCCTTAAGCACGGAACTTCTTCTCACACGCTGTGGACCATTGTCTTTTTGCTTTTTTCCTTTCTCTTTCTTCTTGGCTATAGATAAGCATTCTTGAAGATGAACCAATCTCTCGATAACACTTGATGATGTTCTTCTTCGGAAGAAGAGGTTTGATGTATAGCCTCAATACTTTTCTTTTTGATGTTATTGGCTTTTTACCCTTGGTTTCTTTCTTCTTCCTTTTTGTGATCTCTCTTCCTACTAGTTCTTTCAATTGTAGTAGTGGGAGTACTTTAGAGTTTCATCATTTTTTCTTTTTCTCCTACTCCTTCTTGATGTGCTACCTTCGGGGAATTTCTTGAGGTTCTTGAAAATTTCGATCAAAAATTGTTCCCATGTATCCTTGTTCTCTTTTAAACTGTTTTTCAATCAAAATTTTTACAAGACCATAGTGATAGATGTGGTTCTACATCCTAAATGTTTCTGAGCAGTCACATACATCTTCTTCTTTGACTATTTTAATAGAAAATATGGGAGATTGAGAGTTTGATTATCTAGAAAATTCATCGACAATCTGGTATGGTACATATACATGGACCCAAACGGCCTTCACGAGGTGATGAATTTTTGGTAACTAACGACAAAGTAGCCCATTCCTCTTTCAAAGAATGAACAGAATTCCTCTTTTAAAAATAGTTATGTCCATACACGGGTTTCGTAATATTCTCCGGTCTTCATCTTCAATGCTTTTGTTCTTAAACCAACGTTCACCCTCTTGAGGAAAGTTACTGTGGCCGGTGCTATAGATGCCTCATTCACCGTGAACTTAAGGTCTCCAATCTCTGCACCTCCGGAGCCATTGAACGACCTTGCAAAAACTTTGTCACTTCTTTATGGTAGCCTCTAAACTTTTGGATAAACGTAGCCACTTTGCCTTCTTCAATATATCACGACTTGCGGATATCCTTCCATGAATTGGAGGTCCTTTTGGTTCTATCTCTCAACAATTTACCCATCTCTTCTACTTTTTAAAAAGCATGCTGCGTAGGTAGTTCGATGGAAGTAGGACAAGCTGAATGAACGGAAATGAGCACGATGTTGCGGTGGAGAATGTCGGAGAATGGATATCTGAGGCTAATAACGTATGACGAGCGGAACGAGAGAGAAAGGGTTACGTGAGCACGGCGAAAATGTGTTTGTGAGATTAATAGAACAATAGGAAGAGTATAACACATCCGGCAATGTTTGAAATTTGGTGAGCTGCCCGAGAATAAATGTAAGCACGTTTAAACAACGGCTACGGATTTTATGCGGCTAAAGAAGCGTAGTCAAATCAACTACGTCTCATTGTCACGGGTGGAATATCGGAGTATGAGTGAAGATCGGAGGTTTAATTATGGGACCATTTGAAAATGAATGTGGGAGGATCATATGGAAGATCGTGAAAAGTTACGGAGTTTGTCAATATAATCATTGCACATAATGGAGCTTGTGGTTCATAGCTATGTAAAATGTGTTTTCAATGCTATTTGAAATAAATTTTACTCATGCCTTGGAATTCTTGCCTTTTTAACTTGGTCTTCAATTAGTTGCTCCTCATTGATATCTTGAATGCCCCATGTCTTCATAATTGGTCCTCTTTGCATTTGATTTCATGGTTATGGAAATAACATACGGGGCTGTACATTCTTTTGGAAACGAGTGGTAGGCATGGAATGCGCCGAGCTGCGGGCGGGAGTCGACTACGGAAACGGATGTTAGGCTGCGGAAATGACACAACTATTATTTGGGTGAATGAAAATGAACGGATGACAAATGACTAATAATTAAATGATCATGAAAAAAAGAATTTTATTGGTGAAATGGAATGAAATAGATAAAATGAAGTGGAATGGAGTGAAATGAAGTGGAATGAAGTGGAATAGATTAGTCCTGAAACTTGTGAAATGAAAGAGAGATTTTTTTTTTTTGGAAAATATGAGGTGTCGGTGTTCACGATTTTCACCCTACATTTTACGTATATAAGGCTGTGTCCATTGATTGGTTTTTAGGCTTATGCAAAATATATATATATATATATATATATATATATATATATATATATATTAATTGAAAGAACAAAAACTAGGCTGGTGGAGAAGAAGGGTTAACACGTACCCACGACTGATGCGAAATTTTCTTGAAACATTTTGACAAATTCTCTTTTGAGAGTGGCTTATGATAAACTTTCAATCTGTGGCCATTCACAATAAGGGGAGTTTCGCTCATCTGATGGTCTTGATTCTTACCGCTCCATTGCTAAGGAATCTTGTCAATCTCATATGGCCCAGTATATTGAGTCTGAAATTTTCCTTGAAAATCTTTAAACTTGGAATCAATAACAATGCCCAATCTCCTTCTTGAAACTTCTTCTCTTTGATGTACTTGTCATGCCATTTAGCTCTTTGATATTGAACTAGATCAGGTTCTTAGAATTACCTCTTGTACGATCTCATCCATTTTAATTGCTCCATTTTATGCTTTTGGGCTTGATAAATTCATCTCCAAGTGTTGCTATCTTGAAGGTCTTGAATTGGAACTCAATGGGAGCGAGGACTTCTTTCCCATAAACAAGTTCATAGGGAGAATGCTGTTGTATTTTCTCCATGTAGTTTTGTAGGCCCAAGGCTTGGAAGCCTTTACTGCCCAATCTCTTCTATGTAGATGAATAGTTTTAGTGATGATAATTTCAAAGAGCTTTGTTTGTAGACTCCACTTGACCATTTGCTTGCGGATGGTAAGGGAGTGGAATCTTACGTAGCTTGATTTTGTATTCTTCCATCAACTTCTCCACCAAGTTGGATGTGAATTGGCTTCACGATGCATGCAATTTCTCTTGGAACACCAAGCGAGTAAAAATATCCTCATAAAGAAAATGAACAACTAAATTTTCGATGGCAGAGATACTAATGCTTTGCTTCTACATTTAATGTATAATCGGTACAAACCAATATATACTTCTTTTTCTTAGATGGTGGATTAATAGGTCCAATACAATCTAAAGCCCATTTTTCAAAGGGGTTAAATGAGTACTTTTATTGGTTATGATAGCATTTCATTTGAAAGGGTAGAGTTTCCTATATTTTGTGGTATCACACCTTTTGACATATTGTTTTGCATCTTTGAGGAGGCCAATAATATCCCAAAGGATTACATAGACCGTCCTTTTATGCTACCAAAGTGTCGCCGCATGGTTCATCATGATATGCCTTAAGAATATCGGGCATTTCTCTTTGCCTAACACATCTTACGTCACGAATCGCAACTACCATTTTAAACAATTAGAAATCCATGAATATTTTGAACTCTAATGAATAATTTTTCGTTTTTTTCACTTGAAATAAATAAGAAGCGGTTTCCATGTAACAAATAGTTAGCAATGTCGCATACCAAGGAGTCTTAATAGTTACGCAAACAAGTATTCATCGGGAAACTTATCACTCTACGGGAGAATCTTCTTTAGTATTAGGAATCCTAGACAAGAAATCAGCCTACGTATTTTGTTTTCTGGTCTATCCGACACGGTAATATTGAATTCTTGCAAAAGTAAGAGCCATCTTGTCACTCTGCCATTAGTAACGGAGTTTTCATTAAATATCTAATTGCGGAATGGTCGGTATGAATAAAAGTTTCATAGCTTTGTTATGTAATGTCTAAACTTATTAATTGCATGAACAACGGCTAAAAACTCTTTTTTGATCCACGGTATAGTTCAACTTTACGTAGGAGTCAAATTTTTAATGGTATAATAAATGGCATAAGGAACTCAATATTTTGACCCAACCTGACTCTAGAGCTGTATACGAAACATCAGTAGAAATATGGAAAGGGGTTTCCAATTTGGTCCTCTCAAGATAGGTGCTTGAATCGCCTTGTTTTCAAAGTTTCAAAGGCTGATTGACAATCGGGATCCCATTTAAATTCACGAGTCTTTTGTAAGCAATTTGAAGAGTGGAGATGCTATTTTAGTGAAGTTTTCTATAAATCTTCTATAAGTAACCGGTAAATCCTAGAAAACTTCTAACATCTCTTTGAAAATTTGGAATAGGTAACTTGGATATGACTTCAACTTTTGATCTATCAACCTTAATCCCATCTCTGAAATATGATGCCCCAAAACAATCCCTTGATAAACATCATAAAGCATTTTTCATGGCTTAATGAAAGGTTTGTTTCTTTACATCTTATAAGATATTTTCCAAATTTTCTAATGCCTCTTCAAATGAATTACCATAAAGCGTAAAATCATCCATATAAACCTCTACACAATCATGGATTAGATCAACAAATTCCCTATCTTATGTCTGGAATGTTGCGAGGTGCATTACATAACCCAAAAGGAAGCACTCGATAGGCAAAAGTTCCCCATGGAAAAGTAAATGTGGTCTTATCTTGATCTTCGGGTGTCCCCGAATTTGATTATAACCACTAAAACCATCCAAAAAAATGAAAATGGCACACACTAATGTATACGTACGATCGATAAAAGGCAAAAGGAAAGTGATCCTTCAAAGTTGCTTTGTTCAATTCCACACATATTCGATGCATGCCACCTCCATTTACCATTCTTTTTTTAGTTACTATAACCGGAAGGAGAAACGCATCGGCTATACGAAATTGGATAAATGAAGTTTACATTGAGTAGTTTTTGGAGCTCTTCTTTCACTATCTCCTAAAGATTTGGATTCATCCTTCTTTGAGGTTGTCGATTGGTCTCTTGTTTTTCTCAGTATAGATATGATGGATGCAAGTCTTAGGATCAACTACTTTTCATGTCGTTATACTCCCATGCAAATGCGGTAGAATGTTTTTGCAAGATTTTGATTAGTTCTTTTTGTTGTGACTTTTCCAAATGTTTGTTGATATTCAATGTTTTTCACGGAAAATCTCAATGGTAGAACTACCAAACTCTTCCATAGAGTAAAGAGACATTTGTCTTGATGATAAATATTCTATGTATGATTCAAGTTTGAAATTGTGTGGGGTCATATTCAGAAGATGTCTCAAAATTTTCTAATGTGTTCGAAATTTGACTATCCTCACTATAATTTCGAAAATGGTAAAGACGGGTTGTATAATGTCCTCATCATCGACCCATTCATTGTCTCCTACTTGTAATTGCTTTTCTTTGGAGGATACAAATTGAATTTATTTGTCGAATTCTGATTAGAAATGTACATATCCCAGATCTACAACTAATAAAAGCATTATTTGTGACTGTAAAGATATTCCTAAGATAAGTGGGTGCCCTCCTAGATTACTCTTCGGAGTCAAAATAATAAAAATCTACCGGATATTCCTAAGAATATTGGAGACTGAAAATATCTTCTAATACACCATACGGTTTTAATAATTGATCGATACGCAAGGATTTGCGGTAAAGTAGGTGTAAAGAAAGTTGGGAAGTTTTGGGCGGTCCATGGTACGTCTATACCTGTCTTTCTATTGTGACCCTAAGTCAATCAATGTGTTTGGAATTTCTATCATTTATATGTGTCTTGAAATTGGACTTCTTTGGATCTACATACTTACATGGTAATTTTTCCCATCATAATGTCTGCAATTTTTCCTACCGGTGGATTCTTCTTGTGTCTTTTAGTTTCCTTCTGGTCTTTTGAAACTCAACTCCTTTATTGCTAGAATAGGAATCTCTCGAATGGCTTGTAGCAAGGGGAATCTTGATGCAAACTTTGTTCTTCAATTCATCTAGAAAATCATAGTTGAAACAACAAGATTTGTTTTTCCACCCCCTTGTCAATTTGTAGTCTTTCGAAGGAAAAGGAGGTGGGTGAAGATGCGGGTTGCTCAACTATAGGAGTTGTGGGTGTTAACTTTTCTTTCCTCTTTTTGAATATTTGAGTTTGAAGAGATACTTCTTCAGAACCCCATGTCAATAGGAGAGTCCTCCTCGGAGGGTATCACATTTCTAGGTCATCTATAGAAGGTTTTCTAAAACTCTACTAGATCACAGGTTGTACATCATTGGAAGGGAACAATCATATAGGTAGGAAATTGTTGTCCTTCTATCATGTAAGTATTAAGAGGGATTTTTATTGTTAGGATTTGGCAATGTTGTTAAAGGAAGTTGATTTGTCTTTGTTGGTATGGGAGCATGAGTTGAGGATTTGGATTTTGTTGAGAAGGTTGTTGTTGTGGAAATGGCAATGAAAGTTTGTGGATTTGGGTTTGGAAGTTGTGGAGCTTGTTGATTTTGAAAAGATGGAGGATATTGATAAAATTGAGCAAATATCCTGGGATTTTGCATCCCTTGTACTTACATGGCTGATATGGATTTTGATGTTGGGGCCAAGGTTGTTGCCAAGGATTCCAATTTGGTGGGGTTTGAAGATTCATAGGGTTGTTAAACCCTTGAGTTTGTTGTCCACAGCAAGGTCTTCTTGCAACAAAATAGAGAGATTCTCTTGAATTTTGGGTCTTCTTGAAAAACAACTTTGAGTCCGGGGAATTGAAGGACAATCCTTGATCTCATGATTCTCTGAGCAAATCATACATGTTTCTACAAATTTTGCATCCGAGGACATTTCCTTAAAAGCATGTTTCTTCCTACATTGTTGATTGAAAAGACTGTTAAAGCATGTTTACGCTTTCTTCTTGTTTTGGATTTTAAGGGTGTCTAGTTGTTCACTAAGGCTCCCTAGGATATCGATTTTGAATTCATCAAACATATTACCAATCTACGCCCCTGCCAGTCAGTTTGATTTGTTAGCCACCTTTAATAAGAGAAGGATCCCTAGGCCCTTTTCTGTTTTAGATTTTCCTCTTGAGAGATGGACACATAGTTGCGGTTATGTCACGAAGTGAAGTTGAGAAATGTCTCCTTTCCCCATCATGTTTTAAAATATCTATCCGTTCATCTCTAATGGATTTTAATATGAGGATTTCAAGGTTTCATCATCTAAGTTGCTCATCTTTTCTCTTTTCCAGTTGTATTGAAATATTTCAAATCAGTCTTCCAAATTTTCATCTTCTTTTTGCATCATTTTGAATACCTCATCCTTGTGATTGGTGGGCATACAATAGTCCAAGTATCTATCCAAAATGTTGTTTCATATCATTCCAAGTCCTAATAGATTGAGTGGCTAATCCCATTGAACCATTTCAAAGCGGCTCCCTTCAATGTTGAAGGAAGCTTGAGTTTGAGTTTTTGAGGGTCTTCCATATAGTCATAAGTTCGGCACACAACTGAAAACTCAAGCAATGTTTCGAGATCTCACTTAGCAATCCATAAAGTTAGGGAGGATAGATGATGAGATATTTTTCATCGTTGTATGGGTTCCTCATCAACTATAGGAATCAAGCAAGTTGTCTCCTTCCCTATTTCTTCCATTATTTCCTTCACCATTGTTGTCTCTGTGTTTCCTCCTCTACCTCTTTCCTCTAAATCCATCTATTATTTCCTGCCATGATAGTTTCTTTAGATTCCTTAAAGTCCTCTAGTTCTTCTATCAAGGGAGGATGAGGGAGTCTCTTCCTTTTGTAAATGAGATTTAGTAGGTGGTATAGGAGAATCCTCTAATTAAATTTGCTCCTTGAATTCCAAAAATCTTAAGGCTAGGGGTAGATGGTGGTGATTCTTTTCTATGCCTTGAAGAAGATGGAGTTGTTAAAATCAAACTCTTGGCTTTAAGTATAAATAACTTCTAGAATCTCTTGCTCTATGCATGTCATTTTTTTTTTTTTTTTAAAAAGTAGGGATAATAATTCTCTTTCGATCTTCCGAGATCACACTAGGGTGTAATAAGAGAGCATGTAGAAATTACTAAACCAATAATTCTCTTGCATAAGATCCTCAGGATCACACTACAGGTGCAAAGAGGAGAGCATGGCAAGAGATTATCAAGTTTTTTCCCTTCTTTTATTATTTTGTTTTTTTTTTTTTAAGAAATTAATGCCCTAGTTACACTTCCCGACAACGGCGCCAAAATGTTTGGTCAATTTAGTGTGTCCTAAATTGCTGCATTAATTTATCAATCAGGGATTCGTAGGCGATGAAGTGTGGTAGTATATGTGCAGATAACCTATCTCTCTTACTTTTTGGTGGTTTTGGATTTTTAATGAGGTACGAAAAAACAAGTATGGAGACAAATATTCAAGACAACGATGTCTTTCTAATGATTTTCCAAACTTTAAAAAATTTTTAAAACACACAATGACAAAATTAATTCTTCAAAGAAAATGAAATTGCATCTCTAGTCAAACAAACAATGAACTACGATGTAATATTTATCATGTGTTGTTCCAAACACAAAGAAAATTTATGCTTAAGAAATCAAAAGTTGCAACAAAGTAAATCTAAATCAAATTACATCAACTTATCTTACGATCCCTCACCATTAGTCCAGCTATGGTTTCGGAGGTAACCATAAACAACTTGAGTAACTTGATATCTAACTTGTAGAAAGTAAACTAATATCAAACTACACATTTATAATTCAATCCCTGGCATGGTAGTCCGACTATGGCTTTCGGGAGATGCTTGAAGATGTCATGAACAGATTATCTTTCCTATTACAGAAAGTAAACTAATATTAAACTACACTTTCATAATTCAATCCTACTTCATTAGTCTAGCTATGGCTTTCGGAAGATAGCGAAGATGTCATGAGCAATTTAATATATCTAAATCTAACTATTGAAGCAAATGAGCAAGATTGAAATAAACAAGCGATGCGAAATTAAACAAAAACTAAGAAAAGTAAATTCGCAACGAGAACAATAATTCCATGTCATTAGTCAAAGGTTAATGCAAATGCCGGGCTGCCTATTTGTAATATGAAACGAGAACAACGATCAGTTACCAACATAAAACATGAAAGATTATGGACGAGCTAAGATGTAAAGCATGAAAGATTATAGGAGATGAAGCATAAATATGTAAGAAGATGTAATATAAGCCCATGAATGACTTATAACAATGAGCTTAAAGAAATAAAACAAGAACTATACAATAATGCACAAAACCTCGGCGTATTAAGACCCCTGCCGCACCAGCCTTGGCAACGACCTTCAAGTACGAATTACGCTTGGAAGCGAGTCTTCTTATATATTAAAATACGGTCATATGAGAGGTGATATTACGGCACGGTGGCAACGTAATTACATTACGGGGCTATACGGAGGCTAATCTAATATGCGTATGCAAACGCTTTATTTATAACAAAGGTAATATAACTAATTCCACTAAAGTTTGTCGATGGAGACACGTAAATCATCACGTCCGGGGATCCAACATCGTGGCCGCGATTGGGGAGTAAATCTATGAGGAGTGGATGTTGGATTCGGCATGAACCCCGTGTACGAGTGTTGATGTGTCTCCAGTAAGTTAGAAATGGTCATACCAAATCCTCACGTGATGAGAAACGGAGTCCACATCACGGTAGGACTCTACGGTTGACTTCCACTTGGCCACCTTCTGACCCATGACCTCCTTAGAGTGAATTTGCTCGAGCCGATAGGACACGATCCATGTCCACATCATTTACGACTTTTGTGTGGCTCGTTTGCACCGAAGACACACACGCTTTTGACTTTCACAAAATAGGCTGCGGAAAGTTGCGATGGGCGCGGAAAGTGGCAAGATTAAAAGCGACTAAATGAGCAAAATCTCGTCAAACAACGGACACAAAATATAGTTAAAAACCATTTTAGATGTCTTTTGCAATTAATATACAATGATATTGACAACTTGGAAGGTCCGGTGAATGAAAAAAGGTCTAGGAAGATGTATAAGAAAGATGTGATTTGAGACTCCATGATGGCTATCAAGAATAGAGGTAATATTCTTTATTTTGGTTGATGATTTTATTTGATCAATTGAAGGGAGCAACAATATTCTAAAAGATCGATTTGAGATCGGGATATGTATCGAGTGCACATAAAAAGAATAATATATTTATAAGACCACATTCCATTACAAGTTATGGAGCATTATGAGTTTGTGGTGGTTCCTTTCTGAGTCTTACTAATGCTCTAACCACTTTCATGTGTTTATGAACAATGTGTTGTGTATATACCTAGATATAAATTTGCTTGATAATTTTTATTGAGATATATTTATATACTCTAGAATGAGAAGAGCATGTAGAGCACTTAGCAACAATGTTGAGGTTGTTGAGAGAGCATCAATTTTAATCGGGCTTAGCAAGTGTAGTTTCTTTTGATGTTTCCCTGAATTCATTACTTGGGACATGTTTCCAAGGAGAGGATATTAGTGGACTCAAAAATATTAAAGCTATGATGGAGTGGCTAACTCCACGGATGTGGATTAGCTTAGATCATTCATGGGACTAGCAGGTTATTGCGGGGGCGTTTCATTAGGAAGTATCATAGATTGGCTATCCCTGTACATATTGTTGATTTTCAACAATAAACAATAAATTAGCATCCAGAAAACAACATCTTGATCTGGTGAAAGTGGGGAGCCACTAGGTGGGGGGCGCACACGAGATATTTTTGGGTGTATGTCTATTTATAGATGTATGTGCATAATCTATTTATAGAATGTGTTTATATTTATATATGCATGTATAATTTTATTATCCCGCATAATATAGATGGACAATAAACTATAATCTATTCTCAATGTGGACTTGAAATAGTTAATAGAAATGGAAAATCGATTAGCTAAGTGAATTTTGGAGTTAAGAGGTTGGTTGGTGGGACATACGAGTTGAATTTAGTTGTATAGTGATTGTAGTTTTAACAAAGTTGGAAGTGCAATGGTGCATGAGTTATTGAAAGTTGTAAATCAATTTAACTCGGTTAAGTGGAGAGTTAAAGTCGATTGTGATAGTTGTAACTAAAAATATATTAGTGAGAATCGAGTAGATAAATATTAATTAATTCACATGTAGTGATCTCACATAGGCGATCTTTACTATTATTAATGATACATGCATGTTAGATCCGAGTGGAGACCCGAGTTGAGTTCTAGGTGAAAGGGAAGTAAACTATCAATTGTGACATTATACGCTTGCACACATGTAAGCACACACACATTGGATGTTCCCATGATATTCATGCGATCAACTAAGGCAATAAATTCATCATTCATGGTTCTTTACCATCGGGGATTGCGTAGTGGAGGCGGGGGCTGACAAGGAGCGGATAAATTGGCTGAGAACTTTGTAATTTTTGTGGTGATGTGAAACATTTGCGCTCATGTGCGGGAAGCTCTTGGATTGGAGATTTGCATGTAATTGTTTCATGATCCATGATATAATATACGATAGAATATAGTGGGGTTTTAGCTATAAGCTTTCCCTTTAGTGAAGTGCTCATGTTGTGTGTGATTGATCTTTTTATTCCATGATATTGTAATTGGAGATTGTGTTTTAAATTTCCGCAAATATTAGTAGAAGCGATTATGTATTTAACGGTAGCATATTGTTAGGTCGGGAGAATCCGGGACACACATGTATTTTGTATAATTTCTACACATGGTATCGGAGGCTGTGTTATAATTTTTCTGCATGTCGAACACGAAATTGCAGTGACATGGTGAGTTTGTGGTTGGAAGAATTCAAACTTGAAAGACTTTCTTGGTGCTATAAGTGATTCAAGATCAAAATGGCTTTTAAAGACTTGAGGTTAGAGTATGCACTTGAAGGAAGCTCGAACACATTTCTTAGAAGGATAGGATGGAGGCGGTACTTGAAGACAATGGCTTTAAGGAATTCATTGAAAAATATGTTCCCCAAGCCGGAGATGCGCCAATCTTGATGCATGGAAAAAGAAAGTGGAGAGGTCGAGAGGATCCTATTGGAGGAGTACGAGACACATTGCCTCAAGCCTCATCGGAAAGCCACACCATATTCTATGTGGAAGGATTTGATGGATCTATTCCAAAACGATAGCGATAGTAGAAGTATTTGTAAAGATAAACTCGGGAAGATCAAGATGGAAAAGAATGACACTATTTCGGTATACTTAAAAAAGTTTGTCCACGATGTCGAGAATGAAATTGGGAATGTAGGAATAGCCCCAGCATCGTGATGATTTGGTGGCAAACATGAACTCATGAATTCTAGGTTGGCACAGGTGAATACTCTTGTCAACGGTGAGAAGAATTTTTTTCGGTTAGGAATATGTTGTGGTCAAATCTAGTGCAAGAGAGGGTTCGGGTGGAACACCGAGAGATGGTTCTTCATGAAAGCATGATGATAGAAGAGGATTGTGCTGGTACCAAGGAAAAGAAAAGGAAGGGGAAGAAATTCCATTCCAAATACGAGACGATGAAAGATGAAGAAACCTATGACATGTCCAAAGTGAAGTGTTTTTCATTGTCACGAGCATGAATGAGATTGCCACAAATTGTCCACAAAAAGAAAGAAGAACAAGAAGGTTCTTTGGAGGCATGGTGGTGAGGCCTTGCCTCACAATTTGAGCTTAATTCTCATTGATCGCATGCATGGTGTCAAGTTCATTGGGATCGAGTGGTACTTGGATAGTGGTCATTTCCTTTCACATGACGGGGACAAAAACTTACTAGGTGACTTGGAGGAGAAGTATCTTTAGATACATATTGAAATGAGCGACGATGGAAGGTACGGTGCTACTAGGATTGGTACCATTACCTTTCAAAGGGTGTCGGGTAAAATATTTCAATTAAAAAATCTAATGCATGTGCCGAGTTTGAAAAAAAATTTAGTCTCGGTTGCAATGTTAGAGGATATAGGCTATGATGTTGTTTTTAGTGAAGGAAAAATTTTTCTTGCGACACAAAAACAAGGAAATCAAAGAATATTATTATTTGAGTTAGAGCCTCTATAGACTTGATGTAGATGCGATTTCTACGAGCTTCCTACCATTAGGAGGAGTGTGAAAGTCATGCAATTGACCCTTGAGAGGGAGTTGGATTTTCATGCCGAGGTAAGAGTGAACCTCAAGATGTGGAGCAACCACATGCGGATGATCATGGGTGGGAGAAACCACTCATGCAGAGAAATTTTGAGCCAAATGGGCAAAGGGTACGTACGGTTATACACGAGGTGAGAGGTGGGCGACATGCATGAATAATCCCAAGAAGAAATTTTGGGCAAGATTCAACGTATGGGTGTGGATCTCATGAATCGAACCTACAGCTATGGTACAGACAACGATGCTTGAGGATCAATTGGATTGATGCTGTCGGATGTCATGAGGACATGAAATCGAAGTAGTAATTATGTCAGATCTTTTGGAGCGTAAATCGAAGTTGGAAACATGTGCGAGTGCATGGATGCAAGTGTTAGTAGCGCGGTGGATCCACGAAGACATGTGCGGTAGCTAGCGAAGTCAAAAGACTTTGATGACGGATGCATTATAATGGTCGATTGTTTGGAGGCTATTCAATTTGAAAGGTGTTGCATGCAAAGGTTTCATGTGTGGCTTACTAGAGAAGTGTTGCATGCAAAGTTATGGCGCATGCATGGAGGTTGCATGTCGCATGCATGGAGTTGCCTGTCGCATGCAAGGGTTTGTGTCACATGCATGGAGTTTCATGTCGCATGAAAGGAAATTCCTTTTCTTGTTGAGAGGGAGTGTTGAGCGTTCGCTGTGAAAGCTGTGGTGGCATCCGGAAACAACATCAATGATCTAGTGAAAATTAGCACCTACATATAGGTGGGGCCCACCACCCGAGCTATTTTTGGGTGTATGTCTATTTATAGATGTATGTAAATAATCTATTTATAGAATGCATGTTTATTTATAGATGCATGTCTATCTTTATTGTCATAATATAGATGGACAATAAACTATAATCTATTCTCAATGTGGACTTGGAAATAGTTAACTAAAGTGGAAAATGGAAGTTGTACGCGTGTTTTCGAGTTAAGAGGTTGGTTGGCGGGACATGTAGGTTGAATTTAGTTGCTGAGTGATTCTAGTGTATTAGGTTGGAAGTGCGGTGGTGCATGAGTTTTGCAAGTTGTAAATCATTTTAACTCGGTTAAGTGAGTTAAAGTCATTTGTGATAGTTGTAGTGAAGATACATTGGTAAGAGTCAATTGAAATTAAATATTAATTAATTCACATGTAGTGATATCACATGAAACTAATGTTTTGCTTATTCAATGCTTGCATATGTCAGATCAGGTGGAGACCAGTTCTCGACGAAAGGGAAGTAAACTATTAGTTGTGACATTATCCACTTGCACGTACAACACACATTGGGACGTTTCCCATAATCAGCCCAATATTCGAGGAAAAGAAAGAAATTTATCATTCGGGGTTCTTTACCATTAGGGATTGGAAAATGGAGGTAGATTGTGCGGGAGACGATAGAATTGGCTAAGGAACATGATTTTTGTATGATAGTCTAAGACAAGTAACTCCGCTGTGAGAAGCTCTTGGATTGGAGCTTTGTATGTAATTGTTTCATGATCCATGATATAATATACGATAGAATATAGTGAAGTTTTTAGCTATACTTGATAAATTATACGTATTTGTGTAACGAGTTTATCTTTGGTGTGATATTGTAATTGGCGATCGTGTTTTAGAATTTCATAAGGTGTAGTAAGCGATTAATTATATGGGTAACATATTGTTAGATCGAAGATGAGTACATACATATATTTGTATAATTTCTACATATTTTTAGAGGAAAAGGGAAGAAGTTTGAATGGAAGAGGGTATGCAGCTAGTTTTGAGCCATTGAAGCATTTTCTTACAAATGCTGCGATTTTAAAAATTTACGGAAATATTGATAAGAGTTTGTGGTTTTTTTATAGATGCTGAAAGGAAGGGAATCGGTGGAGTCTGATGCGGGGAAGGGTAGGTGGTATACTATGAGTCAAGGAATATGAATGAATATGAGAAGAACCATGTCATTTGTGATCTTTTGTTATGTATCAATCATGCATTTAAGATGTGGTGAAGCACTATATTCTTGGTGGGGAGGTTTGTCTTGATGAGTGATCCTGGAGTGGGATGGTACTTGTTTGACCAACCCAATCTAAATGCTTTGTATGAGCCATATGGTTGGATACCCTTAGTGAGTTTAGATTTGAGATTAGGTGCATCGGGAGAAGGAGAACATGGTTGCGGTCTCTTAAAAAGGGGTGCAATTGAATCACATCTCTGTTGTGATTTATTATGGGACATATTTGTAGGAGTGGATATTGTATGCGGGGTAACTGTGATGGGTGCTAATAAGCTGACAAATATTGCAACCATGGGGAGGAAGTTGATAGGGATGAGGAGTACCACCCCCTCACGACATATGACTTGGTCGAGTTTTAGGAACAAGATTCATGTCTTCCGGATAATAGCGAGAGCTTAAGAATATTAACTTGGGGAGTTACTTGTCAATCCATATTCGGGCTACCATTTGTTTATCAAAATAATTTGAAAATAATTGAAAGTTATATCATTAGATAAACTTAAAGAAAGATGTGTCATAGTTTTGTTGCAATCTATTTGGACTATCAACAACTAAAGCATAGTGTAAGTGTCAACCGGTTTGTTATTGACTTATTCCGATTCCGAGAATGGAAATGGGAGGTAATTTCCATGGAATTCATTATAGGTTTGTCGAAAATCGAAAAACATGATTCCATCATAGTTGTGGTTGATGGGATAGGTGAGATAAGCTCGCTTAATTGCCGGTAAAGTCTACAAATTCTGACTATTCTTAGCTTAGATCTTCGTCATGGAGATTGTGAGGGGTTGCATAGTGTTCCCAAAGAAGATCATATCGAAAAAATATACAGCGTTATATTCTAGGTTTTGGAAGGAGTTGTTTTTAGGCTTGGGGACGAGTTATATTTTCGGTACAACTTATCATCTACAAAAATGGAAAATAGAGAGGGTTAACATGATTCTTGAGGATATGTTGAGGATGTATGTTATGCATCAATAGAGGGTGGGAAGAGTATCTTTCAATGGTAGAGTTTGCATAAAAGAATGGGTATTAGGAGTCCTTGAGGATGAGTCCATTTCGAGGAGCTCTCTATAGGCATATTTGTAATACTCCTATCAGTAAGGTGTTCTAGTGAGCAAAGTGCGCAGTTATAATGTATATCTTTGATGAGATGGAGCGAGAGATGTAGGTTATAAGAAAGAATTTAAATGGAGAACAAGACGAACAGAAGAGTTATGCATATCAACATTGAGCATTCGAGGAGTTTCAAGTTGGGGAGCATGTGTACATGCACATAAAGTCCAGAGAACTCCTTGAGGGGATTCAACTCACATGGCAAGATGATACCTCGGTATTGTGGGACTTTTGAGATCCTTGAAAGGATTGGACAGTGGCTTCTACAAACTTTCATTTTTTTCAATAGTGAAATTCCACGATGCTTTCCATGTTTCATTGCTTAAAAATGTATAGGATGCTTGTCATGTGATTGCCCAGGTATGTGCGAGGTGTGGAACCAAAAGAATTCCGGCTAGAACCTCGATTCGTTTTGCAATGGAAAAAACTCATGCTCGAGAACCGAGAAATTGAGCAAGTTAAAATGTAGTGGGCTTCGGTTTGGGCCGATGAAGCTTCATGGGAGATGGAAGTCAAATGCGGGCCTTGTATCCTATTCCTTATTTTCTAGTTGAGAAGATGTGTTTGGTTTTATTTATATAGACATATGTGTATTGTAAATAATTCAATGAAATATGTTATAAAGCTCTCAATAAGTAATGTGTTATAAATACCCATCGAGTTGTGTTATTATAAGCTTCAATAAGTAGTATGGTGTTTATTGTTTCAATAGTTTGGTATTATGTAAATGTTTCATCGGAGTTGTGCTAAAAAGTTCCATGGGAAACATGTTTTTAAGTTTATAAGCATCATTGAACAACGGGGACGGTGTTCCCCAAGGGGAGGGGTTTGTAACAACCCTAGTTTTATTTTCCATGTAAATAAAATAAGATCAGTTCACGAGACACATATTCCAAGATGGACAGGAAAAACACTTTAATTGGAATCACTTGTAGTTTATTTGTAACTATCAGTAGGCATTGGAAAAATAAAAGAGGCAATAGTTGGTATTTGGTTATGAAAATAAAAGGAAAATAGGAGTAAAGGAAAGTGCGGGGAACACAGAAATTCACATGCAAGGTGATGGAGGAAGAAACAGAAAATGAGAAGAAGAACAGATAATGACTGAGTCATAAAAACAATACACAACTTTTGCTTAGGATTCATTTTTGACTCTCTGCATTATTCTCTAATTCTCTCATACTCTGCATATGCAGTGTTTGGAGAAATGCTTGGAGCACTCTAGCATTCACTTGGATTAGAGATAAAGTAAAGGAAATCAAGGGATCATAAGGGGAAAGAATTTGGATCAACAACTATAGTAGGGATATTTTTTTTTCGGGTAATAGGTTGCACGTGTGATTTCCTTGCTAATTTTGGACGCATGTGGTTCCTTGGTTATGTGATGTCTTTGGCATGGATATTTTCCTAGATTGACACGGTTTCGTACTTGCCTTTCCATTTCTAGATATCCATGTTGTTGTGGGTTTTCCTACTTATTTTTATAATTGATGCTCGGAGTTACCTATGGTTGTGGGTTGGAACAAATGCTCGGGGATCCACGAAACAACTTGGGTTTTGTTACTAGTTCCTGAGTCTGAGGTTATGGTCAAATTCTGCGGAGCCTTGTGGGCTAAGTTACTAGTCACCAAGTAGGTAGGTTGAAACAAATGCTCTTGAGCCTAAATTACTATGGGTTGAGTTACTAGTTCTAAGAGCCACGAACGACTTGGGTAGAGACCGATTTGGTTGATTTTGTGTAGGTGATATCAGGTACTTAGCAGGGTTTGAGGCGAGTTTGGCCTATGGAAATACCAGTTGGTTTGTTTGGTTTAAAAACATATGATCCCACATTCATGCTTGGACTATGGTGCAGTGGGCAGTTGGATGAAAGAGATTTTGGTTAAACCAATCTATGGTCATGTGGTATGTGGAATTCCACGCTTGGTTGACATTCTCATATGTTAATATGAATTTTTTTCTATTGTGATCTATGAGAACTTGTCTTTTGGTTATGTTAACGGATATTATGGGCGATTTGTTATGGTCTATTACGGTTATATGTTGGTTATATACTAGGTTATATGATTAGCTCTAGATATGTATCTCATTCATAATTTGTTAAGTACTAGATGGTTTTATGAATGTATTGGATCAGTAATCACTATTAAATGACTAAAACAATACACACATAAGAATTGTCGATCCGAGGGGACGTCTTTTATTTCGATAGCCCGGTTGCCAGCGTACGTACCGTACGCAACCGAGAAACAAATCCAAATAAAGGAAATTATTCTTTGCCGAAGTAAATGGTGAAGGAAATCACTCATGCGAAAATAAAATGATCTAAAGACTATAATCACACCTCAATTAATCTGTCATAGCATGCCACATAAATTTATTGGTATATTTGATCTCATATGTGTAACAACATATAAAACATTGGAATTGAAGTAGATCAATTCTAGCTAAAACATCGGCAACAAAACTTCCATTGATACATAAATAAAATAAGAAATAGATATATACACATCTACCTTAGCGCGACAATCCCTACTAAAAGAGAGGGCCCTTCATCCCTAGCGAGTGCGAGGAAAGAAGAACTTAACGGAAACTAAATCGAGATAAAAAATGCATGTAACATGCTTACAATATTTTTGTATTATGATGATTGAAAGGGATTCTGATTCGGTGATGATCTCCTCCTGGGTTGTGTTCTTTAAATATACAAGATACAAAAGGAAATTTCCAACCAATCGATTACAAAATCCTAAGATATCTTTCCACCATGGTCTATTTGTAACAAGTCGAATCTGATTATTGCAATTGAGGAAATTTGGAAAAGCGTATGATATAAAATTTGTATGAATATGTCCTTGAAGAACCTTGTGTTTCTCCCAATGAAGACCGAATTTTGGAAAAGCGCCTGCGAAAACTTATTTTGGTTAGATTCACCGCACAAAACCCATGTCTCGATTTTCAATGTTCTTCTTCGTTTTCTTACAAATTCTTACGCAAAGCTGTCACTTGTTATTTCGGCAATTTACGAGTTGGAATATTTAATTATGAACTTGAAGATCGGATTTGCAATATGAAGAGATCTTAAAGGCTAAAATACATGAAGTTATATAAAATTCATTGAATAAACCATCATTTATAAAAATAATTCATAAAAATAATACTCAATTTTATTAAAAATAAAGGAGAATAAATATTGTATCTTATCCATAAGAGCATAAATAGTTATAAAATGGGATTAAATGATAAATTATGATAAATAATGTGATAAAAGAATGGTAGGAATGAATGAAATATATGTTAGAAAATAGTAATAAGAATGAAAATTTAGTAGCCCAACATCTCCCCAAAGTTTGAACATGTTGCATGTTCCCATACAGCAATGCCTCTATATTAGCCAAGGCATTTTGTAATTTAAATAATCGAGGTCTTGCACAACTCATGATATTGATGGAAGAAAATGGTTATTCCCCTAAATGATTCCTTAAAATAATAGATGTTTAATTAATGGAGGTAGCCAAATTTTCATTTTAAATTAGATGTATATGAAGTTACGACAAATTAAGTGAAGTAAGAACAAACTTCATTAACCATTTTCTCAAAAATTATAAACGATTTTTGTTGTAATATTGCAAGCAAAATTTTATCAATGCTTCTTGAATATGAAAATAAGATCTATAGGATGCACGAATCTTGAGATATAAACAAAACGATTTAGCAACAGTAATGATGTTTAATATCTCTAGAAAAATTTAATCGGTTTTAATGAAATTTCACGGGTTTTGTTCTTAATACTTGTCCATACCAAAAGTCAAAGAAAACCAATGAAGAAATTTCAATATATCAACAAAATGGTAGTAGGTAAAATTGGTTTTTCTTGAAACACAACAACTCTTTCTCCCCAAACTAGAAAATTCGCATGTCCTCATGCATATACTAGAAAAACAAGTTGAGAGTGTTCTATGATCATTGTTGAGATCTTTGCTTGGTGTATAAGAACATAAAATAAAGAGATTTTGCAAATGAATAAGGAGATCGATGGATGATAAATAATATTAATGGGATGTTCATGATACTAAAAGTAACACTCCCCCTATTTGAAATATTTTGTGTTTCGAAAAATGGGAAGTGGTAAAGAGGAAATAATGATTCAAAAATACGAGTGAATAATGCTAAATGGTTTTTCATGACATTCTCCTAAAATTTTAATAAATCAAAAACTTATGTTATTTTACACTCAAGTTTTACTTATAAAGTAAAAATGTGGAATGACATTATGGATTGAAATTTGTTGAAGTTGATGTAGGGCGGCGATCTTTGAAAGTGATACGAAGGAGAGAGTGGAAGCCATACAGCGAAAAAGTAATCGAGAAAGGGAGTGTATGATGTTTCATTCACCAAACTGATAATTAATTTCCGTCATCTATAAAACATCTCGGAGTATCCTTAATCGGTAATTCATCACCTAAATTACCTCATTACATATAAAAGTCGCATAATCATATTATGAATGGCATGGGAAAATAATGGATAAGAAGAGAAAATATGCATTCCCTATACCCATAAGATTTGGTTTTTATAAGCACATAAATTATGCTTCTCAAGGTACGTCCAATTACATGGGATTCAAAAATCAAATTGAAACCTCTTTATTCAACGTCAAAACAATAGTGGTGTTGTTAAGCTATGAATAAATGGTGATTGATTGGGCAAAACAACAATCTTTGGTTAAATATATGATACTTGTAGAAAGTTAAAGGAATGATGGATTAGATGATACAAAATATCAACTATCAAATCTCCCTAAGTTTCATCCACGACATGTAAAGAAAATGTTATAACTCAATATTAGATATAAACCATAATCACCATCATCTAATAACGGAGTTAAATATGACCCCATGAACCATGAGTTCATAAAGAAACCTTGTATATGCAACAATTAGCTTTATCAGAAATTGGCTTTGAGAAAACAAGGTAACTAAGTAGATTATAGTACTAAATTAACTTCTATGCTATGAAGCATAGCCAACTGCTACTTCATGAGGCATCCATAACCTCGATAGGGATTCCTTTTATGTATTCTGGTGCCAATGTCCCATCTATTAGAAATAAGTACATAGTTACAAAAAGCCTTTTCAATTTTTCTTAGATGTCAGCGAAGATCATTGTTACTGGCGTGGTAACGATTAATAACAATGCCATTCATGGGAGCCCCAACAAAAGTGAAAAAGTCGGCTCTTGATGAGATCTCTTGTCCTTCGAGTCTTATGATGAGGAGCCCATTACCATGGCTTGGTGACCAATAGTGGTAATGTCACTTTATTAGGACCTATGATCATGTTGGGTCGGCTTGTGATGAGACCTCCTATCCCTCTAGTTGACTATTTATCTTTGGAATTCATATGGTTATTTGTAAGCAATAAAATATTACTTAATAGATAGGGTGGCGGAGTCGGCTCCTTAAGAGATAGGGATGACATAAAAATTTTGACTGTAATAACTATTTTCAACTTTTGATATTTTTGCTTCTAAAAAAATAATAACCTTCAAATATGTGCTATAAATATATTTTCTTTGCTTTGAGATTGGGGTTGAACGATTCATTAGATAATGGTGGAAATATTTGAATACAATTTTGTGGTCATTATCATAAATTTTACAAGATCGGGGACTTGACCCATTAGGAAAGTTGAAAGTTGGCATGATGAAATCATCTTTGCATAATTGTTCCTAAAAGTAAGATTATGTTTATAGATAAACAAAGATAAATTGACTACCCGATCATTATGTCCAAGAGGGCTTTGTAGACCATTAAAAGTATTTCCCATCCACCAAAGAGAGAAAAACAAATCAAAAGACCTTCATATGTTGAATTCAACGTGAAAATTGGCTTCTAACAATAGTTGTGTGGTAACAACAACATGAATTAGGTAATAACGAGAAGGAAAAAATGATGTTAGGAAAGGTGACATGAAGGAGGATTAGTCTTTACAAAATAATGAGGAATTAAAGAGTGAATCATTCCTAACAAGATTTACCATAATAATCATCCTCATTACTAAATGAGACTGACTAAATTATGTATGTCATCAGTCATAGTTGGTCATGTCATAAATAAAATACTAATGAAATCCATGGTTGGTCGATGACAAACATGGAAACTTACAACAGCGAGTAACAACACTAGAGGAGTAGCAACACAAGGTACCCAGAAAAATATCACCATGGAGTAACATCAACGGAGTAACATCATTAGACACTTAGAAAATTTCATGGAGTAACAACACCGGATACTAGAAAATTTTTCGGAGTAACAACAGGAGAAGTAACAACGGTGATGGAGTAACAACAGTGATGAAGTAACAACACGCACAAATGTAACAACGATGGTGTAACAAAACTGACGGTGTAACCTCAATGATGGTGTAACAACGATGACGAAGTCACAACGATAATGGAGTAACATCAACGATGGTGTAACAACAACGACGGAGTCACATCAATATGGAGTAACAACATTGATAGTGTAACAACAACGACGGAAGTAACAACACTTACGGTGTGACGGTAGTAGCGAGTCACAATAGTAATGGAGTAACATCACTAACGGTGTAACAACATCATGTACCAGAAAAATATTCGGAGTAACAACATCATGAAACTTAAGAACTCGCTTCTTTTATTTTTGAGAACAAAACAAAAATGTGACCTTGAAGTAAACAAATACACAGAGCATAAAAATATAAGATAAATTAGAAAATAAATGACTCTTTATTGAAAACCAATAAACAAATAAATAACTTAAGTTACAATGGTAATTATTTTTGTTGCTGTTCGTGAATGGTGAATGAATGGAAAGATGCTTTTTCGGAAATGACTTGGATCTTCAAATGGAAATCCAATTCCTCATTTCCCATGTTATAAATACGTTAAGTGATGAAAAGTATTCATGTTGTTTTCTCCATGTGAGGAAAGGTCTTTGAAAATGTTCTCATTTCATTATTATTGTCTTCAAAAATCACTTGTTCATAAATTAACCTCATTTATTCTATTGGGACTGCAAAAAAATATGGCATAGTTGCAATAAAACATAAAATTATGGAAAAGGGCATACGCAGAATCTCACTCATTCCAAGAAATATGCAAAAACAATAACAAGTAGTTACTCTGTAAAAAAAATCCATGGAAATATAAACAAATAAAAATTAATTTAAAACACGCGGTAAAAATGGAAGTGTGGCCAACATACTAACTTGACCAAATGTTTCAATCATAACTTCTTTGTTTTTCGTTCGATTTGAGTGATTTAAAATCAAAATTAAGAGTGAATTCAACGAGATGTATCAATAGGAAACACGTTTTAAAAAAATTCCATGTAATGGTATGCTAAAATTTTCTTAGAACAACTGCATATGAGAGTCATTTTTGACCTACGACTCGGACCAACGGTTATTGATATATTGTGAGAACTTTTCATTTGATGACGGATTGAACTGATTCAAATTGGAGATTTAATTAAATTAATGTAGCTATCCCTAGTAGTACCATATTTTTAAGGAAATAAGGAATTGATAGGTCAAATATGCTAGTGAATAGCTATGAAAACAAAGTTTCAAGAGTGCTGATTTATGGTAAGCAATCGGTATTGTGGTCATAAATTTCTCATAAAACATCCAAATAAAGGGATTCAAGTTGAATTGAAAACTAGATTCATAGGGAATATCCCATAGAAAAACGTTTCCAAAATCTAGTCATTGGAGGCCTCCAAAAGTAATTTGTCCCAACCATTCTGAGCTGCCTACTAGACATCCTATCATTGTTTTGGTCATAACTTTTTAGATTTCAAATCTAAATCGAGTGATTCAAATTGATTTATAAATTAGACATGAAGGGCTATGTAGGATAGAAACAGGTCTTGAAAATATATACATTTGGTCCCTCAAAACATGACAGTCCCGATTGTTTTTCCAGAATTTTTAGCAAACCCCGCCAAGCCATAAGATATGATATTGATAATTTTTCCAGAAGGTGATCAAAATGAATATGAGTGTTTGTGTGAAATTTCATTTTCAATACAACATATTTATACATAAATGAACTTGAATATTTATCACCAATGTCAAAATATCACAACATGTTACCTTAAACAACTATTTTACATATAAGCCAATTTATTTATTTATGTCTTTCATTATTCTATTTTCTGCCTGCCATTTATTCTACCTTGAAAAATAAAATACACTTATGTATATGAGTACCTCCAATGAAGCCATTTTCGAAATAAGGCTTTAAGTATGCACATACCCATAATTGAAGATATCTTGATAAGTATAGGGGTAGAGACAAACTCACATGTTAAGGATGGTGACAATAGTCATGAGAAGTATGGAGTGATGTTGCGAGAAAACCATAAAAGTGAAAACTAGTCTTCAATATAGTCCTTGATTTCCCATACTTTTTATGTCGTGAATTTATTTATTTGGATTCAGGATTATTGATGCAGTCATACCATTCTTGACCTCATCCCACACATGAATTTTGAAATTTTTTAGAGTGGGGGTGTTTGTGGATTGTTACTGTCGTTCTCACTTTTGGTACATGGACCCTATGTGTATCAATTCATCCTACAAGTGCTTGATTTCTACGGTGAGTACGCTCAAGTTCGTTATCGTGATGCGCGGCGAGGTTCTTACCTCTCGTCTTACCGCCCGTTATTTTATAGTTAAAGACACCCTAAAGAAAACATCCAAATTTCACACTTCCCACAAGTATTCCCAACAAACATTGGTGAGCTTTCGTTTCAATTTTTGTTAGAGTCTTTGCGTGGGTTATTACCTCTCGTCTTACCACCAGACAATTGTGTCGGCGGGGACACCACTAAAAAAACTCCCAAAAATTCACACTTCTAAGTGTCGACTTAAGACATTGGTGAACTTTTTGCTCAGGTTAATTAAGGTGCTACACGAGGTTCTTACCTCTTGTCTCACCGCACGAAAATTGTGTCGTTGGAGACACACTAAAAAAAACGCCAAAGAATTCACCTTCTAAGTGTCCCAACAAGACATTGGTGAGCCGGCTCAAGTTCGTTGGGAAGTCTTGCGCGAGGTTCTTACCTCTCGTCTTACGGCTCGACAATTGTGCTTTGGAGACACACTAAAACACACAGAGAATTTCACCTCTAAATTGCCCCGGTGTAGCATTGGTGAGCTTTGCTCTGGTTAGTTAAAGAAACGATTGTGCGGTTACCCTCTCGTCTTACTGCCGAACGATTACGAATGGGTACATTCTATCTTCTAAAAAACAAATCTAGTTGATTGGATCGTCACACCATCCTCATGATATAAAATATTTGGATATCATTAATCACTATTAAATGATTAAAATAGTACACATAAATTATCAATCCGGGGACGTCTTTTGGCTATTTGTGAGTTGCTATATGTGGCTCCACCCAACGAGGAAACAATCAACTAAATGAAATCATTGTTGAAGTAAATTCTGGAAGGAAATCACTCATGCGGAAATAAAATGATCTACAAGTAGCAATCACACCTCAATTAATCTGTCCCTGGCCTTTTTCCTTCTGCAAAAAATTGCCCATACGGTATCTGCGATCTCACATGTGTAACAACATATAAAACATTGGAATTGAAGTAGATATATTCCGCATTCAAAACAACAAAACAACACTTCCTTTGATACATACAAAAATAAGAAATAGATATATACACATCCCATAACCCAAAATTTTAAAATCCACCACCTTGCTAAAAGAGGAGGGCCTTTCCTCCTATCGAAATGCAAAGAAAGAACACGAAACTAAATCGGATAATGCATGTAACATCAACACAATATTCTGTATTATGATGATTGAAAGTTACGAGTCAAGATGATGATCTCCTCCTACGGTTGTGTTCTTTAAATATACAATATACAAAAGAGAGAAATTTCCAACCAACTAATTACAAAATCAAGACCTTTCTGCTGATTCAAACATATAGTCGAATCGATTATTTAAATTTGAGGAAATTTGCAACAGTCACAACATAAAATGCAACGAATATGTCCTTCAAAAGAACCTTGTGCTTGTCCTAATTTCGAATACCGAATTTTGGAAAATTGCTCATTGTTGATAGATTCTTTTCAAAACCATGTCTCTAATTTTCAATATTCTTCTTTTTTCAGAAATGTCAGCGCAAAGCTGTCACTTGTTATTCCAATGAATTTACGAGGTTGAATATTTAATTATGAACTTGAAGATCAGTTTTAATATGAAGAGATCTTGGAGGCTAAAATCGCAGTTATAACTAATTCTCATTAAACAATCATCATTTACAAATAATTCATAGTAATATTCAATTTATTAAAAATAAAAGGAGAATAAATATTACTTATCCATAGAGCATAAATAATTATAAATGGGATTCATGATAATTATGATAAATATGTGATAAAATAATATGTTAGGAATGGATGAAATATATGTTAGAAATGGTAATAAGAATGACAATTTAGCGGCCTTGAGAATGCATGGGCTAAAGTGTTATTAGAGCTAGCTAGAGAGGGCTTGGGCCAGTGTAGTGATTCTCAAATGAATTTAGAATTTTATTATGAGATATGCATTCATGGCATGTAGCTTATATATTTTACCATGTGTTTTCGAAATGCATATTGTGTTCCTGAGCATGTCTGGTCAATATATTGCTTAAGTTTTTATTGTTTAGCATCGTTATCATTATTGATATGATTCTAGAAAGTTACGGAGATAGTTATAGGAAGTGGTATGGATGCTTTCTTGGAAAAGTGGAATAGATATCGTGATCACATGCATTGAATTTGGAGGTACAGGGTCAATCTTGCATGTAGGAAGGCTTATGGAGTGCGGTTGGAGCCTCATAACCACATGCATAGAGTGTCGGGTGCGGTTGGGGTGTAAACTTTAGTAAAGAAGAGTTAGCTCGGGGATTGATCTTTTTCTGGAGGTGGTTATAAGCATCAGGTGGTCTGTGTAGTCCTTATGGTATATAGTTTGTTTGTTTGTTTTCGGCCCCACTTATAAATGGGACTTGGAAGTTGGGTCATATCATAGTGACATTCACCTCATGTTTACCTTGGAGATCTTGTAAAAGTGGGTAAATGTGGAGAATTTTACTAAATCCACGAACTATAGAGTTTGCATTAATATATAAAAAGGATTGCAAATACATAGTTTTCTCCAAAAGCACAATAGTCTCATCGCCCCTCCCTCGAGCACAAGGATTCCTTCTTTATGCATTACATAGTTGATTATAAATATTTTAATCCTTTAAGAAAATCCCTTGATTCTCATGCTATCCAAATTGAGATCCTTGTAAAAATTACAACAATTTACTAAGAATAAAATAATGCTACTATATTATCTTCAAATAGTATGAGACCAACAACATAAATTCATAACTATCATAACCGAATTGGCTATGTAAATAAATAAGTATTTTCCATGGTTGAACAATGGTATAGACTCACTACGACCATGTGAATGCCCATGTTGACTTTTGTTGGTGTTGTTGGGAAAACATAGTACGTGATATAATATCAACACTGACAACAATATCAACATAATCATCTGAAAATCAACAGAAAAAACCGAAGAAACAACATATACGGTAACAGCCCACTCAACAAAATATACTCTTACACATGAAACTCATTTGTAACCTGCTAATAGCAATCTCAAAACAATAGAAAAGCATATATCAAATTAAACAAGCGCATTAATTAAGGTGGCATAAGAAAGTGGAATACATTGAGTAAAAGGTGATGGATGAAGTAAAAAATTAAATATTAGAGGTAAGGATGGTGAAGAAAATATGTACAAATGAGGGTAAAGAGCATGCAAATCCATGCACCAAAATCTCCCCAGAATTTAAGCAACTACATGTCCTCATGCAAACCCTTAATTTAGTTTCAACGCATGCTATGGTGGGCCCAGAGAAATTTTTTATACCTTCGTTTTCTATCACATGTGTAAATGATGTAGCCATAGTGGTGGTTAAATCAAACCCACCACACACTGTCATTTATGGCTTTAAATGATGCAAGTACTATATGCTACAAAAACATGGATCAATCAATGGGAATTTTGAATCTTAGCCTAGGCCAATTGGGTCAACATCTTTATATAGTCTAAATACCTAGGAATCCTAAAAATGAGAATGAACAAAATTATGGAAGAAATAAGGTTCTCATTTTAGCTTTCTATCACATACTTTCCACCTTAAATTTCCCCCATCCCGTACCTTGTCTCATCAATTCAATACTCTAGTAATTTGTTTTTAATACCATCACCTTATCCTTCTTCAGAGATTGTGAGAGCTGTTACATGATCTTATTAACATCAACAAAATATAAAAACATTTTGAATATACAATGGCTTGCCTTCCAAGATTTCCGTTACATTGTCATGAGCACCTTCTAGTTGGTTTGATTCTCCCACAACGTAATTAATTCCTTCAACTAGATATATACATACATAAGGTAAAATAATTTTTTTTCTCTCCAAATCAAACAAACTCATGGAATATAACTCACACAATATTTCTCCACAAAACTATGTTGTACAGTGTTTCGGGAAGGTTTTGATGTTAGCCATTTCATATGGCCTCTTTCTTTCCTCTTGTTAATCTAGTAAGGAAACATTTTGTTGTAAGACCAAGGGATAGAAGGATGGGGTCTCTCTGCAGCTCAATTCATTCGGTACAAGGTCATACATATGTTCCTTGTCTTCCTATAATTGATAGAATTTATTCCTATAACTCCACATCTTCTCTCTCACCGCCCGGCTTGTATTTAATCTCAAAGCATCAATTAATCAGCACATGATTATATGAGTTATGGACAAACCCTGTATGCTCACTAAAATAAATCACTCCTTTCAACAAGACTTACAGTGTGTCCATTTTCCCAGTTTAATGAAAATATACTAAATCCAGTTCTCTTTACGTTCAAGCCGTTACGCGTCTCCATTATTTGTTACGATATGTCTTTAACGTATTTATCTAAATTGTGTTCTTTTTTTCTTCTTCCTTTACCTCCATACGAGACACTCTTTTAATAGTAGCATCATCAATAGGTTCTTATGTATCAAAAATTTTATTTCCCTCGGGATGCTTTGCTTGAATGGGCTGGTTCTTATGTTACAACAAAATATTCAATATATTCTTGTGGTGTAGCCAAAAATACTTCGGAGTTCTATACTTCAACTACAATTCTTGTGTGACAATATCTTCAATAGGTTTCTTGTGGTGTAGCTAAAATTTCACCTTATCCCCTTGTTCTACTTGCATCTCACCTAAATAGTCGAGAAGATTTTGAAGCTCTTCCCATGCATAACCAACTACTCCCATGCAACTCCCCGCACACTTTACACAATGATTTTCTAAATTTTCTAATTTCAGATGGAGGAGTAAGGCATGTTCACCCGTATACTACCTTTGCTAGGGTTTCTTATCTTTCTATTGCTTCTGTTAGTCTTTAATTTTACACTAATGTATCCATGATGATTCTTTAAATTTTAATTTTATTTGTTAAGTCCGCAACTTCATACAGAATGGAGGTCAGTCTAAAACACCAAAAATGGGGTATCATATTGTTTGTTTTAATTCTTATTTATGTATCCTTGCTGGTACACTTATTTGATTTGTCCAATGCCACGTAGTATCAAGGGGTTTGGATGATCTTGGGCGGTGATGATTACATATTAATAATTTTAATCCTTCTTTAAGGATTTTTTCCCTCCCACATATTTTCAACTACCTCTTCTTTACTTTATTTTGTGGGGATTTGCTGTGCCTCAATATGGACATTCCCCATATTCAGAAAAGCTGGGATAAGTTTAGTGATAACGTTCACTAGTGTTTCAACAGATTCAACCCTGTCTGGGTCCTTGCAGATCACTTTCTTGGTGTATGAGTAGAAGAGAGATTTTGTAGGGATATCCTCAGCTTTGAGTAGGTGTATCAATAGGGGAATCACTCTATTGCTTATCTATACTTCTCTTGCTTCAACATTTCTGCCCTACTCTCAGACTCACTTTCTTCAATATCTTTTTAGACTTGTACCCTAAGCGATGGTAACAACCTTGCACGTACTCCCCAAAATTTTCAAATGAATCATTGACGATGGGGTCTACTCAACACTGATTCACTCTCTACACATGTTTTGTGATCTTTAGAATATGGAACATACTTTTCCATATCTTTATGATAGTTTTAAAGAGTTTTCAGGCACTGTATTGTTAACTACAACCTTGCAAGTGTCTCTTAACTTGAAGTGATAACGAAAAATTATCCTAAATCATCCTTCACATTTGATTAAATATGAATCCAGAAATAAACCACATCTTCCCAAGGATGTGGAAGTGAGGTCTATCAAACCTCTCCCTGATATGTCCTCTCCTTCTTGTAAAAATACAACCACTGGTTATTTCCTTTATAACTACGATGAACCATTGTCTTGTTTGATGTAATTTCGTCTGCAAATGATAATAATTCATAATATTTTATATATTTGTATACCCTCTAACCTTGGCCATTCATTTTATGAAAGTTATAAAGCAATATGTTCATTTAAACCTCACAACTTTGTTAAAATATGATAGCCGACACACGGCCTGGAATTTCCCATAGCTCTTGGATATTCCATAAAAAGCATCGATAGGGTAGTTTAAGATGCCTACTACTTTTCCCCATGACTCTAATTTCTCATGCACAAACATTGTTACGGAAAGAAATAATGGTGCATGCAATCATTGTTGGAGAGGAGGATGCGAGGATCACATAAATGAGAAATCTTTTAGTTACAACGAGGGTATTAATCGGATTTTTCATGCCATAATTTGAAGATGTTGTAGATATATAAATGAATTTGAAGTGGTCATGTTAGTGCCAAACATGATAAGGTGGTATAGTGGAAATGATGTTGTGCATACAAGGTTTGATTGATCATCGTACTACATGTCAAATCTTGATATGGTCTTATTGTATGGAGGTACAGTGACCTGAATCCACCCCAAACTTTGAAATGAAGGGTTATTATAAACCCACTTTGTATTAGATGGTCAATGTCACACATAATTTGTATAATGAGTAAGCTGGTAATTTTTATCTATCTTTAGGCTTTTAATCATCTTTGATGCAATAGTTGACAAAGACAATGTTGAGTCGATTCAGAACACTTGATGTTGGTGTAGCAATTAATATCGATGGATCCTTTGATGTGGTCACAATACAAAAATGATGGTACAAACATTGCCATAGTATTAGCAACAAGCAGTATCAATAACAACAAAAGGATTTACTAATGACAACATTTGATGATTACTTAAGTATGTACAATCTATATTAGTAACATATCTAGTGGACAACAAGTACACGAGGGCGTATTATCAACAACAACATCTAGTGATGAGAAGGTACATATGGTTGTGTATCGGTAACAACATCTAGTCGGTGATGAGTACATTTAGTTGTGTATCAACAATAATGTTGAACCTTTAATATCAACAAACTAGTGATAAAAAAAATCATAAGATTTTTATTGCAAAAAGATGCAGTGACCACCAACAAGTACAGTTTTTAATCACCATATTGTCTAAATGTGTCCAAAATGGGGTTTTCATGTTTATAAATTTTATTTTTACTTTTATTTATTTATTTATTTTCCTTTTTCCCTTTTTCTAATTTTTTGACAATAAAAAACAAATTAAATGGTTAGCAGTGTAGGAAAATTTTCTTTTGCCTCGATGAATTTGAGATATGAATATTAGGCAAATGTTAACAAATGAATCCTTAGAATTTGGCTTGTGATACAATGAATATGATGTCCATTGGCAAGAAAATATGTTTTAAAACCGTTAATGGTTGTTAACTTAATAGTCCCATTGTCAAATATTCTATACAATTCATAAGTACCTAGTCGATTGGTGCTAAGCTTTCCCATTAAAATACTTGAATCTAGAGAATCATATAAAATAGCCCAATCGTGGATGTTAGGATTTCCTCCGACTATAAAAATGACAACTATGGATATTCGAGTTTTTATATCTCTGAAAGACCAATCTCCTTTATGAAACACTCTCTTTTTAATGAACCTATCATGCCACTTGGAACATTGCTATTGGATAATATTAGCATGTTGCACAACAACCAAACACATCTCTCTTCAATTCATTTAAATTGATCTAGATGGTGTTTATGAGCTATATTTAAGTCCAAGTTTAATCTCCCAAGTAGCTTTTAGTGTCTTTATTTCAAACTCAAATGGAAAAGTATGATTCTGCTACTTATCGAGCTCACTAAGGAAAAAAATTGTGGTGTTCTTCAAAGTAGTTTCATAAATCCATAACACTTTTGGAAGTATTTCAACCCAATCTCGATGATAACTTGCCAGTATTTGTAAAATTTCTTCGATCCTTTAATATTTATCACTTTCCATTATTTTGTCGTTCTGTAAGGTGATGGATATTATATTTCTTGTGAGGTTATTTATCAACGGGAAGTGAATTAATACTCCCCATGCCCTTAACTATCTTATTTTGACACCTCATACTAAACAAAAGATGTATTCAAATATAAAATTTGAAATAACCCGTTCGATAGCCTTGGTAAGGGCCGCTAGATTCAACCCACTTGGTGACATAGATGCATTGCATATGAAAATATAATACCTTTGTGATATGGGGGGTTGATTAATTATCACAAAATCAATCCCATCTCTCAAAATGATCTATGACCAATTGAGGCGTAATAACATTTCCTCTAATTGGATGGGTTATTATCTCTGCAAATATTCATGTCCTTACATATGTACAGCATCCTGGAATATGGTAGGCCAAAATATCCTATTTGAAGCACATTATGACCTCTACTCTTATAAGAAAAGTTCCTACGCAAGGTTCGACATGACAAGCCTTTAAAATTTCACGGATTTCATTTTCTATTACACACATTTCCTAGTTTGATAATAAAGACAGTATAAAGATGAAAGATATTTACTAGAAGATAAATAATTGCAAGAGAGAAATAAACATAAAATAATCAACAACAAATCATAAACATAAACACGGATGTTTTAACTTGGGAAAAACCCCAAACTCAGGGAAAAACCATCCTAACAGAAATTTCATTCAGCAGCCCAAAACCCTGGCCAAATCAGTAGTGAGCCTTCAGCTCACATCTAGGCCTACATTGCAATGAAGTCCTCCAAGCCTTTTATAGGCTCCATTATGTACAATACCATGAGTTGAAAACCATGGGTGCACAATACCATGTGCCCAAAACTACCCATTGTTTAACTTGGTTAACCTTATTCTAACTTAAGGTCATTTTACCTAACATTCTCCCCTTAAACTTGACTTGGGGTTCCTTGACTAAATCCAACCAACCTTGCCAAGTGAGTCAACTTAGCCCTGCTCCTCTGTCCTCCCCCTCAATTTTTTTACTGGGATAATTGTTAACTTGCCGTCCCCTATCCACCTAGGTCTAACCCGAGACTTTACCGGTGATTACCAAAGGGTACACATGCCATACGGGTCTCTTGCTTATTGATATGCCCATTTACATATAAAAATTAATTTCAGTAGTTTTTTTTTTTCATTGTTGCTATTTTAACACATCCTCTCTTACACATTGCTTTGACTTCAATTTCCAAAACCCTTATTGCAAAACTTGCAATCATGCTCTGATCATCTCTTTGACCGGATATTCTCATTAAGGAAACAACTCACTATCAATAGATGTTGATCATGCTCATAGCATAATTTTCATGACTAGCATAAAAGCTATCTTCCACCTGAACTTCAAATTAATTCTTTTGTAGGTTGGTTTGAATATATTCACAGGTAGACTACCCTTCTCCACCATCGGCCATGATCTTGATCTTCAACATAGCCCTCATGAAACCAAATTGTTTCCTTTAGTACTATCCACGTTGTAAATTTATTAATCTACGATCCGCAACACTTCGAGGTATCCTAATTGCCTTTAAATGTGAAGGTATTGGTGTTTTGAAGCGTGATGGGGAAGCAATTCCTATCCATCGTAGCCATAGTTGTGGCCGCCTCCACCGACCGTCCACCACCACGATCACTATAACCCTTTCCCGTCCACATCCTTTTCATGGCTCGATCTCCTCCTACAACAACGTTTTCCTCTTCACAGATTTCTTCGATCTTGCTGCCCCAAACTTGGATGCGTCCTCACGACTCCATGGCTCCAAAAAAATTGTTAATTCATCACCTTGTAACTTCATATGTTGGCACACTTAAGAAAGTTTCATTCTCCCTCGGTGGACGACTTGCAAACTCACAATCATTATCTTTCCTTGCGATATTTACTGTATGATCTATCCTCACGTAACTTCTCCATCTCAAGCGAAAGAAAAATGTAATTATGGGTGTCTCTATACATGCATATTTTTTTCTAATTACATTACGGAAAATGTGAGTCCTGATCCAACAGTGGTACTTGACCCGATGACAAGAACATCATCTTCATAGCCACAACTTCTGGGTGCAGATCCATGGTGCACCCATCCGTTCCTCTCTAAAAGCTTTAAAGAAGCTCCATGGCACCGGGTTTTTTTGTTTTTTTTTTTTTTAAATTTCCTAAACGTCTAACCAATGTAATCACATCTCCTAAGGGTAAGCTCAGATTTCTTGTACATTTATCCTTTTAATCTTGTAGACCATCTACGGATACGGCCATTTTAGATCTTTCAACATGGACACTTTGAAAGTCTCCTTTGTTTCCCTTATTCACATTGAATCCCTCTGATGCTTCAGTTGAAATATGCATTTGAAACTTAGATTCGATATACGAGAAAACTATGCGGCGATATCTCCAAAGCGTTCTGGAGAACACTTCCACCATAATTTTACCGCTATGATACCTGTAATCTCACCCAAATAAAACTTCTCATAATCATGCTACACAAGATACGCAAACAAATCACATTGATTTCTCCATTCACCAGGCCAATAAAACCCTTGGCTACAAAGAGAATCTCGACCAAATATGGCTGCGATACCAAATGAAGAAACATTTGCGGAGAAGATAAATAATTACGAGAGAAATAAACATAAAATAATCGGCAAAAAATCATAAGCATAAGCGAGATGTTTAGCGGGAAAAACCCAAACTCGGGAAAACCCATCCTAATGAAATTTCATTATCCTTGGCGAAACCATGGCCAATCCGGCCAAGTGAGCCTTCACCGCTCACATCCGGGCCTACATTACAATGAACTCCTCCAAGCCTTTTATAGGCTCCATTACACATGCAATACCATGAGTTGAAAACCATGGGTGCACAGCCATGTGCCCCAAAACTATCCATTGTTTTAAATTGGTTAACCTTGACTCTAACCACGAAGTCAATTTACCTAATAACAAAAGAGATAACCATTTAACCAAAAATATCGTACAAATTTGTTGAATATTTTTTTCATTTTTGCTTTGGAGAAACATGGTGTGGAAGTTTCCATGTAGAAATGAATTAGAAATGTCATACCAATGTGAGTAAGTGGAAACTACAAAATATTCATCTAGAAAAGAATATTGAATAGGAAAACTATCATCACTATTTGGAAACTTAGAAAGAAAGTCGGCAACAACATTATCTCTTCAAGGCTTATGCAATGATGATGTCAAATTCTTGCGGTAACAACTTTAGTAACTCTATGATTGGTATTTGGTTTACTCATTAAAATACGAATATCCAAAGAGTTTTCTCTTAGATGCAACAAAATAGCAGGACGACGGTTTTTTGCCGAATTTGGTAATTTTTTATTCTTCGTAAAATCGAGTAGTTGGAGTGTTTGAATTGCATTTTTATGGTGCAAATGGATTTAGCACCATCAAAAACCCTTAGGGACAAAATACGAAATTTAACAACTGTAAACGATTTTCAAAAATCTTTGCCAAAATTTTTTGATAATCTTATCGGAATTATAGGTTATCTTGTAGGTTTTAGACTACAACATATAAAAATCTTTAGTATGCACAAAAAATTATTAGCTAGCAATATAATGCCTAAATTTGTTGATAGCATGTAGAAAACAAAGAATTCCTTCTCGGTTATTGTATATTTAATTCTACAAGTCTCAAATTATTTCTTATATAGTAGATGGCATAAGGTTTATTTCCTTCTTTCTTCCCCAACACAGTCCCAATGGTTGTATCAAAGGCATTCATGCAAGAATGGAATGATAGGGTCCAATTTGGTCACCCGCAAAATGGAACTCTTTGTTACACACCCTTAAGTTATGCAAAAGCATTTCTACGATTGTCGATCCCATGGTTGTATTTTGACGGTGGGGAAAAAAAATGGATATGAAATTTCCTGAAAAAAATTTTACTATAAAGCACCTATAATAGGCCGCATGCCCTAAAAATATATATGCCTCTTCTGTGTCTTAGGAGTAGGAATCTTCAAAATTACCTCGGTTTTTGCTAGATTGACTTATATCCCTCCAATAGAGAGATAATTTCCCAAAAAAATCTCCTCATTCATCATCATTTGACACTTTTTGTCTTGAGAGAGATGGGTTTGTATACAATGTTCAAGCATTTCTTCAATATTATTTAAGGCTTGAATACACTCATCACCATATGATGTGAAATCATCCATGAAAATTTCCAAATAGTCATTAACAAAATCAGAAAATATTCCTAACACAACCCATTGGAAAGTTTCTAGTGCTAGAGTCCAAAAGGAAGGACTCCATAAGAAAATGTACCCCAAGATCGAGGTAAAGGTGGTATTGTCTTGATATTAAGGGGTCATCTGAATTTAATTATGAAACTAAACCTATCAAAGAATGATTTTTTAACAAGATAGCGTATGTTTGATCAATAAAAGAGGTGGTGGAAAATGGTCCTTATAAATGCTTTATTAAAGCTCCCTATATTGCTGCTAGATATCACTTTAGTTCTTCTTAGGAACGACATATGATGGGGATACTTACATTTATTATCGAAAATTGGGTAAATGAAATTTGCATTCAAAATATTTTGACTCTTGACACAGTATCTCTCAAGGGTAATTTCATTCTTTTCTAAGGTTTAGAGAGAGGTTGGTTACCACTATTTTAAATAAATATCGTGAGTGCATAAACCTAGGTGAATACCCTTCATGTCCTTATGTCCCATGCAAAGGTTTCTTTATACTTCCTCGACAACTATACCCCAACCCAAATGTTGTGTAGAGGACATGTTAGGGTTAATATTCAAGGTATTTCTAGGTTCAACCTCAACTGAATACTCTTAATACTAGGGAAACCAATATATTTTATGTAATAAGATCATTAACAACTTCATTCTCATTGGGTTGTTAATTATAGAACTCAATAGGCTGGGATATTGGATATGTAACAACAAAGGGATCATTGATAAAAATACTAATGGTGTCATCCTTTGTCTCATTTTAAAATACAAGGCCTTTCCAATAGTAAGGAGGTGCTTGTGTAACATCACCTTCTTCTAGTTCAAATTCGGACGTAAAGGGCTCTCGCAATCAACACTTGGCTTAGATGGAGGATAAATAATAATATTTTTGGTAGTATTCCTTATAGATATAGTCATAAATCCTAATATGCAGCTGATAAATGCATCTACTCAGCAACACACCAAGGTCTACCCTAAAATGAAGTGTCCTCTAGCGAGTCTTAGGATGTAGCACTACACAAAATCGACTAGGTACTCCTGAGAATCAACTAAAATATTATGTCTATGTTATCCCATCGGAGTCCGTATTTTAGACCTATTAGTCTAATTCAACACGGTAGGGAGTTGGTCTTATGCTGGTGAATCCAAGCAACTTATAGGTCTCCTGAGATCATTTATAATTGTTGCAACACCCAAATCTGGCAAGGTGTTTGGGATTGATGTTCCTCAATATGAACAATCAGATTGGATTCCCTAGGGTCCTCATACTTGGTAGGTGGAATTTCTTTTAACATTGATTCGACAATTTTCCTACCACATGCACATTAGGTGGATCTTGATGTTTCTACTAAGTTTATTCGCACAAAGTCCCTTACTATTTTTGTAGAAATTGGGACATCTTTAATTTCTTGGTAGTTGAATTAAAACATGTAAATTCTTTATCTCTCTCTTGGAAAACCGAGACTCAAGTTGTAGGGTATATTTAGCTATAGTTAATATTTCCTGAGTTTGGTGGATATAGATAAAGTCTCAATGTTGATAACAACTTTGAATATTACATACCCTGCTATAGCAATAACATTCCAGCATTACGGGAGCTTTACTTGTATCCACAATATCAACTGCCATAGAAATTTCAACTACTATAGTGACATAAAAAATTACAATAGTCTCAACAACAATAATATCATTGAATATTAGAGAACTTTCAACTGCTATTTTTTCAATGATTCATGATTCGAGTTTCTTCCCTAGGGAAAAATATCTCCATTTTTATATTATAACAAGGGAAACTCTTGGGTTTAATATTATTCTAATCGTCATACCTCATTCCATTCCTTGAGTTGAATCTGATAAGTGGAAAAATTGACTATTCAACTTGTTGCTGCATTGTAGCTATTTTAGGAAAAGAGGTCCACATAATCCTTGGGGCCATGGGAAGGTTTGATTTGGAGAAGTGCCATGGAGGCCAAGGCATTGAATATTTGTATGAGAGGGTTATGAATATGCAATAAGTTACAAGATATTGCATTTGCTGAGAACCTTGCCAAAGTTATACATATTGGACCAAACATTAAAAGATGAAAATGGATTTTGGACCGATTAAGGTTTCCATGGCTTCTTGGAACCAATGAAGAGTGTTTTTCAACCCTCCTCCTGAGCTCACTTGTAAGCTTGCATTTAATCCTGAAATGATGGGCAATGTCCAGTGGGATATTTTCATTCATGATACATGTAATTTGAATTGTTGTTGGTAGAAATTCCCTAAGGATGCTTATTTACACACATTTAGGGCCTGATATGGAGAAGGATTTTCAATAATTTGCCTCTATTTAGCAGCACATATCCAATAGGGAGGACAAGGAATTAATAATATCTATTTTAAAGTTTTCAAACAAGTTCCCAATATCTTGCTCATGTCACCTTGCCATTAGCTAACCTGTATCCTCGCGACATCTCGTCACCAGATACCTTATTATTTTTTTATCCTGCAAGCTCCCCTCGAAATTACAACAATTCTCATCATGAGTTTCTTCAAATATATCACCTTTCCCCATAGGGATTTAACACACATGAACTCTTCCTTCATTCCTTTGATCAAAAATGGTTTTCTAAGATATGTATCCAAGTTATTATGCTTGGATCTCTACAAGTGTAACGAGTCATTCTATATAGTCTTCTAAGCTTTCCTCATCTCTACGAGACATCTGAATAAATCTTCATTTGATCCCCTGATACGTATTGATACTACTACTTTTCTATAAAGTTTGTGATGTCCTCATGAGGAAATATATGCACTTCCTAGCCCCATAAACCATATTAAGGATGCTCCCTTCAAAATAGGAGGAATAATTTCTTCTAGGCTTTCAAGGTGTAATTATGGCTCTTCCATGAGGACATAAAATTAAAATAAAGCTATCGGTGCGGTAGTGGTACCATAGGAAACTAGAATGGACGAAAAGGGATATTCTTCATTAGATTTTCTCCTAAACATCCCCAATAGGGAACTCAAAGGTGGTAACTATTCGTTTTTTTATATTTTTTGTTGCAAAATTTTATTATCGTGTTTAATAGGCTCGGGTCTTTTTGTTCCCTTGGTTGATAAAATTTTCCAATGGTGGTTCAAGATGTTTCTTTACACCTCCCTAAATTTATAATAAAGGATGACTAGGAGGTTTGTTATGTGAAATTGCAGTCTACGGACAATTCAAGGTACAGTGTGGTGCTAGGCACTTAAAATATGAGATGAAAGACTTTGCTATCACTTTCTCTAAGAATAAATAGACACACATAATGATAGAGGAACCTATTTGTGATCCAAGCGCCTCCTTTTCTCCTTATAGCTAAACTTTTGATGTAACCTCCATTCCAACTTAGATGCAGCTAAATTGATTCTTGCCAAGTATAAGCAGAGAACATCAAACGGTGTAATATACAAATGCGTACTTATCTTAATCACTTAAATCGATTAAACATGAAACATATATATCATTAAAGAGTCCATTGCATGAGAAACGAGAGACATATGAATACATATTTGGGAAAATGAACAGCAATCATTAAAGAGTAGAGGAGGTTACAACCAATGTTCGATTTGATGTCTGACTCGACTACGCTTGACCTCATCATCAACATCACACACCAACAACATATCACTTCTTTCACTCTCTCGGTGCAGAATCAACAAAATTTTCGTTACCAAAATTCTTCCACGCCTACTTTTAAGATACGTGCTCAATTTTATGGGGAAAATGATGGGTGTTTCTCAATAAATATTGACTTTCTAATAGTAGGAAAGACATGATTCCAGATTCGAGTGTTATATGGACATTTGGATTCAAATTTTGACACATATGGACTCTTACGAAGGCACGGCCATGTGGAGAATCCGAATAATGAGAATTTTCTCATTTTACCAACGCACCCTTGAATGTCGGGAAGTTCATTGGAGTGCACCCTTGAATGGAGGAAGGTTTGCATATGAAATGCGGTTAGTCCCTTGAGGTAACGTTGGTGAGCTCATAAGTGATATAACATCTACTTCAAACCTTGTAAATATCACAATAGAATACATGAATGATTTGTTCTTCTCTTAGGGCATATAGAAGCTGAAATGTAAGGGGATGATAGAACCTATTACATTGGTCTTGGGGATGATGTCCAATTTTAGCGAGGTCATGGGGGATGATACTAATTGACTGTAACGATTTGCCTAAAGCATCAAGTCAAAATAATAAAAATATTTTTGAATGAGATGCTTTACCGACGTGATGACACGGAATTGAAGCGAGTGGCGACACCGCATCAATATTACAATACATTACATCATGATATTTTCATCTTGATCACCAATTCTTTGAGGGATGAATTCTGTGCTCTTTAAATATCTAATAACATGTACATAGTGCATAAAATCATCTACATTGGAATGTTTCCCAATACATACACATGCTACGAGATATAGGCCCATGTTTGGATGACGATATATATGTAAGGTCATAACCACAGTTAGTGTGTACAACAATCACGAAATCACGGCACGGATAAGTGGAAACTAGATACAAGGTCTTCTTATATCATTCACTCGATAATTTGGGTATAATTATAGTCATGCGAATATATGATTTGTAGTCGAACATGGTCGGACAATGTTTTGTTACCAACCAATGATGTGAGCATTAACAAATACGAGAGAACCACCATTGATGTTAATGGCTCTCAAGAATGCGTAGTAAATTTTGTAAGCGTGAACGGATGATTTGATGTCGAATGGAAAACAAAATATTTCGGTCAAAGGTCCGGAAGTCGAGGAATGCTTCAACATCGATCACATAACAAGCCTCATGGTCTTTGGAAGATGATGTTTCCTAAGTAAACTGCGGATGATGATTTTGATATCGATAGGAAGTCAATTTATCCTGTGAGTTAATGATTTTAGAGACAAAATGTGACTTGATATAGAAATGTTCGGGGATGGTATCATGAAAATGAAGGTTTTATGAGTATTGCGAAGGATGTGTATTCACCCCGGACAAACTACATTGAACATATCGACGAGCGAGATGAGTTGGAAGCATTGACCCAAAACCAAAGTGAAGGTATGATGAACCATAGGTATGAATGAACGTGAAGATTACCCAACCCAAATAGTCACGATGATGGAGTGAAGTGTCATGTTCAAGTGCAGCTTTGCTACGTAAAGTTAGGTCTCACTTTCAAAATTTTTCTCGGTCATTTGTCGACCGATGCCTCTTTATATTTTTTAACAACTTAAGGAGGATAACGTATTCTTGATCTATAATTTAACCCTTTGGGTGAATATGCATCACCCTATTTAATAATTTAACGAGTCTCGATAATGGCTCGAATTCTTGTCATGATTGACAAGCCCATCACTATTTTATGTTTTAACGAGCCTAACGACAATAGTAGCCTGTCCTTTTTCATATTTAGAAGTTTGAAAAAAAAATAGGACAAAAGAAAAATCCATAAGTAATTTTTCATAAAGTTGTCAGCTCGAGATCCAAAAAAAAGTGTAAAATGATATTTGAGAGAACCTCCTAGCCATGTTTGACTAAGGTTTTCTTTTTTGTAAATAATCCTATCTCGGTCAGGAAAAGGGTTAAATTATCTTGGGTAGATGTTAACTCATTTATTTTACAAGCTCAAAATGCAAATTGCTCGACTGATATTTTTCACATTATCGAGGAGTCAGAAAAGAGATAAAAGAAGACTCCGGAAACGAAAAAGAGAGATAAAGTGTGCTTCAGTCCTTTTCGGTTTATCAAAGATCGAAAAATAAGGATAAAAGTATGCTTTGTGAGTAGGTACGCTTATTATGATCTTTGAGTGTTGTCCTTGATGGCAACCCACTTGATGAAGATGATGGCAACCTACTTAATGAAGTTGTTCTTGATGAGCTTGTGAATGATATACATCTCATGTATCTACAATCAGTATAGAAGGTGCAGAAGAAAGAATTTCCAGAATGGGCTAGAACAGTGATGAAAAGTGTATGTCACAAGGAATACGCGATTTTGTCTAGGGGAAGTCGCGTATGCACGCGGGAAATAACGTAACAAGTCTCGTATGCTCAATTGCGCTCTAAATATTTAAAACCAGGGGTTACTACCATGGTATTGACCCATTGTATTGAGCATTGGAGTGTCTATTTGATCCTGTCTAGGAATACCATAGGAAGTGATGTGGTTTTGACTCATGGTATTGATGAAGGCCAAATCTATATAAGGAGAAGAAAATCATTGTGCATGAGTGTGCAAGTGTCTGGGCTTTAATGAATACTTCACTCTGAAGTATACCTGCATGGTTGAACTCTGCTCTTGATTGATAGATCTGAATCTATGATGCATCTATGAACATGGTGAAGGTTAAAGATCTCTAGATCTAGAAATGATGAATCTCTTGGATGATATGAAAAGAAGTGATGAAGACCTGGTGCAAATCTGCTGAAGAACTTGAAGAAATATGGGTAAGTTCATAGATTTGATCTGTTGTGCAAAGTTTATCTTTTACAGATCTATACACAGGTTCAGTTCGTGAAAAGCGCGTGTATACGCAGATCTGTTTCAACAAAGTCACGTATGGACAGTTAGGGTTATTCTGGTAAATGCACAGATGTATACACAGGTTCACTTCATAAAAAGCGTGTATATACGCGGGTCTGATTAAATAAAAGCACGTAAGATATCTGATCTTATGGTTGCTCAAGGTTGAATGTGTTTCTGCATATTTATTCTGAAGTCTGGGTTATCTCTGATATTCTGGTTACAGTGGTTTCACTGTTCTGTTTGATGCATTGGGCAAAGGTTGTTTATTGACAAGTAAAGGGTTGTGTTGGAGCAGTTTGATCTAGTTTGAAAATTGATGAACGTGGTTTGCAGTGGATCTGAGGGTTGAAACCTTCAGTCTGAACGTAGAAGCTTTTTTCCAGTAGAGGCTGGTGCTAATATCAGGGGGTAGTAGCTCCCTTCCAGGTGAGGCTGGTAAACGAGAGCAGGGGGTTGTTGCTCCCTTCCAAGAGAGGCTGGTAAACAAGAGAAGGTTGTAGCCTTCTGCAGGTGGGTGCCTGCGTACTGGTATGAGTCTACACCAGTACATATTGTAAGAAGTTTTCTTAATAATAAAAATTGAAGATTAAGACGACGGCAGCGGTGGTTTTCTCCCGAATTGGGTTTCCACCTAAAAATCCTGGTGTTCATGTGTGGTTGCTTATGTGTGATGATTATTCTATTCTTCCTGCACTTGTTTACTATTTTCTAAATATCTGATGAATGAGTAATGCAATGATCTAAGTCAAGAACTAAATGCATAATTAGATCACTGGATATACACGAGTTCTGTAAAGGATATCCATGTATATACGAGGGTTTGCTTCAGGAAATTTGCGTATGATTGTTTTAAGAAAGAAAGATCAAATTTTTATTGTCTGCACTAAATACTGATTCACCCCCCCCTTTCAGTATTTTTCCCAACAATTGGTATCAGAGTAGGTCCTTCTGAAAAAGCTTAACCGCTAGAAGGAAGATCAAGCAAGATGAGCAATCAAGATGGAACAACATCTATCAAGCCTCCAATCTTTAATGGAAGTAATTTAATCTTCTGGAAAATAAGGATGAGATCCTATCTTCAGTCTATGGGAGCAGATGTATGGGTCATTGTTGAACAAGGATATCAATATCTAGCTGCAATACGAATAGATCCGACTGAAAAGAAGAATTATGAAATAAATGCAAAGGCAGTCAATGCTCTAACGGGAAGTCTAACTGAATCAGAATTTGCCAAAGTTATGCAGTTGAATATAGCAAAGGAGATATGGGACAAAATCATTCTAAGTTATGAAGGTGATGCAAAGGTAAAAAGTGCAAAACTTCAAACTCTCAGAATTAAATATGAAAATTTAAAGATGCATAGTGATGAGAATATTTCCAGTTTCTTTTTACGTCTTGATGATGTTGTAAATCGTATGAGAAATCTGGGAGAAAAAATCACGGAATCTACTTTGGTTGAGAAAATCTTAAGATCGCTAACGAAAAAATTTGAATCAAAAGTCTCTGCTCTTGAAGAAAAACAGGATCTTCAAACTCTTACTGTGGTGCAACTTCATGGCATATTGACTGCATATGAAATGAGGAGAGGAGGATTATCTGAAGTCAAAGAAGCTGTTTTTAAAGCTTATACAAAAGGGAAAGAAGTTAAAAAACCAGAAGGATCAGGATATATCTCAGAAGAAGATGAGGCAAACTTTGTGAGAAGACTCCAACTAGGAACTGGAAGATTCAAAGGTAAGCTTCCTTTCAAATGTTTTGATTGTGGAAGATTTGGTCATTATGCTGCAAAGTGTCCTTATAAAGAAACATCTGCTAAAGGGAAAGAAGTAGCAAGAAGGAATAAGAACCGATCTAGCACTAAGAAAATTTACTATACAAATGAAGACAGTGATGGGTTATCTAATAGTGAGGAAGAATGTGAACAATATCTTAGACTTCTCATGGCATTTGAAAATAATTCTAGAGACGACAAGAATGCTTTTATGGATGCTCTAGATGACAATGATTTTCTTGATCAAAACAATCAACTCAAATATGCTTGGAAGAAAGTAAAATAATCATAGAAACTCTAAAAAGGCAGAATGAAGAAGCAAAGAAACACAATGAGAAATTAGAATGTGAAGTAGTAAGTCTAAGAAAAGAACTTGAGAAAGTAAAGACTCTGAATCTTAGATTTGCTAAAGGATCTGAAACCTTAGATGGGATTATCAAGGTTCAACGTTCTCCTCTTATAAATACAGGTCTTGGATATACCGGAGAATCTTCTCAGGCTTCAGCACCAAATTATCTAAAAGCAACTACAACTGGTTTACTACATTCAGCCACTCAGCAAGGGAATAAAGAATCTTTACAGGTAAAGCATGATCATCACAATTTAAGGAACACTAACAGGGATATCTATCAAAGAAGCAACAACCAATAGGTAAATTCAAATAGAATATTTCATGATCGCAGAAATTTCTACTTCAATGGACAATGTTTCTCATGTCACAATTTTGGTCATAAAGTTGTTCAATGTGTTGCATATAAAACCATCATGACAAGAGAAGCAAGAAATAAAAGGATGGATACTGAACCAAAGAAGAACACCTATAACAAATTTTCTCCTCTTCAAAATGAAGTTGAATGTACTTATTGCAATAACTTTGGCCATGAAGAATTTGAATGTAGGAGCAAAGTCCAGCCAAAACAACATTTTCCTTCAAGTTCCAAAGTATGGAAAAAGAAGGAATTACAGGTTGAAAATTGTGGGATAGCGTTATTTGCAGAAGGTGAAGAAAATCAATGGTACATTGATAGTGGATGCTGAAGACACATGACAGGTGACAAAAGCAAACTTCTTGCATATAATTCTCTAGAAAAAGAAAAGAAAGTTACATTTGGAAATGATACTCCTGCTGTAATTAAAGGAAAAGGGTCCGTGTTTCTAAAAGAAAAGGTGAAGGCTAATGATGTCATGTATGTGGATGGATTAAGGCATAACCTGTTAAGTGTAAGTCAAATGTGTGATCAAGGAACAGAAGTTGTCTTTAGTTCAAAAGAATGTGTGGTTCGTGATCTTGATACACGTAAAACTATTATAAAAGGGAAAAGAACTCTAAGCAACCTGTATGTATTGAAGAACTGCAAAGATCAATGTTACTTGAGCAAATCTTCAGAAAATTGGCTATGGCATAGAAGGCTGGGGCATCTGAGCTTCTCTCAAATCAACAAATCAAGCAGACTTCAAGCTGTTCGTGGTCTTCCCAATATTACTCTACCAGAGAGTATCATATGAAAATCTTGCCAATTCGGTAAGCAGACCAGAGTTCAATTTAATGCCAAAGAAGGATCATCAAGTAAGCCTCTTGAACTCATTCATACTGACATATGTGGACCTATGAGGAAAAATTCACCATGTGGGGAAGAATACTATATCTTATTTATTGATGATTTCTCTAGAATGTGTTGGATCGGGTTGATTAAACACAAAGATGAAGCATTTGAAAAATTTCAGATCTTCAAAGCATTGGTGGAAAATGAATTAGATCTAAAAATCAAGTTTCTTAGATCTAATCAAGGAGGAGAATATACATCAAATGAATTCCTTGAATTTTGTGAAAAACATGGCATAAAAAGACAGTTCTCTGTGGCTGGCACTCCACAACAAAATGGCGTATCAGAAAGAATGAATAGAACAATTCAACAAATGGCTAGAGCTATGCTTGATGATTCAGGAACTCCTGACATGCTCTGGGGAGAAGCAGCACATACAGCAGCAAACATTCTGAACAAGGCACATGTTCGGGTAAATAGTGACAAAACTCCATATGAACTCTGGTATGGTAATTCTCCCTCGGTGAAGCATTTTAGAGTTTTTGGAAGTAAATGCTTTATCAAAAATAATGATGAAAAGCTTGGCAAGTTTGAACCTAGATCAGATGAAGGGATATTTCTTGGTTACTCATCTACAAGAAAAGCATACAAATGTTACAATAAAAGGCTTCGAAATATTGTTGAATGTATTGATGTTGTTATTGATGAGTCTCCTGCAGCTCCTAAAGAAGAAAAACAAACAATAGAAGAAGATGATGGTGACTTTTGTCCTTCTACATCAAATAGAAATGATATAGACAGTGGATCCAATGAAGAACCTGAAGATGATTTATCTGAAAAGGCTCCATCCAGATATGTTCAAAAGAATCATCCCGAATCTCAAATTTTGGGAGGCAAGAAATCAGGTGTACAAACAAGGAGGACTCTTGTGGGATCTTCTAGCTATCTGGCATTTTTATCCACAATTGAACCACACAATGTCAATCAAGCTAGCAAAGATGAATGTTGGATTCAAGCCATGAATGAAGAGCTTGATCAAATTGAAAAGAATCAAACATGGGATTTGGTACCAAGACCACATGATAAAAATGTCATCGGAACTAAATGGATATTCAAGAACAAGTTAAATGAGAATGGGGATGTTATAAGAAACAAAGATAGACTGGTTTGCAAGGGGTATACTCAACAAGAAGGTATAGACTTTGAAGAAACTTTTTCTCCTGTAGCTAGACTTGAAGCCATAAGAATGTTTCTTGCTTTTTCAAGCTTTCAACAAATCAAAGTTTATCAAATGGATGTTAAATCTTCTTTTCTCAATGGTGATCTAGAAGAAGAAGTGTATATAGAACAACCGGAAGGATTCATTTTGGGAAATGATGAAAATCTTGTTTGTAAACTTAAAAAGGCTCTTTATGGTCTCAAAAAGCTCCAAGGGCATGGTATTATCATCTAGACAAATATCTTCATCAACAAGGATTTTCAAAGGGGTCTGCTAATAGCAACTTATACACAAAAGTTGAAAATGATAAACTATTAATTGTGGTTGTATATGTTGATGATATCATTTTTGGGAGTAATGAAAAATCTATGAGTCATAAATTTTCTTCTGTCATGCAGCAAGAATTTGAAATGTCCTTACTTGGAGAACTAACATTCTTTCTTGGCTTGCAAGTGCATCAAACTACAGATGGTATATTCTTATCACAAGCAAAATATCTTAAGCAAATTCTGAAGAAGTATGGCATGGAAGAATGCAAACCTATAAGTACACCAATGATAACCGGATGTAATCTCAGTTCTCATGATGATTCTCCCGCGGTGAATCAACCAGAATACAGATCAATGATAGGAAGCCTACTTTATCTCATTGGGACTAGACCAGACATTATGCATGCAGTTGGGATTGTTGGACGATTCCAAGCTAATCCAAAAGAGTCTCACCTTCAGGCTGTTAAAAGAATATTCAAATATCTACAAGGAACTCAAGACTTTGGTCTATGGTATCCAAAGAATGCCGATCTTACTCTTCATGCTTACACTGATGCAGATTGGGCTGGAAGTGTTGATGATCGGAAAAGCACTAGTGGTGGTGCATTCTATATGGGACCCCGGTTAGTATCTTGGTTCATCAAGAAGCAAAATTCTATTGCCTTATCTACAGCAGAAGCAGAATATGTGGCTGCCGCATCTTGTTGCACTCAACTCCTTTGGATGATGCAAACCTTACAAGATTTTCAAATCAAATGTACATCTCCTATCTCCATTATGTGTGATAACACAAGTGCCATCAATATCTCAAAGAATCCGGTTATGCATTCGAAGACCAAGCACATTCCCATCAAGTATCACTTCTTACGTGAACAAGTGCTTGAACAAAAGGTGAAGTTGGAGTATGTTCCCTCCAAAGAACAAGTTGCTGATATCTTTACCAAACCTCTGCCCAGGGAAGCATTCGAATATCTAAGACAGAAGATGGGAGTAGTCTATGCCAGTTAGAAGAACAAATCTGCCTAATTTCAGAAGATTAAATTGGATACACGGGTTTCCTAAACGGCAGTCACGTATATACGCGAGTTCATACACAAAAAACCGCGTATGGTTGGTTGCTGACAAATTTTTGGGGTCAGAATTTCTCAGCACATCTGCAGTACTGTTTGGTATCTCTGATGATGCTTCAGCTCTTATATTTTTGTTTCTTTCTCTGATATTGGGTGAAGATGCCTTGATGATTTTCTGTTGAAAGTGTTTAGGATGCGCAAGCTAAGGGGGAGTTTTGGTCACTTGGAAAGGATGCATTGGTTGTACATTTTTAGGGGGAGCATTAGCCTTGCTGGGTGTAATGAATTTTTGGTAGTATGATGATTCTGAAATATGATCTCTCTCTTGAGGTCCTTTTGGTATTGGTTATAAAATTCATATGTGTAATTTGATGAAAAGGCTATGACCTATGATGTAATTTGTAATATTCAGCCATGTAAAGGGCTTGTTCAGATTTGTAAACCCACTTGGTTGGGTATTTGAGTCAAAATGTGTAAAACCATGTGGTTTCGTACTTGGGTCACATATGTAAATCCACTTCGTTGGATCTTTGATGTAAGTATGAGTCCTTGGTGATAGGAAATGTCATAGTGTCATGTACTTCATTGAATAATAGGTTTGAAGATTCAGCTTGAACTTGAGAAGAAAAACCTTGTGTTGGTTTGACTCGCCCTTTGCCCTTGATGTCAAAGGGGGAGAGTAATGTGGTTGTTGTATAATGATTATAATCAATGTATCTATCTATTTTGGTGCTCAAACTCCATCGTGGTTGCCATCAAGTCCAAAGGGGGAGATTGTTGGCAATATGATGCTGAGTGTTGTCCTTGATGGCAACCCACTTGATGAAGATGATGGCAACCTACTTAATGAAGTTGTTCTTGATGATCTTGTGAATGATATACATCTGATGTATCTACAATCAGTATAGAAGGTGCAGAAGAAATAATTTCCAGAATGGGCCAGAACAGTGATGAAAAGTGTATGTCACAAGGAATACGCGAGTTTGTCTAGGGGAAGTCGCGTATGCACGCGGGAAATAACGTAACAAGTCACGTATGCTCAATTGCACTCTAAATATTTAAAACCAGGGGTTACTACCATGGTATTGACCCATTGTATTGAGCACTGGAGTGTCTACTTGATCCCGTCTAGGAATACCATCGGAAGTGATGTGGTTTTGACTCATGGTATTGATGAAGGCCAAATCTATATAAGGAGAAGAAAATCATTGTGCATGAGTGTGCAAGTGTCTGGGCTTTAATGAATACTTCACTCTGAAGTATATCTTCATGGTTGAACTCTGCTCTTGATTGATAGATCTGAATCTATGATGCATCTATGAACATGGTGAAGATCTCTAGATCTAGAAATGGTGAATCTCTTGGATGATCTGAAAAGAAGTGATGAAGACCAGGGGAAAATTTGCTGAAGAACTCGAAGAAATATGGGTAAGTTCATAGATCTGATCTGTTGTGCAAATTTTATCTTTTACAGATCTATACGCAGGTTCATTTCGTGAAAAGCGCGTTTATACACGGATCTGTTTCAACAAAGTCGCGTATGGACAGTTAGGGTTATTCTGGTAATTGCACAGATGTATATGCGGGTTCACTTCATAAAAAGCGCGTATATACACGAGTCTGATTAAATAAAAGCACGTATGATATCTGATCTTATGGTTGCTCAAGGTTGAATGTGTTTCTGCATATTTATTCCGAAGTCTGGGTTATCTCTGATATTCTGGTTACAGTGGTTTCACTGTTATGTTTGATGCATTGGGCAAAGGTTGTTTATTGACAAGTAAAGGGTTGAGTTGAAGTTGTTTGATCCAGTTTGAAAATTGATGAACGTGGTCTGCAGTGGATCTAAGGGTTGAAACCTTCAGTCTGAACGTAGAATCTTTCTGCCAGTAGAGGCTGGTGCAACTATCAGGGGGTAGTAGCTCCCTTCCAGGTGAGGCTGGTAAACGAGAGCAGGGGGTTGTTGCTCCCTTTTAGGAGAGGCTGGTAAATGAGAGAAGGTTGTAGCCTTCTGCAGGTGGGTGCCTGCGTACTGGTATGAGTCTGCACCAGTACATATTGTAAGAATTTTTCTTAATAATAAAAATTGAAGACTGAGACGACGGCAGCGGTGGTTTTCTCCCGAATTGGGTTTCCACCTAAAAATCCTGGTGTTCATTTGTGGTTGCTTATGTGTGATGATTATTCTGTTCTTCCTGCACTTGTTTACTGTTTTCTAAATATCTGATGAATGAGTAATGCAATGATCTAAGTCAAGAACTAAATGCATAATTATATCACTGGATATACACGATTTCTGTAAAGGATATCCACGTATATACCCGGGTTTGCTTCAGGAAAGTTGCGTATGATTGTTTTAAGAAAGAAAGATCAAAGTTTTATTGTCTGCACTAAATACCGTATTCACCCCCCCTCTCAGTATTTTTCCCAACA